>CM065461.1:48500-378500 GCA_032872475.1 Leptopilina myrica (nomen nudum) | reverse complement strand
TTTTGATATGAAGCCCTGACGAGTAGGAGGGTCGCGGCGGTGTGCGCAGAAGGGTCTGGGCGTGAGCCTGCCTGGAGCCGCCGTCGGTGCAGATCTTGGTGGTAGTAGCAAATACTCCAGCGAGGCCCTGGAGGACTGACGTGGAGAAGGGTTTCGTGTGAACAGCCGTTGCACACGAGTCAGTCGATCCTAAGCCCTAGGAGAAATCCTATGTCAATGACGGTGTATATTCATAAATATTTAATTTAATTTGATACACACCCGTCGGGCGAAAGGGAATCCGGTTCCTATTCCGGAACCCGGCAGCGGAATCGCATACAATTCGGGCTCTCGCAAGAGTGTTCGTCGGGGTAACCCAAAATGACCTGGAGACGCCGTCGGGAGATCCGGGAAGAGTTTTCTTTTCTGTATAAGCGTTCGAGTTCCCTGGAAACCTCTAGCAGGGAGATAGGGTTTGGAACGCGAAGAGCACCGCAGTTGCGGCGGTGTCCGGATCTTCCCCTCGGACCTTGAAAATCCAGGAGAGGGCCACGTGGAGGTGTCGCGCCGGTTCGTACCCATATCCGCAGCAGGTCTCCAAGGTAAAGAGCCTCTAGTCGATAGACTAATGTAGGTAAGGGAAGTCGGCAAACTGGATCCGTAACTTCGGAATAAGGATTGGCTCTGAGGAGCGGGGCGTGTCGGGCTTGGTCGGGAAGCGGGTCTGGCTGACGTGCCGGGCCTGGGCGAGGTGAATGACTCTTTCGGGAGTTTGTTGCTAGGGTTGTGAAGCTTTTGTTGTTGGATGCAGTGGTTCTCAACCTGCAAATTCTTTTTCCTGTGTTTTCTGCTTTATTTTGCTTTCTGGTTTTCCAATTGTTAAAGTGATGTGCGTTGCATAAGGGTCAACCATTTACAGTGTCTCTCGATTTGTGGGGACATCAGTGGTTCTCATCTGCTGGGTGTTTAAGTAACTCGTTGCCTCTAAATGATGGATACAAGTTTATCTCAGAAGATTATTATGTCGCAGTCCTCATCAGACAGTGAAATGGATATGGAGGACTTTTCTTCGAACAAGGGCACGAAGAAGACAGGAACAGGTGGAAATAAGAGATCTCGACGCGAACTGGACTCGTCTATAGAGGATGAATGGAAGGATGCTATCGCAAAAAGTGATAGTATCAACGACACGTCGAAAGCGATTGAAGGGAAAATCAGTGCGATTTTGAGTGACCCTAGCAAGAAGGTTAGTAAACCGGTAGGAGCAGAAATTAATGGATATGTATCGGAGTTGTCTAAAATGATTACGAACTTGTTGTCAAGGAATGCGTACCTTACAGGTACATTGGATGCGAAGGAAGCTCAAATACATGCACTAAGTACAAGGTTGGATAAGGGACGTACTTTTTCGGACGTTCTGAAGGGACAGCAAACAACGAAAGATATTCGTGTTCCACATGTTACTGGCACACTGAAAAGAAGTGTTCCGAAGAAAAAGTTTACTGTATTTGTTAAGCCTTCAGCGGAGAGTGGAAAAGTATCGGCAGATGATGTTAAAGCAACATTCTTGAAAGTTGTGGACCCGGTTAAGCAAAAGATTCATATTGATTCATTAAGACGATTAAAATCTGGAGCAATTGTGGTAGATACAGAAACCCAAGAAGACCTAGATAAGATTATGTGTAATAAGTCGGTTATAGATGTGGGCTTACAAATAAACCCCACGAATTTAAGGCTTCCACGAGTAATTATTTACGATGTCCCGGGTGACCTTACGGAGGAATGTGGGAAGGAGGTGATCTACGAACAGAATTCTGAAATTTTTACTGACCTCTCCAGAGAAGTTTTCTTTGAGCAAACTAAACTGTTATTCAAAACTGGCCCAATGAATCAGGACACCACTAATTGGGTAATGGAGGTATCACCGAGTATCAGAAATATTTTGCGCAGAAACGAAAGAATTTACGTTGAATCATATCGGTGTAAAGTCAACGATTTCATTTCGATTAGTAGGTGCTATAAGTGTCAAGGACTCGGGCACATCGCGAAGTCTTGTAAATCTGAAAGGGAAACATGTGGAAAGTGTGCTGAGGATGGACACCAGATGAAGGACTGTAAACAACCGAAACCTTATCACAAGTGTGCAGTATGTAAAAGATTGGGAAAAGCTGATGATCATATAGCAAATGGAGGCTGTCCGCAATATAAAGCAATACTGGAGCTATATAAAGAGCGTACCAATTATGGATAAGCACGACTTAAGAATATTACAGGTGAACTTAGGTAGAGGAAGGGTAGCTACAGCTGAGGCAGTGGAACTTGCATATAAAACAAAAGCTCCTATAATGTTGATCCAGGAGCCTTATACCTTTTGCTTTAGAGCTTCGGGCCTAGGTACGTACTCAAACCAAATACTTACGGGTAATGGGGATAAAGAAGTGCCTTGGGCCTGTGTTGTTATTCTAAATAAAGATTATGTAGCAACTCTTCTGAAAGATGTGAGCACCTCTCATTGTGTTTGTGTGCATATTTCTGGTCCTAGTGGTGGTTTTTATGTTATATCGGCATATCTGCAGTACTCGCTTCCGGTGGAAGAGGTCTTACAGCAAGTACATGTGGCTCTTCGAAAAATAGGAAATTCTCGAGTTGTATTAGGTATGGATGTTAATGCAGTCTCTTCTTTGTGGTCCTCGCGTGCAGCTGACTTGGAAGATGATCGTGGTTCAGCAGTGGAAAATTTGATATCTCAATGGAATTTAATACAATTGAATCGAGAAGGAGAATTGTGTACTTATAAGACTGGAAATAGAGATATTGACATCACTTTGTCTGATTTTACTATGGCAGGTAAAGTTGTCAAATGGAAAGTACTAGATCAAATGCCGTCTACTGATCATAGACCTATTCTTGTTACATTTGGAAGTCTGCCTAGAGCAGAAAGAGTTATGAAAATGAGGTTTAATATTGCTAAAGCGAATTGGGATCTTCATTCATGTGAAATCTCTAGGCTTATAACATTTTATAATCAACAGCAGACTACAATAAGCGGTCCGGATGATGTGCAAAAGTTGGCGGAGGCAATTGAGGAAATTATAGTCGAGGCTGCAGGAGTGTCTATTGGAAAGAAAACTAACTTTCAGAAATCAGTACCCTGGTGGAATCCGGAACTCACCAAACAGAAGAAAATTACAAATAGACTTCGTAGAGAATACCAAAGGGAATTAGACGAGGAACTACGAGAAACAAAACGGCAGCTATATAAAAACCACCGTCGTAAATACACGAAAAAGTCATTAAGAGCGAAAAGGGACAGCTGGAGATCTTTTGTGGAGACCTCAGCAGATGGTAATCCATATGGAATTGCTTATAAAATAGCTAGAAATAGGATACATTTTAAAGCTGCTACTGTTTGTGTACTGGATGGGGATACTTATACAGCGAATTGGAAACAAACTACGGAGGTGATTTTGGATGGTTTATTTGGGAATGGGGAAAATGATGTACCGTTGAAATGTCCTACTCAGCATTGGACGCCAGGAACACAATTTGTGGGGTGGGATGAAATTGAGGTAATAAAAGCAGTTAAAACGATGCGTAATGGGAAGTCGCCTGGAAGAGACTTAATCGAGGTTGAAATGGTCAAAAAAGCAGTCGGTGCGGGATTGTTACCTTTACTAGTGGTGTTATATAATAGCTGTGCTAAATTTGGGGTGTTCCCAAAAATATGGAAAACTGGAATTATTAGAGTTTTGTTGAAGTCTCCCGCTAAGGATCCGACAAAGGTAAGATCGTACAGACCTGTTTGTTTACTCCCAGTACTAAGTAAAGTTTTGGAAAGATTAATACGGAGCAGACTGGTATCCATTATAATGCACCCACAGTTTGCCTCACAAAGGCAATATGGATTTAGAGCCAAAAGGAGTACGGAGGATGCAATATCATACCTAAGAAAGTCTGTGGAAAATTCGGATAAGAAAATGTCTTTGGCCATACTTATAGACATTACTGGGGCCTTCGATAATTTTGAAGTGGTCATCTACTATCAACGAACTGGAAAAAAGGGGAACAAGCGCTGAGGTTTTGGGTTTGGTTCGTGACTATCTTTCACAGAGATATGTAAGGGTGGAGGAAAAATATGAATTCGTAACTAAGAAACTATATAAGGGCTGTCCGCTAGGATCCATACTGGGACCGGATTTGTGGAATATTGTTATGGATGGATTACTTAAGGCCTTAGAAGAAGCTGGAGCAATAGCTATATCTTATGCTGATGACGTGGTTATAATTGTGCATGGTAATAGTAGGAGAGAAATAGAAAGGAATGCTAAAGTTTATATGGACATTTTGGTTACGTGGAGTATGGCGGAAGGTCTTGTATTATCGAAAGAAAAAACGGAGATGGTCATGCTGAAGGACTCTGGCAAGGGAATTCAAACTGGTAAAAGGAAAGGTACTAAGGGATATAATAAGAAAATAAAAGCTGTATCAGTTAAGGGTTCACTTATTAGAGTGGGAAAAGGGGGATTTAGACCGCCCACAATCAAAATGGGAACTTCTTCGGTTAAATATTCGTCGGTAGTAGAATATCTTGGTGTAAAGTTAGGAACTAGATCAACAATTACGACACATGTCAAAGGGGCGGCAACAAAGGGTAAATCACTCTTCTTTAAGTTGGGAATGATTGCACGTGCTAATTGGGGTCTGAAATTTTCGTGCCTTAAAACATTATATACGGGTGTTTTTGTGCCAATGGTGTTATATGGGGTTGGTAGTTGGGGTGATTTAATTAATAGGGCTCACCGTAGAACATTACTTTCTGCTCAGAGACAAGCACTAATTAGAATTTGCAGAGCATATCGAACTACTTCGACGGACGCGTTACAAGTTATATGTGGTTTAATTCCAATAGACATTCTTGCTATAGAATATTTCTTTCGATATAAGGTCAGAACTGGTGAGAATTTTGGGTATGAGGATTTTAATTTTAATAGCCACATTAACAAAAAGTTAGCGTATAAGAAGCTACGTGAAATATCTATGGACTTGTGGCAAAAACGCTTGGAAACGTCCGAGAAGGGAAGAAATAATTTCTTGTTTTTCCCGTCAATTAAGGATAGACTTAAGTTAAAGCACTATAATCCAGATTTTAGAAGTACTCAATTTGTTTCAGGACACGGGGACTTTAATGCGAAATTAAATTCATTTAAATTGACTGAGAGTGATCTATGCATATGCGGAGAAAGTGAAGACGGTAACCATATCTTATATGAGTGTCGAGAATATGAGGAAATAAGGTCTCAACTTAAACAGGAATGTATAAAGAAATATTTTAGGTGGCCTATTGAAGCAAGTGAGTTTGTGAAAGATCCTGAAATATGGAAACATTTTACCGTTATGAGCAAGTTGTTATTAGAACATAAAAAAATGTTAAATTAGGCGGTTTTCTACGAACATCTATAAACGAAACTTACATTTATTAAATACGTGAATCGAAATGTTATAATTGTACAAGGTCTTCTTAGCGGCTCTACCTCCACGAGGTCCCCGCTGGGCAACATCTCTCTTCCGCCATTATTACTAATGATGGCTGAAGTAAGCTGGCAGAAGGAGTCGATAGAAAAGTGTGAAGGAGTCCCGCTGAACCTCTTTTGGTTCTAGCGGGGTTTTTCCGAGCCGGTGGATCTTGGCTGGTTCGTTTCAAGGTGGATAGGAGGGTTAGCTTGCTAACCTATTTTAAGTTAAGGGTATGGGCTAAGGCCCGAGGCACCAATGCAAAACAACATCTCGTGCATAAACAATCACTGTCCCTATCTACTGGCGGGAGAGGAACTATGATGCGATTATATGCTGGGCTTGACGGTCCTTGGCACTTAGCCTCTCATGTTCAAGTGCTTGGGGATGCCTCCTCGTGGCGACCGCTGGTAACATACTACGTCCTGTCTGATCTAAGTGTAAGACAGGGGTAGTATGGCAAAAAGCCTCAAGCGCGATAATCCTGATCCCAATTGTCCTAGGGATAGGAGGATATAAGAGGTACCAGGCGATGTACCTTCAAAAGATTGGGAGTACACAACTTCGAAATCTAATCTATTAGGAACAGCGTATGATATATTGCGATAGCAATGCGCATGGAGATGAGCATAGAAAGGCACGCTTCGGCGTGCCTTTTTTATCAGAATTTTTAAAAGCAATGCGCATGGAGATGAACATAGAGAGGCACGCTTCGGCGTGCCTTTTCTATCCGAATTTTTAAAGCAATGCGCATGGAGACTAGCGCATGGAGACTAGCATAGAGAGGCACGCTACGGCGTGCCTTTTTTATCAGAAATTTCAAAGCAATGCGCATGGAAATTGGCATAAAGGGGCACGCTTCGGCGTGCCTTTTTTATCAAAATTAGTAAAGCAATGCGCATGGGGAGATAGAGGAAATATAAAGGTGCCCGAGTGGCACCTTTATTTTTAAGAAAAGCAGAAAATTGTCCCTATCTGTAAAGGCTAAATTTGATCGATGGAACATATGAGCAGAGTTGCGCCATCCTGATAGGAAGAAAGCAAAGGGAACAAGACCTCTTGGAGTATAGGAGTGATGTCTGAAAGAAGGCGAATTCAAGTTATGCTAAGGTTAAAATCTGAAGGCTGTGGGTCGGAGAGTACTTGAGTAAAGGGTACCATGATACTCACCACATTAACCTGGCTGCCTGGCCATGCGGCGAAAATCCTGACAATTCTGTCAGTGACGTCTTGGTGATACGTCGCTAGGAGCTGCCGAATTGAACGGGGGGATCCATTGAGGCCACGAAATGGGAAACCTAACCCACTATAATTTCAGTGAGACGAAATGAGTTGTATATACGGCATATTTTTATAGGCAGAACTCCTTGATCCGAATATGGACAAAACAAACTAAACAAAAAGAAATTAAATGTATGAAATGTCTGAGAATAAAAATATAACGCAAGACGTGCCGATGGGGGAGGACCACCTAGGGTCAAGCGGCAAGGGTATGAGAATTACCCAAGCTGGCGATGGAAGGAAGGGAAGTTTGTCTCGACTGCGTAAGAGAACTCGCGTAGAGATCGATTCGTCATCAGACGATGAGTTGGAGAATTTGGCGAAAAGTGACTGCACTATTGGAGATATCCAATATGTAGAGGAAGCAGTAAGAAAGTGTTGTGAAAATGACCCTTCTAAAAGGGTTACGAAGGCAATCACAGCGGAGATAATGAGCCATGTCTCTGATTTGTCTAGGATAACGATGGAGCTGTTAACTAGAAACGCTTATCTGTCTGGTGTAATACACACCAAAGATGCGCAAATCCAAGCGCTAAATAAGAAAATAGCCGAGGAAAATGGTACAGCTGGATCCTATGCAGCAGTTGCAAGTAGAGAAGGCATATCGGCTAAGATACCGCCTATTAGCGGTATAAATAAGAAAGTTACAACGATGGCATATGTGGCAGTAATTTCTCCTCCGGAGAATTGTAAGAAGGATGTGGAGGAGGTGAAGAAGGAAATCATGGGTCTGATAGATCCTAGTAAGGAAAAAATAAAAGTCAAGGGGGTCAGAAAGAAGATGGATGGGAAGATAATAGTGGAAACGGCGTCGGATGAAGATTTGGCTAAGCTTTTAAATAATACGGAATTAATGCAGGGGGTTATAAAGCAATGAGATCGGGGGCCCTGAACCCAAAAATTGTAGTCTACGACATTCCGAGAGAAATAGAGCCAGAACTGTTGACGGAGAGTCTATTTGAACAAAATGAGGACATACTAAAGAGTTTGGAGGCGGAGGAATTTAAACGCAACTTCTTGCCAAAGTTCAAGATTGGTAGAAAAGAGGGCCCATGCACGAACTGGGTAGTAGAGGTATCGGCTAAGATACGAAATATACTTAGGAGTAGTGACAGAAATAGACTTTACCTGAAATGGCAATCTTGTAAGGTAGAAGATTATAGAGGAGTTTCCAGATGCTATAAATGTCAGCAATATGGACACATCTCGAAGTTTTGTAGGGAGGAAATACAAATATGTTCCTACTGTGCGAAGACAGGCCATTTACATGAGCAATGCCCTGACAAGAATCGGAAGGTCCCACCGACTTGTGCGGCCTGCAAAAGGTCGAAGAAGAAGGCTGATCACTCAGTAAGCGACAAATCATGCCCAATGTATAAGGCAGCTTTGGAAAGACTGATCTCTAGAACTGACTACGGAGTTGAAGCATAAGAGTATCAACTTCATGCAACTAAACGCAGCGAGATCTATGAGAACAGTAACGGAAATTCGATATCAAGCAGAGAAAAACAATATACAGGTATTGGCTATACAGGAGCCCTATACGATAAAAGGGAAGATAGCATGCTTTGGAGGTAGCGTCAGAATAGTGTCAGGAGAGAAATTAAACGAGACGGCCTGGGCTGGAGTAGTGATCTTTGATCCAACGATTGTAGTGATGAGAATAGAACAGCTAAGTAACTCACATATTGTGTGCGTTCAATTGGATACGGGCAAGAATATGGTGTATCTAATAAGCGGATACTTCCAGTTTTCAAAGCCAATTGAGGAATGTTTGGATAGATTGAGATTTGTAATTAATCAGCTACAAGGCTGTCGAATAGTTATTTGCATAGATGCGAATGCTAAGTCCCCGCTATGGCATTCTGGGGAATTAACATGCGAAGGTGAGCTCTTGGAGAGTCTGATTGCGGAGCTGGGTCTGTGCGTTGCGAATGAGCAGAGTGAATTCACAACATATTCAAGACCTGGAGGTGAAAGTAACATAGATGTTACACTGATATCAGAGTCCACAGTAAGATATATCGAGGAGTGGAGAGTGCGGGATGGATGGACAAGTAGTGACCACAACGCGATCACATTTAAGGTGACAGATCAAATACTTGGCAGAGAGGCGACTCTGGTTACGAGTAGATTTGCTCTTAATAAGGCGAAGTGGGACGTCTTTGACTTAGCTTTCAAAAGAAAAGTCTCCTTTGATTATCGATGTGAGAATGCCGCAGAAGTGGCCAGGTTGTCGAAGAGCGTTCGAAGAGCAATGTTTGAGGCCTGTAAAGAGGCAATGCCGTTTAAGGGAAAACCAAGAGGCGGTGTTAGATGGTGGACTAACGAACTTACGATAAAAAAGAAAGAGGTGCATAGGCTTAGAAGGAGGTTCCAAAAGTGTAGGAAGGCTGGAAGGGACGAGATGGTGGTTGTAAGTGTGAAGAAGGAGTATTACAAAGCAAGGCGAGAATATGACTTAGAGATTTTTAGAACCAGAACACAAAGCTGGAATATCTTTATGAAGGAAATAAGCAATGAACCTTGGGGTTATGCTTATAAGCTGAGCTGCAATAGGTTAAAGGGACAGCAAGTATTGCAGTCTTTGGGGAAAGACGAAAGCTATGCGCTGGATTGGAGAGAGTCGGCAGAAAAGCTTCTTAATGCTCTTTTCTGTGAAGATAATCCATACGAGGACACGGAGGAACAAGAAAGAATTCGGGCTGGTTCTGCAAGAAAATACGAAGGAGTGGAGGATACTACTCCCTTTACTCAGGAGGAAGTAGAGAAAGCTATAGGAAGAGTGAAGGTGGGCAAATCACCCGGATGGGATAGAATAGAGGCAGAAGTGGTAAAGCGTGCGTGGCTGCTGGAAAAAGGGATCTTCGTGGCATTATTTAATGGATGTTGGGAATTTGGCACATTTCCAACAGAATGGAAGAAAGCAGTGGTGGTTACTTTGTTGAAGTCGGAAGAAAAAGATAGGAAGGATCCTTCGTCGTATAGACCAGTATGTCTGCTACCAATAATGGGTAAAATTATGGAGAGTCTAATTTTGAATAGACTAAGGCTAGACAGTGAGAAGGTGATGTCTAACTGGCAGTTTGGTTTCCGACAGGAAAGATCCACAAAAAGACGCACTAAACGAGTTCGTGAGAAAGCAAGAGACGGATGAGAGATATGTGCTGGGTTTATTTTTGGATATCAGTAACGCCTTTAATAACCTGTGGTGGCCGGCGATTTTGGCAAGGCTGAGAGACTTGAAGTGCTCAAGCCAGTTGTACAACGTGGTAGCGGACTATCTCAAGAACCGGAGAGTAGTTTTTTGCACCAACAGTGGCAAAGTGGAAAGGTTGGTAAACAAGGGATGTCCGCAAGGCTCGGTTTTGGGACCGGTACTATGGAACATCGTGTTTAACGAATTATTACTGGAGTTGGAAAGAGAAGGCATATCATTTGTGGCATTTGCAGACGATGTGGTCATGGTGATTAAAGGGAACACGAGGAAAGAACTTGAGCTAAAGGGACAAATTGCAATAACAGTAGCGGATAGGTGGTGCAAAGGTGTGAAGATGAAACTGTCAGAAAAGAAGACTGAAATGATGTACCTCAAGGGAGATTTGGACAGAAATAGACCACCGACAATTAAATTGTCAGGAAAGCAGATTGGAATGGTGACTGAGTTTAGATATTTAGGAGTTACGTACCAGTCTGGTGTAAAAGGCATCAAAGCGGGAAGGCACGTTGAGGTTGTCTCGGCTAAAAGTAAAAAGATGTTCGCAGCACTTAGAAAGGTGGCTAAGAGAGAATGGGGCATAGGCTTTAAGGCTATGAAGGCGATTAACAAGGGCTTGTTCCTGGCTATGGTCACGTATGCGGTCTCTAGCTGGATGAACAAGATTAATGTGAGACATTGGAACAAGCTGGGTTCAGCGCAAAGATTTGCGCTTATTGGGCTTACGCGGGCATATAGGTCAATCTCTTTGGAAGCAGTACAAGTGCTGGCAGGAGAGTTGCCGATAAGACTGGAGGTTTGGCGGCGCGGTCAAATGTACCTGATGAGAAGCGGAAAGGAGGTGACGATCGGGAACATGAAGCAAATTATCCCTAAAGGGGATAGGGCTGGAAGTGGTAAAGCCAGAAGACAGATAATGGAGGAAGCAATCAAGTTGTGGCAGGACAATTGGGAGAATAATGAAAAGGGCAGACTTACGTTTGGATTTTTTCCACAAATACCAGTTAGGCTAAAAATGTTTTATTTTGAGACTAATTTTTATTTAACGCAACTTTTATCTGGACATGGCGATTTCGCTGAAAAACTAAATGAACTAAAGCTGACTGAGAAAACTGAATGTGATTGCGGAGAAAAAGACAACAGTTTGCATATGCTGCTGGAATGTAATTTGTACGAGACAGAAAGAGTAAGGCTAGTAAGTAGATTTGAAGACATGGGACAAAGTTGGCCGCCAGAGAAGGAGAGGCTATTATCGAAAGAAGTATTTCCAGAATTAAAAGTATTTGCGACAGTAGCATTAAAGAAGAAAGAAGAGGCAAAGAAGGCGGAGGACAATTGATCTCATGTTGCCTGAGAACGAAGACCTTAAGGGCATCGTATTTTTCAACACACGAGGAAGCCGAAAGCTAGAAACAAAAATAGCTCCATCGTAAAGACCGATGAATGCGAGTTGTACGACGCTAACGGCACAGGGAGTATCCCAAGCCAAGTCACGGCGGCAGAGCCAGAAATAAAATCTGGGTGGGTACCTCCACGCGGTTTCCCTGGAAAGCCCGTAGGGCAAACCAAACCCCATAAATCTCCTCGGAGAACTCTGCTATAACTAATTTTTCCTCCCCGTTGGCAGCACCTAGTGGCAGTGGTAATTAAAACGTACTTAAAAACGTAAATAGAATGCAAATAATAAAGGGACGCGATACAGATATAAAGAAAAGAGAGCGAAATAAGATAAAAGAAGTCTTTGCATAAAAGCTTTAATAACAAGCAGAAGAAATAAGAACCTGAACATCAGAGCATGAGACGAAGATGTAAAACTATTGGAACTGAAGATACATATGGAAACATATCGCTGGTATATCCACGGATAAGGAACAGCGATTAAGGACCAGGAATGGGCCCAGGATTGATCATTATTATTATTATTATTGTCCCTATCTACTAACTCCGCTACGCCGGTTGCAAGCCCGGGGCCCCGCATCTAGTTCAGTGCGGGGAAGTGAGGAGCAGTGGAGGGAAGTGTATGCAATGGCGCTCGAGATGATGGAGTTTGTTTAATAGGGGATGCCTTGGTTATTACCATCGCATCCCCTTTTTTTATGAAAATTTTTTGCAGTCAGTTATTGCACCGAGGTGAGTGGACGTTGGGCACTCAGAATAAAAGAGGAACCTATTAAAGGGGGTGCCTTGGCTTGTACTATGGCACTCCCTTTTTATACAATTTTCTTTGGCTATGTCCCTATCCGAAAAGCTCAAAAGATAGGTGCGGCGATGGAAGATATAGATGCGTTTCATAAAATGGATGTTGCATCTCGTTTTATTGTGCAACCAAAAAGAAAAATGGACCTATCTGAGAACGGACCAAATTGGCGCATGCGCATTTTAAACCGCCCTCTAAGAGTACGACAGGTGCGAGGAGAAGGATTCCGGATAGTTTGTGGAGCCGGAAACCTCTGAGTGATGGAGAATATCGACGTATGAGAGGGTTCAGCGGATAAAATGGAGGGCACACCAGGCTGCCTCATAGTATACAGGCCCGGGGTGTAGTAACCGAACACACCTGGCTGCCTGACCAGGAGGCTAAAATCCCGAGGGTGCAATAGTGACGTGTGGTGCACGTACTAGGCCCTATTGACGCTTAAACGGGGGGCACCGCGGCGGCCACAATAAGACGTGGTATCTCTATGAGCAAGGAGGTGAAAAGCCCATAGGCAGATGGGAGACATCGTTTAGAAACACACCTTAACTACTAAAATTTGAACTAAAACATGAAACAAGATGTCACAAAATAAAGAAAAACTTAATGTGCCAATGGAAGAGGAGGAGCACCTAGGCTCAACCAATAGTAATGAAGGGAACAAGGCAAAGAAGACCCACCAGAGAAAAAGGTCTCGGGTGGAGAGTACGTCGTCTACAGAGGATGAACTGGACTCTCTGGCAAAGAGCGACTGCACAATTGGAGACATCCAATACGTGGAAGACGCTATACGGAAATGCTGCGAGAACGACCCATCGAAAAGGGTCACAAAAGCAATTACGGCAGAAATAATGGGCCATGTAGCCGATCTAAGTAAGATCACGTTGGAATTGCTAACGCGCAACGCGTATCTAAAGGGAGTAGTAGACAGCAAGGAGGCGCAAATATCTTCTTTAAATAAGAAGCTCCAAAGGGAGAGCGAACCAAGCGAGTCATACGCATCAATTGCGAGCAAAGGGTATGCTGCCAGGGTACCACCAATAAGTGGCATCAATAAGAGAATCACTACAATGGCTCATGTGGCAGTGATTTCTCCACCAGATAATTGTCAGAAGGATGTAGAAGTGGTAAAGAAGGAAGTAATGGGCCTGATAGACCCAGGAAACGAAGGAATCAAGATAAAGGGAGTGAGGAAGAGAACGGACGGAAAACTAGTAGTGGAAACGGCAACTGCGGAAGACCTACAGAAAGTCTTAGAGCATGGCAAACTCAATTCTGGAGGATATAAGGCAACCAGATCAGGAGCAATGAATCCGAAGGTGATTATATATGACGTACCGAGAGAGCTGGAACCAGTAGCGTTGGCAGAGATGGCACTAAAGCAAAATTACGAAATGCTGAAGGGAATCACGGAAGAGTCAATTAAAAATGACTTTATCCCGAGATTCAGAATCGGTAAAAAGGAAGGCGAGTGTACCAACTGGGTTGTTGAGGTGTCTCCCAAGTTGAGGAACGTGTTAAGAAGCAACGAGAGGAATAGACTTTACTTACAATGGCAGTCCTGTAAAATAGAGGACTATAGAGGTGTTACACGCTGTTATAAGTGCCAACAGTATGGCCATGTATCAAAATATTGCAGA
Source organism: Leptopilina myrica (nomen nudum) (assembly GCA_032872475.1). NCBI lineage: Eukaryota > Metazoa > Arthropoda > Insecta > Hymenoptera > Figitidae > Leptopilina > Leptopilina myrica (nomen nudum). Next base: position 364,678 of record CM065461.1, on the reverse strand, counting down.
GAGGAAGATCAAATATGTTCCTACTGCGCAAAGGCAAATCATATGCATACTAACTGCCCAGAAAAGAACAGGAACGTGTCCCCGACATGTGCCGCATGTAGAAAGGCCAAAAAGAAAGCGGACCACTCTGTCAATGACAAGTCGTGTCCAATGTATAAGATGGCGTTGGACAGAATTATTTCTCGAACAGACTACGGAGTTTGAAACTAACAACCTAAAGGTTCTACAAGTAAACGCAGCACGGGCGATGAAAACAATTGCGGAGATCCGCTACCAAGTGGACAAAAATAAAATACAGGTTCTTGCAATTCAAGAACCATATACGATTAAAGGGAAGATTGCAAGCTTCGGAAGGAACGTAAAAATAATTTCAGGAGAAGGTAAAGGAGACAAGGCGTGGTCAGGTATAATTGTGTTTGATCCAAATATAGTAGCTATGCATCTCCAGCATCTAAGCAATGAGTACGTGACTTGTGCACAGATTGATAACGGCAGAAGGGAAATATATATGGTGAGTGGGTACTTCCAGTACTCCCTGCCAATCGAACCTTTTATCGAAAGGCTAAGATACATCGTAAGAACACTCCATGGCAAACAGATAATAATCTGTATAGATGCTAATGCTCATTCACCGTCATGGCACTCGAAAAACTTGTCACCCGAAGGCGAAGCCCTGGAGGCTTTTATCATGGAGTCAAACTTGTATGTGGTTAACGAACCGGATACCCCTTGTACATACTCCAGGCCTGGTGGAGAATCTAATATCGACGTCACTCTGGTAACAGAATCGTTAATACGAGCAATAGATGGATGGAAGGTCCAAGAGGACTGGACGTCAAGCGACCATAACGCAATAACTTTCGAAGTAAAGGGTGATACGCAACAAGTCGTCCGCGAAGAGCGACTTGCAATCGAAAAGTTTATAACTTTAAAGGCGAAATGGGAATTATTTGACAAAGCATACCTGCGCAAACTTCCAACACTCGAGAAGTGTAATAATGTCAAAGAGGTAATAACTCTAGTAAAAAGAGTTAGACGTGCAATGGTTGAGGCCTGTAAAGAATCGATGCCCATAAAGGGCAAAACGAGGAATTGTGCAAGGTGGTGGAATAGTGATCTTACGAGCACGAAGAGAAAAGTCCACAAACTGAGGAAGAGGTTTCAAAAAGCACGGAAACTTAGAAATGAAGAGTTGGAAGCGACTAAAAGGGCATATTACAGAGCAAGATCCGAATACGATAAACTTATTTTTAAAACCAGAACAGAGAGTTGGAAGACGTTTATAACAAGTGTAAGTGGTGACCCTTGGGGATATGCATACAGGGTGAGCAGGAAGTCGTATTCAATATTTGGTTATTGGACTCAGGGTGACATTTTAGAGGGAACTCTCGAACGGTTTTGCAAAATGTTGAATATTTTTTTAGAAAATCGAAATTGAAAATGAATAAAATTGTCAATGGATTGTATTGTTTGAACGCCATTGTCTATTGTTGTCTAACTTCTCTCGCGTTCGTAAAGTGAGTAGAAGAAAACAACAGTGAAAAAACAAATGAAAAGATATTTGAGGGGAAATAGAAAAGCACGTGTGTTTACAAAATACTAACCCAAAATTGACAATTCTTTGAATATTGAAAGATAAAATTTTTACTAGTGATAAAGAAAATATTAAATAAAATTTGAAGTGACTGATGAAAAGAAAATTAATTCAACTCAACAGTTTAAAGGTAAGTGAAAATAGAAAATAAAAGTAAATTAACCATTTCACAGGTTAAAAAAGGTTAGCTCTTTAAACTTTTGGAATTTAAATAAAAGTAAAAAAAATATAAATTTAATAAATAGAAAAATAAAATAGTAACAAAATTAATATTTACAATAATAGTGAATTACTATTTGACTTTTTGATAATTTATTGTATTATTATTTATTAATTTAAATCGTATTTTTATTACTTTTTTAGAGAAAGAAAATTGTTATTATGAACATTGACAAAAACATGAAAAAAGTATGGCAACAAAAAAAGTAGGATTTTTCTTATTTTTGAGAGTAAAAAAATTTTCATTTCGAACCATGGCAAAAACATGGGAAAAGTTAGGGAGCAAAAAAATTGTATTTTTCTTATTTTGGAGAAAAATAAAATTTTTATTTTGAACCATGACAAAATCATTGGAAAAGTATAACAGCACAAAAATCGTATTTTTCTTCGTTTTGAGAGAAAGAAAAATTTTTTTCCGAACCTTTGCAAAAACATGAAAAAAGTAAAAGAGCAAAAAATCGTATTTTTCTAATTTTTGAGAGTAAGAAAATTTTCTTTCTCTCAAAAATAAAAAAAGTTTATATAGAAAATCATAGGATTTCTTTGCTCCCTCCTCAAACCAGTTGTAAAGTATTCTTCTGCTAAATACGAAACTAGAAAAGCCTTTGCCAACGATGAGAAAAATTTCTCTCCTTCAAAAATTTGGAAATTTCTATTTTTTGTGGCAAATTTCATGTAAATTCACAAATTTTTTAGAAAATCGTAGGATTTTTTTGCTCCCTTCTCAAACCATTTGTAAAGTCTTCTCCTACTAAAAACGAAACTAGAAAAACCTTTGCCAACGGCATAGAAAATTTCCTTTCTTCAAAATTTTTTATATTTTCAAATTTTGTGTGGCAAAATTTCATAAAAATTCAAAATTTTTTTAGAAAATCGAAGGATTTCTTTGATTCCTCTTCAAATATTTTTTAAAGTCTTCTTCTGCCTAATACGAAAGTAGAAAAACCTATGCCAAAGGCGGGAAAAATTGCTCTTCTTCAAAAATATGGAAATTTCTAATTTTGTGTGGCGAATTTCATGAAAATTCAAAATTTTTATAGAAAATCATAGGATTTCTTTGCTTTTTTCTTAAACCTTTTGTAAAGTCTTCTCCAGCTAAATACAAAACTAGAAAAGCCTTTGTCAACGGCAAGAAAAATTTCCCTGAGGACGTAGTTGACGATTTACTCAATGATAAAATGAGGACGTATTTGAGAACATTTTGGATAAAAAAATGATGACGTATGTAAGTTATACCTCGGAAAATATGAGGACGTAGTTGAGGATTTACTCAATAATAGAATGAGGACGTATTTGAGGACTTTCTCGATAAAAAAATGATGACATTTAAAATTTATAACTCTGCAAAAAATGAGGACGTAGTTGAGGATTTACTCAATAATTGAATGAGGACGTAGTTGTGAACATTCTGGATAAAATAAAAGATGACGTATGAAAGTTACAGCTCTGCAAAAAATGAGGACGTAGTTGAGGATTTACTCATTAATAGAATGAGGTCGTATTTGAGGACATTCTCAATAAAAAAATGATGACGTATGTAAGTTATAGCTTGGCAAAAAAAATGAGGACGTAATTGAGGATTTACTTATTAATAGAATGTGGACGTATTTGAGGACTTTCTCGATAAAAAGAATGATGAGGTATGTACGTTATAGTTCGGAAAAAAAGGAGGACGTAGTTGAGGATTTACGCATTAATAGAATGTGGACGTATTTGAGGACTTTCTCGATAAAAAGAATGATGAGGTATGTACGTTATAGCAAGGCAAAAAAATAAGGACGTAGTTGAGGATTTACTCAATAATAGAATGAGGACGTATTTGAGGACTTTCTCGATAAAAAGAATGATGACGTATGTAAGTTATAGCTCAGAAAAAATTAGGACGTAGTTGAGGATTTACTCAATAATAGAATGAGGACGTATTTGAGGACTTTCATGACAAAAATAATGACGTATGTAAGTTATAGCTCGGCAAAAAAATGAGGACATAGTTGAGGATTTACTCAATATTAGAATGAGGACGTATTTGATGACTTTCTCGATAAAAAAATGTCGTATGTAAGTTATAGCTCAGCAAAAAAATGAGGACGTAGTTAAAGATTTACTTAATAATAGAATGAGGACGTATTTGAGGACTTTCTCGATAAAGAAAATGACGTATGAAAGTTATAGCTCAGCAAAAAAAATGAGGACGTAGTTGAGGATTTACTTAATATTAGAATGAAGACGTATTTAAGAACTTTCTCGATAAAAAATGATGACGTATGTAAGTTATAGATAGGCAAAAAATGAGGACGAAATTGAGGATTTACTCAATAATAAAATGAGGACGTATTTGAGGACTTTCTCGATAAAGAATGTTTACATTTAAGAGTTATAGCTCTGCAAAAAATGAGGACGTAGTTGAGGATTTACTCAATAATAGAATGAGGACGTATTTGTGAACATTCTGGATAAATTAAATGATGACGTATGAAAGTTACAGCTCTGCAAAAAATGAGGACGTAGTTTAGGATTTACTGAATAATAGAATGAGGACGTATTTGAGGACTTTCTCGATTAAAAAATGACATATGTAAGTTATAGTTCTGCCAAAAAGTGAGGACGTAGTTGAGTATTTACTCAATAATAGAATGAGGACGTATTTGGGAACATTCTGGATAAAATAAATGATGACGTATGAAAGTTACAGCTCTGCAAAAAATAAGAACGTAGTTGAGGATTTACTCATTAATAGAATGTGGACGTATTTGAGGACTTTCTCGATAAAAAGAATGATGACGTATGTTAGTTATAGTTTAACTTACACACGTCATCATTTTTTTATTCAGAATGTTCTCAAATACGTCCTCATTCTATTATTGAGTAAATCCTTAACTACGTCCTCCTTTTTTGCAGAGCTATAACTCTTAAATGTAAACATTCTTTATCGAAAAAGTCCTCAAATACGTCCTCATTCTATTATTGAGTAAATCCTCAACTACGTCCTCATTTTTTGCAGAGTTATAAATTTTAAATGTCATCATTTTTTTTAGAAATACCTTAAATACGTCCTCATTCTATTATTAAGTAAATCCTCAACTACGTCCTCATTTTTTGCAGAGCTGTAACTTTCATACGTCATCATTTAATTTGTCCAGAATGTTCACAAATACGTCCTCATTCTATTATTGAGTAAATCCTCAACTATGTCTTCATTTTTTTGCCGAGCTATAACTTACATACGTCATCATTTTTTTCATGAAAGTCCTCAAATACGTCCTCATTCTATTATTGAGTAAATCCTCAACTACGTCCTAATTTTCTTGCCTAGCTATAACTTACATACGTCATCATTTTTTTTATCGAGAAAGTCCTCAAATACGTCCTCATTCTATTATTAAGTAAATCCTCAACTACGTCCTCATTTTTTGCAGAGCTTTAACTTACATACGTCATCATTTTTGTATCCAAAATGTTCTCAAATACGTCCTCATTCTATTTCTGAGTAAATCCTCAACTACGTCCTCATTTTTTGCAGAGCTATAACTTACATACGTCAACATTTTTTTTTATTGAAAAAGTCCTCAAATACGTCCTCATTCTATTATTGAGTAAATCCTCAACTACGTCCTCACTTTTTAGCAGAACTATAACTTACATACGTCATTTTTTAATCATGAAAGTCCTCAAATACGTCCTCATTCTATTATTGAGTAAATCCTCAACTACGTCCTCATTTTTTTGCCTTGCTATAACTTACATACCTCATCATTCTTTTTATCGAGAAAGTCCTCAAATACGTCCACATTCTATTAATGAGTAAATCCTCAATTACGTCCTCATTTTTTTGCTGAGCTATAACTTACATACGTCATTTTTTTATCGAGAAAGTACTCAAATACGTTCTCATTCTATTATTGAGTAAATCCTCAACTACGTCCTCATTTTTTGCAGAGCTATAACTCTTAAATGTTATCATTTTTTAACGAGAAAGTCCTCAAATACGTCCTCATTCTATTAATGAGTAAATCCTCAATTACGTCCTCATTCTATTATTGAGTAAATCCTCAACTACGTCCTCATTTTTTGCAGAGCTATAACTTACATACGTCATCATTTTTTTATCGAGAAAATCCTTAAATACGTCATCATTTTTTTTATCGAGAAAGTCCTCAAATACGTCCTCATTCTATTATTGAGTAAATCCTCAACTACGTCCTAATTTTTTTGCAGAGCTATAACTCTTAAATGTTTTGTATCCATTCTTGTAAATGAACTGGATTCTTTTAATACACAGCAACCATTAACAGCAAATACTCTGAATCTTCTTTGGAAAGGATTGCTAATAAATTTTCGTATTGATCATCCTCACTAACATCTTCAACTTTATCATTAAGGCCAACGCAGAATAGATTCGCGAAGATCGTTCTCGAACGAGACGCATGAGATAGAAAAGGACACAAATATATTGCTGTCCTTTTCTAACCCATGCTTTGCGTTCGCGAACGACGTTCGCGAAGCAGTTGTGCTTAGGCACACCTCTCCTCAGCCAATTCAAGTTTCATTAAAGTGGTGACTTAAAATTATAGATGGATATTGTTAAGGACATCAAAAGTAGTTAATTGCAAGTTTGCAGAAAATCCCAGCTGCCCCCCTTTTCAAAATATTGAAAGAAACGATATTAGGGTTCCATACACCCACGGTGTTCGACAGAACCATATTTGTGAGACTCTTTTTAGGGTTCCGTATACAGTAGATGTACCGACGAAATCCTATTGGTGAGACTCTTGCGTCCGTAGACAATTTTGTGCCCCCCCCCCTCTAAACGACTTAACTATTTAACCTAGAGAGCTGAAATATGTTACCGACAAATATTTTTACACGTAGAATACTGGAAAAATAAAAGGAATGTAATTGAGGGGCTGGATGCTATAATGTGTTACGCGCCATTCACTTAACATGGCGCGTAACACATTATAGCATCTAGCCCCTCAATTGGAGGTGATGGGCATAGCCTTGTCAATGAATTTGTACAAATTAAATTTTAAATACGTTTCAGTGAAAAAGCGAAGAATTTAATTTTGAACATTTAAATAATAATATTGGTGTATGGAACTTGTCATTTCCTTGACCAATTGTTTAAATTAAAAACACTAATTTTTCATCAAATTATAACAATTTTATATTAACAGCAATGGATTAACAACAATATTTACATTTCGTATACGTATGTCTAATAACATATATATCTACATATGTAGACATATGTTAATAACTTATTTTAACTAGAGGTGTCGAGAAGAAAATTCAACTACGGCCTTTTGTAGTTGAATAACATAACACGGGTCTTCCATCGAATTTAGTTTGTAACGATTCCAATACAATAAAAATTCCTTGTGAATTGATTCACCGGGCTGTTCGGACCACAGGCCAAGGCCATCGTCATCATTCAGAAATAATAAACATTGCAAAACATGGTTTAGAATGATATGAATTTTAAGCGATTCAGATACGTCAGTGGCATCAAAACATTTCTTCAAATCTTCAATATTTTTGGCAAGGTCAGCCTCATTTTTTCTAGTAGTTGAAAAGCAGTTATGAACAATTTCGTTCATTTTCTTGAAGGATACTACAAAAGACTCGATTCGCAGTTTTTTAGCACCTTGAAAAATTTCTTCGTCATACAGTTGGTCAGCATGTTTCAATAATTTTCTGCAAGCGTTGCCTTCGAATATTTCACCCTGGTAATTTTTTGGCACTACTTTTAATTTTTTAGGCCATATAAGAGCAGTTTCACGTCCTAGTAGAGGAACTAATCCTTTCCAGAAGAGATGGTTAACAAAACCTTGTAATAAGTGCAGTTCTGGAACTACGCACTTCTCAATTACTTTGAGATCATCATCTTCTTCAAAAATAGGTTTGTTTATTGTACTATGAAAGTTCATCGCGTTTTTCTTTTTTTCACCGTTGATTACGTAATTCCCGTGGTCTTGTTTAAGAAAGCCGTAAGTTTTCAACTTGTCGACTACATTTTTTTTGTCTGATGATAATTTTGACGAGCTAACTAAAACCTGATCATCGGCGTCAACAAATTCTTTACAGCCTGACTTCAAATCTCGCAATGAAATAAAACAAAATGGGCATGGATACATTGCGCTGGCGGTTTGTTGTCCGTTTATGGTTAATAGCAGCTTAAGATCACATGCGAATTTGAATGGCACATTGTTCAAATTTATTAGTTTACATAAGTAAAAGAGGTTATCATAACTTTCTTTAATTTTTGGCACTATACAAATCATAATGATTTTGTTTACACTAGTCAACGGAGCGCCTCTACCACTTCGACCTCCTTCGAAATATTTTGATCTTTTGGCCGGCGTAGGATCACAATCAGAATCAACTTTATCTTCATCTCTAGTAAATACCGACATTGAAATTTTGAAGAAACCCTGTCCCGAATCAGCCATAACTTTTATGCAATAATTTCCTACTAGATTACGATGCTCTACGACAGCTTCTAGTAATTCTTCGCAATCAGCATACACGATAGGCCTATTCTCCTTCGCATTGTCCCCTTCAACATCAAAATCGTGACTACTTACTTTATATATATCTTTTAAAATCTTGCCTTTTTCAATCGCGTGATTTCTATAATTCTTCGGAATTGCGTTTTTTCCAGCGTTGCAACGAATGAAATTCTCAAAAATTCTCATTTTATTTGAAGGTAATCCCAAATTGTTTTGTAAATTATCCAATTTCTCAGTTTTAAAAATCGTTTTTTTACTTTCTTTAGGATTCAGAACAATTGTTGTGTCATGTCGGCCGTAATTCTGCAGTTTCAATTTTTCTGGTTCTAATGACTGCGAGGATTTATTATTTTTACCTTTTTCTTTTAAAATAGATACTACAACTTTATCTTGGACGTTTTCAGGAAACTTCATTACTATATTTCGTAAATTATCCACCAAAATACGTTTACTATTACACTCATGACGCATGCCTTTACCGAGCTCTCTGCAACAAATTTTACAAATTTTAATATCCTTTTTCGCAGGTGTTTCAGCAATGTTTGTAGAATTACAACTTTTTTCTAAAGTTGAAGCTGCATAAAGACCATTTTCCGCATTTATCTCGATTTCGAATTTTCGTTCACAACCATTACCTGTAATAACTTTTGAATGAGTGGTAGATCTTGCTGTTAAACAAATATAGCAATTGCAAGGTCCTTTTTCATTCCTCGTTTCTTTCTGCAGTTGAATATCATTATAATTAGGCATTTTTATTCCGGGCCTCTTGGTAATTTTTTTCTCGAATTCTTTGACGGTATTGCGACAGGTATTACACCAAGATAAAGGATATTTCGAGTTATCCAACTTAAACGAATTATCAACATGTTTCTGAATTAGAATTTCATTCTCTTTACTAATCTTGAAAAAACTCAATTTTTTAGAACCACAAACTATTTTTCTTCCGCATGGACCGCAAACTTTTAACCTATTATTTTCATGATCGCAGAAATTCGTCGGCATTTTGGAGTAGATATAACCACAAGGGATGACATAAAAATCTAAAAAATATAATTATCTAATTAAAAGAGATAAAAACTATACTTGCAACATTGATTTTTCTAACCTCACGTGACAGAAAAATCTATGACGATTTGAAAATATTTTTTTGCACAATGCGTAAAATACATTTAGGAAAGAAGAAATGATTTGTATGATTGCTGACTTTTTACTTACCTCGTATTTTCTATTTATATTATTATTCTAGTAAAATTCTTAATTAATCAATTATTAGAATATCGAAATACACACGGATCAATATAATTTTACATTACATTAAGTTAGCTGAATATATACGCGTCAACAAATAAAGGAAGCTCATTTTTTAACTCATCTCAAATTCTTTTTTTGTATCATTTTATTTTAATTTATCAGACAATTTTTTTAAATTTCTTTTTGTAAAAATATGTTGCAATCAAAATTTTAAAAATTTAGAAATATTTTTAAAAATATATTTAAAAAATATATAAAAACATGTACATTATTAGCATATTTGGTATTTTTTAAATAAAAATAAACGTTTTCGTCGATATTTTAAAAAGGGGAGCAGCTGGAATTTTCCGCAAACTTGCATTTGATTACTTTCGATGTCCATAACAATATCCATCCATAATTTTAAGTCACCACTTTAATGAAACTTGAATTGGCTGAGGAGAGGTGTGTAGGCCTTTAGTTCTGGGACATACAATGTGATCACAGCCTTCGGTTAACATTAATTCTACAAACATGTTGATCCGTTATTCTATACCACAACCCTCCATGGAGAATAGAGGACTTAAGCATTATGACCACGCGTTAATTCACGCTCAAGCCACGGTATTGCTACAGTTAATTCACGCTCAAGCCACGGAAGTGTCACGGTTAATCCACGCTCAAGCCACGGAAGTGCCACGGTTGATTCACGCTCAAGCTTCGGGATTGCCACGGTTGATTCACGCCCAAGCCACGGTTAATCCACGCTTAAGCCACGGTAGTGCCACGGTCAATCCACGCTCAAGTCACGGTATTGCCTCGGATGATCCATGTTCTAGCCACGGTAGTGCCACGGTTGATTAACGCTCAAGCTTCGGTATTGCCACGGTTAATCCATGTTCAAGTCACGGTATTGCCACGGATGATCCACGCTCAAGCCACGGAAGTGCCACGGTTGATCCACGCTCAAGCCACGGTAGTGTCACGGTTGATCCACGCTCAAGCCACGGAAGCGCCACGGTTGATCCACGCTCAAGCTTCGGTATTGCCACGGTTGATTCACGCCCAAGTCACGGTATTGCCACGGTAGTGCCACGGTTAATCCACGCTCAAGTCACGGTATTGCCGCGGATGATTCACGCTCTAGGCACGGAAGTGCCACGGTTGATCCAAGCTCAAGCCACGCTCAAACCACGGTAGTGCCACGGTTGATTCACGCTCAATCCACGGTTAATCCACGCTTAAGCCACGGTATTGCCACGGTTAATCCACTCTCAAGTCACGGTATTGCCACGGATGATTCACGCTCAAGCCACGGAAGTGCCACGGTTGATCCACGCTCAAGCCACGGTAGTGTCACGGTTGATTCACGCTCAAGCTTCGGTATTCCTACGGTTGATTCACGCCCAATCCACGGTTGATTCACGCTTAAGCCACGGTTGATTTCATTTGATAGCTGGATTCTTTTAATACACAGTAACCATTAACAGCAAATACTCTGCTTTGGAAAGGATTGCTAATAAATTTTCGTATTGATCATCCTCACTAACATCTTCGACTTTATCATTAGTTCTGGGACATACAATGTGATCACAGCCTTCGGTTAACATTAATTCTACAAACATGTTGATCCGTTATTCTATACCACAACCCTCCATGGAGAATAGAGGACTTAAGCATTTTGATCACGCGTTAATTTATGCTCAAGCCATGGTATTGCCACGGTTGATTCACGCTCAAGCCACGGTATGCCACGGTTGATTCACGCCCAAGCCACGGTTAATCCACGCTTAAGCCACGGTTAATCCACGCTCAAGTCACGGATGATCCACGCTCAAGCCACGGTTGATCCACGGTTGATCCACGCTCAAACCACGGTAGTGCCACGGTTGATTCACGCTCAAGCTTCGGTATTGCCACGGTTGATTCACGCCTAAGCCACGGTTGATTTCATTTGATAGCTGGCATGTCTACTAATTTCGTTGTTTAATACGGACTCCTCTTTTTCCTTTAAAAAAATTTACAACATAAATAATATTTTTTTTAAATTGAATTGTGTAAATTATTTTCATAATTTATTATTTTTTACTCATGCCATTTTCTCAAGTTCCATATTTTTTAAATGGAGAGATTAACTTTGCTATATAATGTAAACTCTTTCCTTTCCTTAAAAAAAATGTACAACATAAATTTAAATAAATAAATAATTACTTTTTACTGAGTTTTTTAAAGCTGTATTTGTTATAGGCGAATTTAAAATCGATTAGAATAATTGACAAATATTTTGCAAACTTCTAAAATCGCAAAGTACTTCAATTGTACAATTATTAGAAAAATTACAAGATACCTTTTTAGTTCTCCCTCTGACAAAAATTTTACCAGGAAATTTTTGTCGTTCTGGCGGATTTGGAAAGATTGATGGAACGGCGTCTACTTTTAACTGCTTTTTATTATTTACAATTTCCCACATGTCAGATGAAAAGTGAAACTAAAAATTTTTATGATAAAATTAAATATTTTCACATAATATGTTTTGCATCATAATGTATTTCCAATTACTCCATATATCTTGATTTTAACTTCATATAAAATATAAATGTTTAACTGTAGATTTAAAGTTTAACTTTTGAACAATTATAACTTTTAGTGATTATATACTAAAATGTCAACTGCATTTTTCTTGACTGTCTAAAATATATATACTTACTTACAGTTATAATAATATTAGGTAGATATTAAAATGAAATAGTTGCTAAATACCTCACAAACACTTGATTTTATTGTAGGATTCCAATCCGGTCGATTAATATTTTTTATCCACAAATTTGTTAAAGTTTGGTTTTTTTGCAAAACATCTTTGACATTTGTTGTCTTGAGTACTTTTACAATGCAATATGCAACACTTTCCCATTTTTTAAAAATCATTTCCCATAAAAAAACTTGAACACATAAATGACATCAATGTACGTATAGTGAAACACGAAATTTAAAAAATAATCAACACGACCTATTTTTTACAGCTGTTCAAAAAAAATGTTAACGCGATCTACGTAACTTTCGATTCCGGTTAGGCGAAAAAATAGTAAAAGGGGAAATATGTCTGAACTCTTCTTTTAGGAACTCTAGCGTAGTCCTTGGCTTGTTGATTGATTTTTATCTGCTTTAAGTACTGTGCTTTCGTTTGATAACTTGGATTTTCCAAGTTTTTTTGTATCCATTCTTGTAAATGAACCGGATTCTTTTAATACACACTAACCATTAACAGCAAATACTCTGAATCTGCTTTGGAAAGGATTGCTAATAAATTTTCGTATTGATCATCCTCACTAACATCTTCGACTTTATCATTAGTTCTGGGACATACAATGTGATCACAGCCTTCGGTTAACATTAATTCTACAAACATGTTGATCCGTTATTCTATACCACAACCCTCCATGGAGAATGGAGGACTTAAGCATTTTGATCACGCGTTAATTCACGCTCAAGCCACGGTTGATCCACGCTCAAGCCACGGTATTGCCATGGTTGATTTTCAAAAAATTTTCTTATTTCGAGAGAATTTTCAATATTCTACTATTTCAATAAAATTTCCTGAATGAATTTAATTATTAAACAAAAGTTTTTAAAAAATTCTTTACAAAATTTTAATTATTTAAAAAATAAAATTTTACATTAATTGAACTATTTAAAATAGAATTTGCATAATTTCTTTTTGCAAAAATCAATTATTTTAAAAAAATTAGTAAAAAAAATTAGTAGAAATGATTATTTATTAGTAGAATTTACTAATTCAAAAGCAAAAAGTCTGTCACTAAACAAATTAGTAATCATTTTTACTAATTCAAATCTAGACAGTTAATAAAAATTTAATCGATTACACAGGCCTACAAATTTTAAACCCAGAAACCGGATAAGTCATTTCCGATGTAATTTATCACCCTGAATCCAATACTGACAGCGAAATTGCTGAGATATTCTAACCTAAAAGAGTGAAAAAGGCCATTTTTGGCAACATTCGACTCTCAATAAAATCTACAAAAGTTTTTTTATTATTAGAACAAATTTTTAAAGAAAGTACAACTAATTACTTTTTAAAATATTCTACACCCAATCCGATCCGACTTTTTTTCACTATGGTACAACAATTTAAAGTTTCGGTTACACGACCTAAAAACTGAGAAAAGAATAAATAGAATAATTGGAAAGTAATTTAACTTAAGCATCTGATTCTTAATAATTTGAGGATCGATGATTAGAAAACTGATGTTGGATTTTCAAATTCAAAATGGCGGATCTAATATGGCGGCTGTCAAAATAAAAAATTGATCGGATTCGCTTAAATCTTTTTACTCGGGATTTTTTGAGGTCGCTAAATACGAATTTGATGTCAGATTTTTGAAATGCAAACTGGCGAATGTAATATGGCGACATATTTTTAAAAAATTTAACGGGTTCGCTTGAAACTCTTCACTTGGGTGTTTTTTGAGGTCGCATATCTTCAAATTATTGATGAGAACTGTTGTGAACTTCACCTACGTCATTTATGAGTGATATGAATGAAAATTTAAGCAGTACATTTTTAAACCTCTTATTATGTCTATTTTTAAAACCTCGAAATGAATTTTAGAAGGCCAGGAAAACCTGGAAATGTCAGGAAAATATTTTTCAGATTAGTTGTAGACGCCCTGATTAAGTATATTAAATACAAATAATTTTAATAAAATTTTCCAAGTCGGTTCGGTTTGGTGATATCGTTAAGGCTCTGCGGTTATAGGTCTTAGGTGTTAGGTAGGTGCATCTGGGTTTCGATCCCCGTAAGTTTTAGATTTTAATTTAATTGGAAAAATTTATTGATTAATACTTTCAAGTTTGAATCCCTTGGAAGGTACAATCGATAAGTCAAAATTTAATTTTTTATTATTTTTGTAATTATAAAAATTATAAAAATTTCATTTATTGAATACAAATTGAGATTTAGTTGAATCCAAAACTGCTTTATTTTGATGCAAATAAATTTTGTATTTGGACTATATAATTAATTATTTGACGCAATTAAACGGATATCAATTTTAGTTAAAAGAATTAATTGTGATAAATAATTGAATTTTTGACACAAATATATATTTAGTTGCTTTTAAAAAATTATTTTTTCCGCCATAGACATGAAAAAGTGTCTTTTTGGGATCTGTTTTGAACAAATAAAGTAGCACTTTTTAAGACAGTTGATATTTGTTTCAAGCTTTCATGCCTCGCTTGGCGGGCGTTGCAAAGCCAAGAGAACTTTGTTCACGCCACCTTGACCTGGATTGTATTTGATTCAATTGAATTTCTTTTTTAGTGTGCTTAGATTTTCATAAAAATTAACACAAGTCGAAACGACTCATCTAATTTAATTCTTCATAAATTTTAAAATGCAAACTGTCTTGTATCTTGAAAAAAATGTAAATTATTTTAACAAGGGAATAGTAAAATTAAATTTCTTTTTTTAGGAAAGATCACTTGAACATTTTCGAAAATAAAATAAAAGACTGCAGAAATTAAGAAAATCATGTAGTCAAGGCGAGCCAATGACGAAATTCAGAAAAAAGAATAATGAAGACGATGATGAATGGGAAATTAGAAATCAAGATAAATATGAAATTTAAATTATTGTAATTTACATTTTTAATTTATAAAACTTAATTCTTGCAACAAATTTTTCATTAAAATTAAATTTAAGTCAATTAAAATAATCACTGATAATCTATTCCGTTCATTTACAGCTGGAAATATTTTTGTTCGTTGTTAATTTTGAGTTCACCATCAGCTAACTGGCGCTATTTCCATTCACTAAAAATAAAAACCATTAATATATTAAAATAAATATTTTTTAATAAAATGTATTTCAATATAAAAAAATTTAATTATTTAAAAAAAAATTGATTAATTCTTAAAAACCGGACTAGTGCGAGTGCATTTTTTTCATTTTTTGAATTGGCGGGTTCCGTATAAAAATCGAATGAGTTTAATAAATAATAAAATTCGTCTGAGAAATTTAATTATTTTTATAAATTTTGTATAAAACTCGTCATAAAGCTCTAAAAATTTTCTATATTTTAAAATAATACTTCGCAAAATTTCAGTTATTTATAGGGCAGAGTGGGGCAAAATGAGGTAGGCTGGTCAAATGGGGTACCTCTTTTTCTCCATGGTGGGTACATTTAATTTTTTTATCCTCGATAAAATATAAGTTTTTTTTTTAAAGTTATACAACTTTAAAGTTTTGAGCCAAAAAAATATCGACTTTTTTCGAAATTAAAGTGCTTATAAAAGTTTTTGGCATAATTTATATAATTTGAAAATTGTTGGATCTTTTTCGTCATTTATTGTAGAGTAATTTCCAATAGGATAGATTGTTAAATTGTTTATAACAATTTGTAAACATTACATTTTGTTGTAATATGCAGTGTGAGGCGAAAATGGAGTACCCATGTGTTGGGCCATGCCGGGTGGTATTTAATATTCATTGAACTACTTAAAAACGTTATATTATGCAACATGCATATTTAACAACTTTCTACAGAAAAGTCAATATTTTTAATAATTTCCTCTTTAAAATGTTCACCAATTCGAAATGTGTAATCACGATAAATGTCTTTGGTACGTGGTGAAGAAAGTTTATCGACCATTGTATCTATCAACAATGCCAACATGCAATCTTGAACGTCTTCTTCTAGATACATCAATAATCGTACTTTTTTTCGCTTACCGGTACAATTGTTCTAATCACGTAGGTAACACTTATGCCCTTCACGAATCATCTCCAATTGCTCCATCTTTATGATGATTCAATTTTAGAGGTTATGACAACATATTAATATGTATCCCAATTTCAAATAAAATGAACAAACTTATTTTTCTATAATGATTCTTAGAAAACTTACAACTTGGGAACAATAGAAACTAATGCTGTCATATATACTTAGAAAATGATAATGTTTTGCTCATGAGAAATTTTACTTAATTTTTATGTTTTCTAAACATAAAACGCATAACCTATAAATACACAACAGATGTTTATGTCAGATGTGCCAACTTCACTCCGCTGTGCAGAAGAGTCAAATTGGTCTACCGCGCAACGACTCAAGCCAAACGCAAAATAAAACAGTAACGTGAACGTAAGCATGCGATAGAAAAGGACAAACCTACTTCTGTCTTTTTCTATCTCATGCTTTTGCGTTCCGTTGGGCGAGCTGCGAATTTTCACGGTTGTGAAATCCCACGTCACTAAATATGATGGCGCTTAAAAACATCGTCTAATTATGTATTAACCTTTACCTCCATCTAAAGTATACAAAGTGACTGTCTTTTCTTATAGATCTCTATTTCATGATTCTTTTGTATGAACCATCTGTGAAAAACCTCTCAACCAACCATTTCAGTAATTAAATTGTCTCCTTCTCTGGTAAGTGATTCAATTATACAAAAATGTTTCAATTTATTTTTAAATTAATATTTAACATGCATATAATAATGTAATATAATATTTGTCCTTGCTATACAATTTGTATTTATTTATTTTTTATTATGATAAAATAAGCATGGAAATTTTATTATTTTTTCAGAAAAGTAGAGCGAAGTAGAAAATAATTGGATAAAAAATGGCCAACGATGATGACGAAATGTTTGAAGAAGCGAGATGGATCAATAAAATTTTTCCAGAATATAGCATTGATATTATCTTCAGTAGGTTAAATACCTACCGAATGGCGTCGAATCGCATCATTCTCGTTATATGGAAATTAATGCCCGTCAAGTGTCCAAAACCGCAATATCAATTTGACAGAATTAAGTCAGCACTTAAAAGAAAATCATCGTCATCTCGCGATCAGGTTAAGGTCGAAAGTTCTGCATCAAGCAGTAAAAAATCGAGAAACTCGGATGAAAGTGGGGAAAATTTGTTGGCAACTTCTTTGAAACACACCACTATCATTTCCTCTGCAAATTTGGAGAGTAAGAAACCGCCGATTCAGTTTTACCAGATGCCATCTTCATCTCAGTCACAGATGCAGGAGACTCAGATTGAATCGTCGAATGAAAAAATAAAATCACGATCTGCTGAAAATGTTCCCGGGGCAAGCTCCTCCAAAACAGATGAGATTTTTTACAATGAAATTTATAATAAAATCAGAGACATTTTTCCTAATATTGATCCTGCTTTAATTAAAGAAAAGTATTCAAATCCTTCATTCTCCATCGAAGGACGTAATAAGGAAGAACTGATATGCATGTTTATCGAATTATTGTTGTGAAAAAATGTAATTCTTAAAAGTTATAATAAATTTTCATTTTTATTCTCACTGCTAATTTTATAAAACTCCATTAACTAATATTTATAGTTACATTCAAAAAAATTAATTAATTAATAGTCATATAAATACATTTTTAAAAAGGTGATGAGCATATTTTAAATTTAGCGCCATATTGTTATTGTTATTATTGTTCATTTATTATAAACATATTCAATAAATGTTTTTTTAAATATATTTTTCAGCTATCTCAACAACAGATATTCTTTTTCTTTGTGTGGTTAAGTATGTGAGTTAGTGAGGTTAGGAACATTTTTTTACAAAGTATACTGATGAGGTGAATATCTTTCAATATATTGAAACTATGTATATTTTTGTAGAAAACAAGGATATTATAATTATAATATAATATTTTTGTTTGAATTTTTTTATTTTAAAAATATACAGGTTTAATTTATTTAATGTAATAAGTTAAATTCACTCCAAATTCAAATATTTATGCACTACTTCGATTCAGCAAATCAGAGAAGACTGAGACTAAAATAATGCCATTTTAAGTGAATTTTTCTTTAGATTAAACCAAACTAAGTAGAAAATTAATGCAAATGTATTATATACCACCCAACATTACAAATCACTTAATCGTTAATAAAATAATTTCCTCGCAAAATTATTGCAAAAACGGAGAACAATCAGACTCAGAGGGCCTTCCTCTATTACCTCTTTCTAAATATGAACACGAAATATTTTATCCTCTCAAAATGAGACCGCGATATCAAACCTTTAAAACCCCGTTTTCCCTATGTTTCAACAATTATTTATCAAAGTTTACAAAACCAGTGTCCCAGAGAGTTTCTCTATATTTACCAAAAAATCTCGACTCAAAATAATAAATTGACTGTATGATATTTATTTTTAAAAAATTATTATAAATGTATGTTTTATATATAAATTAATACGTATATTATAATAATATGACAAAAATTTTAATTTAATTATTTATTCTCTATTATTTATAATTTAACTAATTTTTAAAATATAATAATTTTTTATTTTTAATAATAATTTATAATAATAAAAATAATTAATTAATAATAATTTATAAATACAAAAAAGTAAGATTCTTTATTATTATGAGAAAAACAAGTAATATTTATTAGAATTTAACAAAAAACATCGATAGTTAAAAATATCCATATAACGATAGTGAAACATCGATTCCATAATACCCCGAAAAAAATATCGACTTTTCTGCGGAAAGTTGTTTAATATGCATAATATAATGTTTTTAAGTAGTTTAATGAATATTGAATACCACCTGGTATGGCCAAATACATAGGTACCCCATTTTGCCCCGCACTACATATTACAACAAAATGTAATGTTTACAAATTGTTATAAACAATTTAACAATCTATCCTATTGGAAATTACTCTAGAATAAATGCTGAAAAAGATCCCACACTTGACAATTTAAATAAATTATCCCAAAAAATTTTATAAGCACTTTAATTTAGAAAAAAATCAGTATTTTTTTTTGCTCAAAACTTTAAAGTTGTATAACTTTAAAAAAAAATTGCTTCATTGTGTCCTCATAATTAATAACATTTTCTTATCAATATGAATGATATATATCGAGAATAAAAAAATTAAAAAGAACCTATCATGGAGAAACAGAGGTACCCCATTTGACCCGCCTACCCCATTTTGCCCCACTCTCCCCTAGTAACATGTTTTACTAATTTTTAGTAGGTTTTTACTAATTGCTAGTAGAAAATTACTTTTTCAATTAATAGAACGTATTTTTAACTATTTCAAATTATTAAATTTTCTACTAATAATTAGTAAAAAACTACTAAAAATTAATAAAAAAAAACAGTTACTAATTCAATTGGTAAACGAATCCGTACTATTTTAGTAGAAAACTATTAATTGATATTTAGAGAGTACGATTAGAAAATAATTTATTTTAATTGTTATAAACAATATTAATTAACAAATAATTAACTTATGATCCTGTCCAACAAAAATTTTTTTTTACACATTTCCCTTTTTACTTAGGTTTATTTAAAGAATATACCTATGTCTATTTTGCTTATAATATAACTTATTTAAATTGTTATGAATAATGTTAATTAAAAATGGTTCACTATGGTTTCTCTATACTAAAAATTTTTTTTGTTATGTTTACTTTAATTTAGGTTCATTTGAATAATATATGTTAAGGTAAAAGTGAACAAATCAAATAATTTATTAAATTATTATAAACTATTTTTTTTATTTTTAATGTGCGATTTTTTGTTCTCTTTTTCCCGTGGATTTTTAACATTATCCTAATAAAAAAGTACCTAAACGTAAAAAGAAAATTTTTGTGGAAAGGAACAAAAATTAACTATTTGTTAATTAATGTTGTTTATAACAATTGAAATAAAATACTTTATGGTTTATAATTCTCTGCTGGTCATATTGGATTAATTTGAACTGATTTAGATCATATGCAGCAACCAAATAAGAAAATAAACGTCCTTTTATTAAAAATTGTATTAATTTGTTAACTTTGATTGAAAATAAAAATTATAAATAATTAAAAACTCAAAAATTGGCCTCGAGGGATGTCTTAAGAATTTATTCCTCTTTAATTTAAAATAAAGAATACTAAAATCGGTTAAGAATTGTTGGCTGTAGACATTTTTGAACAGTAAATTATTTAAATTTACTGATTTAGAGATGAAGTTTAGTTGAAAATTGTTGAAAATAATTAAATAATTCATAAATAACTGAAATAGCGGTTAAAACTATTAATATTAACCTCTAATAAAAATTTTTTTTATCTTAAAATGAAAATTTACTTTTATTAAAAAAGAATACATAATGCACTAAATATATGTAATATTTTAGTGTCTTATAAACATTGAGACATTTTAGATAATATTTTTTGGTTATTATCATGGCAACATCGACAAATGGGACACCATCGGTAACACTAGTCGACACGAAAAACGATTCAAAGATCGGACAATGATATTGTTATAGGATTTTCATCGCTGAACACAAATATGACCTTCAAAAGTGCCCATCACCTCGAGATGAAATCGAAAAAGTTCTGAATCAGTCCAAAATTTTCATATAGCACAACTTTTTTATGTGTGCGCGTGCTCTACACTGAAAAAAAGTGCTGTTGAATCTAATAGCTCCATGCTATTGAATTTCCCGTTATTGATTCAATGACACATTTATTAATCGAACAACATATTGCTTAAAACGAAAAAATGAAACTGTTTAAATTAAAAGTACGGTACTGTTAAATTAATGATATTCTACAAATTGTTTCTATAGTTCATCTATATCTAGAAAACGAAAGCATATGCTTTCATTTCAATGAGTGGTGCTATAGCGGACTGCCTACAGCATATGCTATAAAAATAAGGACACTATGTATTTGAGACATTGACAGGTGCAAAATTTATTGAAATACTTAACAGCACATATTTATATGTTTATTAAACCTGTCGTTTTTGAAATTCTTATATAAAAAAGTATTATTTAAATTGTTTTAAAGAATTAATGACTAGTTAAATATAAATTGCCTATATAAATTCCCTTATGCACGAGAAAAATCTCGCGCATGGTATTTAACCACAAAGAAACTGCTTAATGTAAGAAGCGAATGTATTACATTGCAGCGCGGCGGTTCTCGTCTATCACGAAAATTAAGCAGCTTGGTCGCGGTTACTACATGGATGGGTGACCGATTGGGAACAGCGTATTTTTCAGACTCAAAAAAATATAAAGTGTGTTTGAATGTGTATGTGTGTGTGTGTTTGTCGTTGGAAAAAATGAAAAAAATAATAAAGATGTGTATGTTAAGGTGTACAATTTAAAAAAGATGTATATATAAGAAGTGTTGTGTTAGAGGTGTAAGAATTAATTATAGTATATAAAAAATATGTGAACAAAAATTTATTTTTTTCAATTTATCGTTGGTAAATCTTTAACCACATTAAAGAATTGATTTAACAGTATGGTGTTATTCAATCAATAGCAACAACTTCAAAAATTAAAAGTACAAATTTTTGAATCATAAAAATGATGCTTTTAAATTTAAAAACTGTAGTCATTGACTCAAAAGCATATACTGTTAAATTAAAAAATTTTGATCGCTTATTCAAAAGGAATATCTTCAAATTAACATAGTATCCTGTCAATTTGAGAAATATGCTTTTGTTTCAATGAAAGTGATACTATCGAATCATTAGAATCGGTGCTTTCAAAACAACAGTATATACGTTTGGCAGCCCGTTATGACACTATTCAATGAATTAAACTCATATGTCATTGATTCAACAGCATTTTTTTCTCCGTGTACTTATACTCATAAAGCAGTACACTATAGCACCCCCCACAACACCGAAACTTTCCTAAAGATTTCCTAAAGATTTATTTGAAATGTTCGATATATTTAATTGCAATATTTATTGAAAGTTGTGTAAAGATTTAAATGTCTCGATTAAATAAATATTTAGCGCGAACCTTTCCTGAACATTTCAATTACATCTTCGCATAATTATAATTATAATTATAATTAGGCGAAAATTTTCAGGAAATATTCAGGAAAGGTTCGTGCTAGACATTTATTTAATCGAGACATATAAATCTTTACACAACCTTCAATAAATATTGCAATTAAATATATCGAACATTTCAAATAAATCTTTAGGAAAGTTTCGGTGCTGTGGGGGACTCTAAATTATTAATTTTATTTGCTTTATTTATTGTTATTTATTATTTTTGGACTCGCTGAATGTTGCTGATTGAATATAATGTTGTTATTAAAAAATTCAAAATGGAGGTTTTAAAATAGCGGACATATACGTTTTGGAAATTGATGTATCTGACTAAAACTTGGGGTTTTTGGGGGTTATCGAGGTCGCTGATTATGAATCTTAACTCAAAATTAAAAAATTCAAAATGGCGGTTTTAAAATTCGTACACACTAAAAAAAAGTTTTTCTTTCAGCCTCATTTTGAGGCTGAATTTAAGATGTAAACTGAATCAGACTTTTTTCCCTTTATATTAATTAGCAAGTCCAAAAATAATAAATAACAATAAATAGCGCAAATAAAATTAATAAGTTAAGTCGAAAATGACATTCTAGACAGATTTTACTACTAGACTATGAGTACAAGTAGAGCGCGCACACACATGAAAAAAATGTGCTATATGAAAATTTTTGACAGATTCAGAAATTTTTCGATTTGATTCTTATAGTTGTCAGTACAAGCTTCAACTTAAGCCTCATTAGAGACTTCTAGCACGTCAGCATCATTCTCTAAACGTAATCAAATAAGGCCAAAAACAGGTTTTTTTGAGACTTTAAGTCCATTTTTCTCAAAATCTTGACGTGATGGGCACTTTTGGAGGTCAGATTCGGGTTCAGCGATGAAAATCCTATAAGAATAACATTGTCCGATCTTTGAATCAGAGAAAAAATAACTTTTTGTCGGCCAGTGTAATTGGTACACTTACCCTATAAGGTGAACACAACCGCATTAATTTGTTGTTCAAAAGTATAGTCATGTTTTGTTATTATAATTGACGTTTTAATTAGCTAAATCTTTCTTGTGACAGGACAAAATTAAAAATGTTTCATTTAGTACAGTGGGTCTCAGGAAGAGAAATGAACATTGTTAAAAAGTCCGATGTTATTAAAGTATTTAAAGATTATGCGTTAATTTCTTGGAGTGAGAAAACTTACAACGCAAAAATATTGGCGGTTAATGGTAAGTAAATAAATTGTGATTGTATGTGTATTTATATATTTATATTCTTTTCTATTTTCATTTACATATTACTTTATTTTACAAGTAAATTTAAATTTCGAAAAATATTCCTAGAAAAGATATTTATATCCTCTTTTTATATATGTGTCTCGTTTTAAAATTTTTTTTTAAAAGTCAACATAAGTAGGTATATTTCACTATTTATATTGACTTTATGTAACTTAATAATTCAATCGCTATCACCCTCAGTCTATAGTAGTAAAATCTGTCTAAAATGTCATTTTCGACTTAATTTTAATCGTTTTCAACTTGTTATATATTAAATGATTTTATATAATACATTATTATATATAATATAAAAATTTATTAATTTATTAATTATTTTTATTTTATTATTATATTAAATTATATTATATTTACATTGTTAGATGACAGACAATGGTTGGAGTCACTTCAAGTGAATATGTCAGGTTCTATTTGCGGCCAAACAAAGGCAAATGGTAATTATTTATTAAATAATGCTTATATATAAAGTTTATATATAAATTCTTATTAAATAATATAATTCTATTAATTTACCAGGAACAATTGTCAATTAATTACTAACTTTCTAACTAATTAACATACGAATTAACTTTCCAACTTAATAAGCAGACTACTAACTTACTAACAAATTATACCTATTCTTTGAATTAAATTATTATTTTTTATTACAGTTGAGGAAGAAGAAGAAGAAGCAGGTTCATCGAGAGAAAATCCTGCAAATGAAGCATCTGCAGAAATTCAATTCGAAAACGGTAAATCGTGAGGTGTTAAAATAATACCAGAATAGATTAAAATAATCTGCAACGATTTAATCCCTTAAAAATTAAATTAATACCAGAATGAATTAAAATAATCCATTTCACTGAGAAAATTGGAGAGTCAAATTCAGAGGTTCAAAAAGTGTATGTTTGCTTTGCTTATGAAGAGAGTTAAATAGTCATTCTAAAATAAATTTTAAATTGATAATGGAAATCTATTTGTATATTCTCTCCCATTACATCTGAGGGTTAAAAGTTGCGCAGAAAATTTTTACGATCAGATGCGCCCGAAATTATTTTTCTGACATTTTATGTATTTAATTTAGGGGTTAGGTTGCCATATTTATTCATTTCGCGCCGGATAAGGAAGGGATTTCTTAAGATGGTTAATTTGTCCTTCTGTTATAAACTCATTTTCCCTCCAAGAGAAATGACACGAATATCTGTCAATGGTGTATTTGAATATTGAGATTGTTATCCAATAGCTAACTCTCAAATATTAACGATTTGTCCCTCCAGATGTTTAGTCCAATACTCCAGTTTTCTCAGTGTTTAGTGTTATTTTTTACTATAAATAACATTTTATTTTAATTCAAACAACAAGTTAACGATTTGTCTAAATTCCACTAATGTAGCATCATCAGGGACAATTGTTAATTAGTTAGTAACTTACTAAATAACAAACTTACTAATTAACAAGAGAACTAACTTTTTTATTTACTTAGTAGCTTACTAACTTATTTATTTACTTAGTAGCTTACTAACTTTTTAAGTGAATTACTTATCAACTTACAGATTTAATTACTAATTAACTTACTAACTAACGTAACTAACATTCTAATTTACTAATAACTTAATAACTTACTAGGTAATTGAACAAGTAACTTACTAACTTATGGTTTACTATTTACTTATTTCATTAACTAATTATACCTATTCTTTGAATTAAATTATTATTTTTTATTACAGTTGAAGAAGAAGAAGAAGAAGAAGAAGAAGAAGAAGAAGAAGCAGGTTCGTCGAGTGAAAATCCTACAAATGAAGCATCTGCAGAAATTCAATTAGAAAACGGTAAATCGTGAGGTGTTAAAATAATACCAAAATAGATTAAAATAATCTGCAACGATTTAATCCCTTGAAGATTAAATTAACACCAGAATGAATTAATTACTAAATTTCTAAGTAACTTACTAACTAATAATAAAAATGTTCAACTTACTAACAAACTTAATTATTAATTAATTTACTAACTACACAGAAAAAACTAGGTGTTGTTTTTGTTGCGTGTGAAATTAGCCAATGTTAAACGACATAGACAGTGGCGCCACAATTGGTGTTAAATTTGATGCTTGTTATTTTCTATGTAATTTAAAAAATTAATTACTTATTAACTGAAAATACTTAATATTATATATTATTATACTTATTCTTAAATAAAAATTGTTATTTTGTATCACAGTGGAGGAACAATTGCAAAATATAAATTTGGAATCATCAATTGCGGAAGACCATTTAAATGTTTCAACATGCCCAAAAGAAGCATCTAAAAATGTTCAATCTGCACATGGTAACTTATCAACTAACTAATTTTTTAAATCACTATCTAAGTAGCTCACTAACTTATTTACTGACTTTCTAACTAAGTTATAAACTAAATTACTAATTAACTTATACTAACTTATTAACTAGTTCACTAATTAACTTATTAATTGTAATTCTGCCCACGAGACAAGACTTTGGATGTAGAAACGGAGACGAGAACGATAATTTGCATGTTATCGTCTCGTCTTATAACAGCACTAGTCTTAAAGGATGAAAAAAATGCAATAATAATAATAATAAATTTTTTTTAATATTAAAGTTACGGTGGTTAACGGAAAGGTCGTTATCGATAAAAACAGAAAATTGGAATATCTGAGATTCGCAAAACGACCAAATGAAATGGTTCGACGTTTAATGCTGCAGTTAGTTGGGCGCGACAATTTAATTTCGATGACAGCTTTAGGAAAAGGAAACGATGCTAACTTGATAGCGATACCAGAAAACATCAGAGTTGCCGTTCTTGGTTGTATATATATTTATATTAATATTTTAAGTTTTTTTAATGATAATAATTGTTAAAATTATTATGCACTGGAAAAAATTCAATTGATTCAAATATCCATTTAATTGACTATTGTCAATTGAATATTTACTTGAATCAAATAATATTTATTGGAGTCAATTAAATGGGTTTTGCACCAATAATTACAGTATTTAAATCAAATACCGTTAAATTGACTCCAAAAAATATTATTTGAATCAATAAAATATTTAATTGATAATAGTCGATTAATCGGTTATTTAAATCAATTAATTTTTTTCCAGTGTATCCCCCGCGCACCCTGCTTCGCGGAGCAGTACATTACTGGGTAACACATCACTTATACACATTTTAATAATTAAATATTTTAGCCTTTAACTTTACAGTAGATCAATTTATTTATTTTTTATTTCATGATTTAGATTTTATCAGCAAACATTCAGATGGTCTGTCTTATACCGAATATGTTGATGTTTTGAACAATCAGTGCAGAACATTGAGAAACTCAAAAAAGTCAAAAAATCAAAATTAATTAATTAATTAGTTTAACATTTTTTTATTTAAGAATATTTAAAAAAAAATTTGAGCCGAATATAAAATACTAAAATAAAACATTTTTTTTGTTTATTTTTCATAATAATTTATATAATGTATCCTGATTTAAATTGAACCAATATATGATTAAACATTTGTTCGTTCTTTGTTTACTGTTTAACTTTTAAATACTTATTTATAAAAATACTTATTAATAATTAATAACTTT
Source organism: Leptopilina myrica (nomen nudum) (assembly GCA_032872475.1). Classification (NCBI taxonomy): domain Eukaryota; kingdom Metazoa; phylum Arthropoda; class Insecta; order Hymenoptera; family Figitidae; genus Leptopilina; species Leptopilina myrica (nomen nudum). The sequence continues at coordinate 337,407 of CM065461.1, read as the reverse complement.
TTGACAGTTGAAAAAGAAATTTAATCCTTTGAAAAAATTTCTTAACATCTGTTTGAAAAAGTAATGTAGATAAAAAAGTGAATTGTCTCTTTAATGGTTTCGGAAAACTAGGAAAAAACGGAACTCAGTTGCTTTCCATTTCGAATAATATTTTGTCGACCGCGTTTTTATTTGAAAAAAAGTTTCATCCGTTTTCATAATTCCTTGCGCAAATTGTAGAGGAGACGTGCACATGAGCCACTCGATATCCACCATTCCAACAATCTCTTCATAACCCCCAAAAACCATAAATGCATGATGTCTAACACAAAAGCAAAAACCATATTTATAGGTGGTTCTATGCGTGTTAATGGAGATGGTGCATGATGATGATCTGGCTGTAGCATGTGTCTGAAAGTTCCGTCTGTTCTTTCAGATGATTTAACTGATAGGTAAACAGTACTGGGGACGTTGAGTTTAGTGTCTACAGTGCATCTTTAACATGCGAATATACCCGTGTGGCCAATTGTACATTTCAAAAGAGCCCTTGCAATAAGATGTCTTCCTGAAATTTCTATTCCATTCATTAAGACATCGTTAAGGTCATTTATGAATTTCTTCCAATAATCTTCTGCATTAGCCGGTTTCCCATTTCAATAATAAATGGTTACTGGAAATGGTTTATACACATCGGGAATTGAGTGTACAATGTAAAAAATGTTGGGAATTAAATTTTTCGAATTAAAAATCAACTCCAAAAGAGAGTTAATTTCTAACTCCCTTCATTCAACACCCGCGCGAGTTATTTTTTTCATGAGGACTTAGTATTTGGTGTGAATTTTTAACTCTCTTTATTTAACTCCTCTGGTATTAACTGCCCAATGGGTGCGACTTTCATAGAATCTCCTGGGGAGTTAAAATTTAACTCCCTTTTTTACAGTGTACTTTATAAGAGTTTACCCACAGTTGCTTAATACCCGGTTTTGAAATGGGTAAGCCATCCACATTAATGACTAATTCGATAATATTATTGTCACGCAGATCAACGTTGACATACCTTTTTAAGCCTGATTTTAACCATGCATCTTTTATCAAGTTTCTGAATAATTCATCATCGTTTTTGACTGGATGTCCGTACACAATAGATTTAATGTGTCCCCACAAAAAATATCCAACGGATTTAAGTCGGGCGAGCATGCCGGACAACTAACAGGTCCTCCTCGCCCGATAATTTTTTCGGGAAACAATTGGCTTAAATATTCTTGTCATATTCTAGTTTAAAATTAATTTTTAAACATTCATTATTACTTAAATTTAAATTCCGTTCTTTTAAAAATTATAATAAAATGATTTTAAAACGAAAATTTTCAAAAATTTTAATTTCAAATTTTCTGAAATTTGATTATTTTTAAAAAAGTTTTATTTTAAATTGTATAAAATCTAATATTTTATATAATTTATAAGACTTTTTTTTCTTCATATTTTTTGAAAGATTTTTAATTAAATAATATTTTTATTCGGAAATTGAAATAATTTCAAATATGTCATGTCTTTCGAACAATTTTATTAAAATGTTTGAAAATACTTGTTGAGAATTTTATCGAAAAAATGTAGTTTGTAAGTACTAATTTAGTAAATTACCATGGTAATTTATTAAATAAAAAAGAAGTTTGTTGTTACGGAAAGTTTGTACCTACTGATAATTTCTAGGTATCATTATGTGAGGATTCTCTCGCGTCCAATCATAAAAATTATAGCTGTTTCACATATTCTGAATTGGGATTCGTCCGAAAAAATAAGTTTACTCAACAAAGTTCTATCTTGTTCTTAAAACCCAGTGGCAAAATTCAAGTTTTTCCTTAAAACCTAGTGGCAGTTGATCCTCGCTCAAGCCGCGGTATTGCGAGAATATTTAATTTTTAAAAATATAATACATAGTCTCTACCCCGAAAATAATACTGACTTTTGGCCAATAACAATGAAATTTAAACTTCTTTTTTACAAATATTATATATTTTTGTAAATGACTGAATCGTGAATGAACTCGGTCACAGTTCGGTTTCCGCGATCCGACAGGGTAGGGAAGTACGTACCGATCTTTAAAAATATTATTATTTAAATTTTATAGAGAAGTTTAAGTAACGATCATTATGCAAACATACAGACTTTTTTCTTCAAATTCATGTCATTCTGCGAAAAATGAATATTTTTTAAAACCGATACGTATTTAGCTAGCTTTTGAGCTGCAGAAAGTAATGCATTTCTTTTTTTGGTCCTCGCTCACGCCACGGACAATCCACGCTCAAGCCTCGGTATTGCCACGGTTGATCCACGCTCAAGCCACGGTTGATCCACGCTTAACCCACGGTAGTGCCACGGTTGATCCACGCTCTAGCGTATTGTTACAGTTGATCTACGCTCAAACTACGGTAATGCCATAACTGATCCAAAGAGTGAAAGTTTAAATCTTATATTAATTAGCTTAAATTCATTATTTTTTTCTTTAGAGGTTAAGACTAAAGTCATATTTTATAAAATTGAAATTATGCCGCTATTTTTCAGTGTAAAAACAAATTATAAAATTGTATTTTTTAAATAAAAAGAATTACTTGCCAAAAGTTCTAATTTTTTATGAGTTGGCCAGTGAGACTTATGCAAAAATTTAAGACTTATATTTTATTTTTTTATCTTTTAGCCCTTTATATATTTTGTCGTAAAAATTGTTTATGATCAACATGTTCAGAAATAATCCAAAAGAATTATGAAGGTTACTCTTGGAACTAGTTGGAAGAGACGAATTGACAATAATGAAACGTTTCTTCACTAATAGAAAATGGAATAAAAGAAAATTCTACAAAATGTAGTCCAACTTCAATGGAGAAAAATGGAAATGATGACGACAACGGTGATGATAATAATGATAATGGTGAAATGCATCCATTTTTATATTCCCAAGTTCGACCATTTTGTAATAGTCTTGGCTACATGTATTCCAAATTAAATTGATAATTATTTGAGGCGCATGAAAATCCTTCAATTTTTATTTTCCAAATTTTTATTTTATTCCTATTTATTTTATAAGAATTAATTATAGGGTGATTGTGTTTATTACAACGTGTTTTAAAATCAGTCACGTTTAAAGAATCATTTGAAGCTTTTAATCTTAATTTTTTCCATTTTTTTTAATGAGTAGTTAATCTTTCTTAGAACTAAAAAAAGTCTTTGGGTTATAAAAATAATTTAATTTATATTAAAAAAAGGAATATTTAAAAAAAGTGCACAAGTGAGAATTACTACGAATGTGCTTGAAATTCTACGCGTGCATTACTACGCCGTGCCTATCAATACGGGTGAATTATTACGAACGTTCCAAATTGTATGTTTTATTCCCCCACAGCACCGAAATTTTCCTAAATATTTATTAAATATTTACTTGCAATATTCGGCATATTTAACTGAAAAGTTTAGTGAAAATTGTGTAAAGATTTATATGTCCCGATTAAATAAGTGTTTAGCGCGAAACTTTCCTGAACATTTCAATGAAATCTTCGCCTAATTATAATTATAATTATAATTAGGCGAAAATCTTTAGGAAATGTTCAGGAAATGTTCACTCTAAACACTTATTTAATCGGGACATATAAATCTTTACACAATTTTCACTAAACATTGCAATTACATATTCCGAATATTGCAAGTGAATATTTAATAAATTTTTAGGAAAGTTTCGGTGCTGTGGGGGTTAATATAATTGAAATTATTATTTAATAACCTAAATTTTAGCTTTTAATTTATTTCAAAAGGACAAAATAATGTATTTAATTAATTTATTATTAAATTAAACTTTATTCATAATATGAAAATAAATATTTATTTTTATTGAGATAACAAAATTAAATAAAATAATTACTTGAGGTTATATCTGTAAATCATATTTTTTATTTATTTAACAAAAACTTTAATTATTAATTTATTATGCATTGCTATTTAGTTCCTGTTGTCTGTTTTCGAGGTTTTGAATGTCTTGGAGAATACTTTTTTATTTTAGCTAAAAATTATAATGTTCATTGCTTTCGCTACAGGTATTATAGGTAAACAAACACGAACCACGAACTATCACAACTATATTTTAGGTTGTATTACACGACGTAGAAATAAACGCATGTGCGAAAAATCATGTGCCCAATTCTACGTTTAAAATTAAATAATAAAAACGTTCAAAACATTACATTTTCTTTAAATTTATAAAAACTAATGTTATTGCTTTATTTAGAAATAACTTAACATTAAATATTTGTTCACAAAACGCATAAATATATTTATCTTATTAAAAGCACTCTCGACTCACTAATGCAACTTTTTGTGCTCTCATCTGAATTAGTGATGTTCAAAGTTAAATAAAATGTATTGAAATACATTTTTTTAGAATTTTTCATTAAATAAAAATTAATAGGGTAGAGTGGGTTAAAAAAGCCAATGGTGTAAAAAAGCCATTTGGCTTTTATTTTGAAACTATTGAACTATTTTACCAGCCGTTTGAAATATAAGTTTATTTAAGTAAAACTCAACTTTTGATTCTAGTTTGGCTGTCGTAGCGATAATATTATAGTTGTTATTGTAATTTGTATTTTTTAACTGCTTGTTTCGATTTGATTCGATGTCTGTGAATTGAAAGCAGGTAAACTTAACATAAAATACAATTTTGGAAGTTAAAAACTTTTCTAAATTATTTATTTGTTATATAGATAAAAGAAAAATATAATATTACCAAATTTGATAACAAAATATTTTGACAGAATCACCAAATGGCTTTTACACCCCACCAAGTTGTGCAAAAAAGCCATATGCAGAACTTTCGTAAAACTCTTATAACTTTGTCCTTTCGCAAGAATACAAAAAAATGTTCTACAAGGATTTTAAAGCTTAATAACTAAACTTTCAGTAACAATTGGAAATTTGAAAAAAGAAATTCAAATTTCGATTTTATAGTACCAAAAGTAAAAAAGTGGCTTTTTTACCCCATTCTACCCTATAAATTAAAGTTTTATAATAGACATTTTATAGTTTATTATCTGTCAAATAAAGTTTGATTTTAATATTTTTAATGAAATTCGTAGTAAACGGGGCACACTTAGTAATACACACAATCACCCTGATTTCTTTTAATCTAAAAAATAATGGCCAAATCGCGAAGTTTCACCTCCTGTCTCTATACCCTGTTCCAAGAGAGAATGCTGTCGTAAAAAGACAAATTTTTGTTCACTCTGCGCAGATATAAGAGAATTTGTCACTATTCGCTCAAATTTTGAATTTTAACAGCCCATTTTGCAAAAAAAAATTTGTGGCCCAGCCTTTTCCATACTTTAAATCATTCCACTCAAGTTCAACTCTCGACCGACACATGTTCCGACAACCCACGTTTATGACAGTATAGTAATAAAAGAAAAAAATACAGGCAATAAAATATTAAAAATGTTTAAATATTCCAATTAATTAATTTTTAATAATATATTTGTAATCTATGAATTCTGCTAATTCAATTGACATATAATTTTTTTCCGACTATAAAATTAAATATTCTTTATTGTAAATTCTATAGAAAACAAGTGAAAATTAAACGTTTTAATTTTATATCTATAGAAAAAAAAATTAAATATCAATAGAATCAGCAAAATTGATAGGCTCCAAATTTATTAATAAAAATTCATTAATAGTAATATTTAAAAATTTTGAATATTTTACTGCCTGTATATTTTTCTTTTATTAGTATCGTCATAAACATGGGTTGCTAAAACATGTGTCGTGAAAGAATTGGTTTTCAGAGGTTTTAAATGTAGGTGTTCAGTTAGCTGACAATATTTTCATTGGTTATCAGACTTTCAGAAAACACCATTTTTGAATTTTTCTCCACCTTTTAAGCAAAAAAAATGAGCGTCAGAAAGCATTCTCTCGTGAAACGAAGTATACGCTGTTTTTTTAATTACTTTTTTCTTTTTATGAAATTGAAATTTTGGTAAATTTTTGCAAACAAAATTTAAAGGCGACAAAATTTCTATATTACTATGATTTTTGTAAACTTAAATTATGACTTTTGCACTGAAAAATATTATATTCAAATACACGGAGAGAAGTTTGAATCTAAAATTACTGTGAGTCATCACAGTATTAGACGATAAATGGAATTACTTTTGCGATTTTTTAACCGAAAAAGTGGGTGACAGCTCCGAAAATTCAGTGAAATCACTCAGACTTACCGTGATCTTACCTCTCTTTTAAGCTTCTGAATTAGGCACTGTCTTATGTCCAATAAATTATATTTACTTGAATGAAATAAATATTTACACCGACAGATGAGGTCGGTCGGATAAATGCCTCGCTTGGCGGTCGTTGTAGGACCAAGGATTCTTGCTTCGCGCCCACTTGGCTTGGATTCTTCCGGCACGTGATAATTTGAGCGGGAGGTTTGACGTCGAGGTATAATGGTGTGCACTGTCGATTATTGTCCGGTACACACCATTAGAACTCGACTGTCGATAAACGGGTTGTACTTTGGAGAAGGTTTTTCTACAGTTTCCCTCTCCTTTGGCGAGAAAACCCATTATACGGGTAGTCCAGGCTAATGCGAGTACTCCAAATTTCGAAAGAAGTTCTGTAGGCGCAAAGATTTGTGATTTTAAGAGATAAAGTTTGTAAGAAAAATTTCTTCGGGGACACTTGTAAACGCTAGTATTAAGGCAATAAGACGAGTGTATAAATAAAATAAATAATAAATAAATATTTACATGAATTAATAATTTTTATTTTAAATTAAAAATATTTCTTATCTGTTGTCAAATAAATATTTACTTGAATTTGGAAAATAAACAACCTAATATGATAATTAGTTCGAGCGATTAAAGATGAAACTGTTGATTCAGTATCAACTTTAAACTTCATTTTCCCCAGATATTAGTTGATCTCTCACGGCTTTCAGTAACTCAGTACAATTTTCTTCGAATAAATATATTCGAATTATATTCAGATTGGTCCTACTGTCTGTAATGACAGTCTGTACGAGTATAGACATAAGTACACGGAAAAAAAGAAATTAGGTGCAGCAGTAAACAGATGTTTGCTGTAAAATATCTAAAAATTAGCTACCACAGCTAAGAAGTTTGCAGTGGCAGCGAACATGTTAGCTGTGACAGCAAACATTAGTAAAAATTTATGCGACTTTGCTGCCATAGCGCTAAGGTTTTTTCCTAAAAGGACATTTAAATGAAAAAGTGGAACTAGAATGTTTAAACATTGAAAAAAAGGGTTTTCTACTCACCGGAGCACTCTAAACCCGGTTTTTAGCTCCGTTTAGGAGAAAATTCTTTTTTTCATTGTTTAAACTTTCTAGTCCCACTTTTTTATTTATATGTCCTTTTAGGAAAAAACCTTTGCTTTCGTTAAAAAAAAAATTGGGTTTCTCCCCCTAAAAATTGAAATTTATTTTTAATTTTGATTTTTTTGGATCAACAAATTTTTTTTTCAAAATGCTTATTTTCAATCGAAAGGACATGAAAAAGCCTTTCCAAAATGTACTTTGTCAAATTTGTATGTTTAATTGTTTAAGAGTAAAAAATTATTGAAATAAGCATTGTACTGAAAAACCCAAAAATTTAACCCCCTCCCCCTCGGAAAATATTGTACTATGTAAAAAAATATTTTCACGAAAAATCACTATCTATGAGTACTACAAAAGCCCCTAGTTTTGCTACGATTGGAGAAAAAATTTTTCTCCACCTTGATTACTTGAGATGGAATGCCTCATATGCAAAAAACATTTTTGAATTTTTTATAAAACAATTTAATTATTCAAAAAGTTTATAAAAAAATGATTGCTTATTCTAATTGAAAAAATAACATAATTAAATTAATTTAATGCAGTGACCGAAGAATCTAAAAATGTAATATTTAAAATAAATAAATTTCATATTGTCATGAAAGATTCTTACAACTTTATATACCCTTTACGTCAAACACTGTTCAAACAGACCTCCATTTTTCTCAATACAGAGCCTCGCCCTCTTAATCAGGTTTTCATAGCACCTTTCTAACATTTCAGGGGTTACTGATTGAAGAGCTTCCGTAATTCTTTGTCTTAACTGCTCGATGGTTTCCAGTGGATACCGATATATAATTGATTTTAAGTGACCCCAGAGGAAGAAATCGAGTGGATTTAGGTCGGGTGACCTTGGAGGCCATTCAACTCTGGCGCCAAGTGAAATCACACGGTTACGAAAGAGTCTTTGCAGTAAATGCATGTTTGGACGAGTGTGGTGAGTTGGATGACCATCTTGCATCCAGCTACAGTTGTTTATGTCTATGCCATTAATCTGGAGAAGACGAGGCATGTGATTTTGCAGAAAATGGTGATAGTGGGGTCCGTTTAAGTTGCCATTAATTTGATATGGTCCAATCTGAAAAGAATTATTATTTTTAGAAATTAAAAAGCAATATAAAAAATGAAATAAGAGAGTAAAGATTTATAACTAATTTTATCATTATTTCATTAAATTTTTATACTTACTAGTCGACCGTTGACAATTCCTATCCAAAGATTGATAGAGAAACGCGTTTGGAAGTTTTTTGGCATCGTCAGGAAAAGATTCCTATCACTGTAATAGTGTTCATTTTTAAAATTCCAAGTGCTTTCTCTCCCGAAGATACACTCATCCGTGAAAATTATGTTTCTAACGAAATTAGGATCAACTTCGTGTCTTCTCAGAAGCCAACGACAGAAAGCCAACCTTCTTTCTGGATCGTTCTCTCTTGTCAGCGCATGGGTCCGCTTCAAACTGTAGTCATGTAGTCTGTAAATTAAAATTGTAGTAAATAAATAATAGTATATTTCGTAACGAGTGCGAGCAGTTGCACAAAAAAAGTGCTCGTTCAAAAATTGGCAACTGCTAGCACAAGTTGCGAACGATATTTTTCATAACAAGGTGCAAAAAAGTGCCCTTTTTTGCACCGCGTTATGAAAAAAATATTCCTATTTTCCTTTAATTTTAGAAAATTAAAATATTTTTATTTAGATAGTAAAGATCTAACAATCTCGACAAGAAGTTTAGAAATTCTTATGATTTGACATATGCTACGTTTCAATTGTAAGACACGGTAAAACAAATAACTTAACAAAATCTTAGTTTAATTAGTTAATTAAATTAATTTTTAAAAAAATTATTCACATACTTCTTATCCTGCTAATAAATTAAATTCCTTCAACGAATTTTATTGACATGCGAAAGTTTTAAAAATAATTAAATTTTACAAAGAATTTTTTCGAATAATTTTGTTAAATTTTTTTTTTAATTGGATTTTTAAGCAGAAATTTATTGTTTTTAAAAATAATTGAATTTTACAAAGAATTTTATTAAAATGTTTCAAAATGATTGAATTTTCGGAAATAATTTTGTTATTTATTGATATAAATAAATTCATAAGACGAATTTTATGAACATATTGTTCATTTCATAATGGTGATGATTTAACCTTGACACTCAGGTTGTCTATAAGGATTCCTTCTAGAGGAACCCAGTAAAATAAAAAGAATTGGAAGATAGCAAAATCGCATTGGCGGTGAGTTTCTGCCAATCCGTTTTCGAGAGAAAACCGAATTGGGAGAATTCTGTCAATGCGATTTCGCTATCTTCCAATACTTTCCTCTTGAATCTTTCGATTGAACGATTAATAACCCGATTTGGCATTCAAATCGATAAGATTAATTGTTCTCATGATTAAAAAGTACCGATTACTAGCAAGAAATATGCAATATTATTAAAAAGTGTAAAAATAAATGTGACATGTGAAGAGATGTTACCATAAGCTTGAGCATGGTAAGTAATGCGCAGTGCAACCGATGTTGCCGACAGTAAGTTGATGAAAAGAGAGAAAAATTCAAATAGTGAAAATGAATAGTCAATTTCGAAAAGGGCTCATCTCAGATTTTTTCAAAATTCAGTATTTAATATTTTTTGCATTATTATAATAATGCAAAAAATATAAAAAAGTGCACCCAGAGAAAAATATTATTTAAACCAAATATATTTTATTTGACTTAAATAAACGTATATTTGTCTCAGAACCAACTAGACTTTTTATTTGAGTTAAATAAAATTTATATTTGACATAAATAAAACAAATATTTGAGTTAAATAATATTTTATTTAAACTAAATAAAATTTATTTCAAACAAATAAAAAGTCTAGTTGGTTCTGAGACAAATATACCATTTCTCTGGGTGTGACTATTCATTTTCACTATTTGAATTTGACTCTCTTTTAATCAACTTACTGTCGGCAACATCAGTTGCACTGAGCATTAATTACCATGCTCAAGCTTATGGTAACATCTCTTCACATGTCACATTTATTTTTACACTTTTTCTTAATATTGCATATTTCTTGTTAGTAATCGGTATTTTTAATCTTGAGAACAATTAATCTTATCGATTTGAATGCCAAATCGGGTTATTAATCGTTCAATCGAAAGATTCAAGAGGAAAGTATTGGAAGATAGCGAAATCGCATTGACAGAATTCTCCCAATTCGGTTTTCTCTCGAAAACGGATTGGCAGAAACTCACCGCCAATGCGATTTTGCTATCTTCCAATTCTTTTTATTTTACTGGGAAGCAAAATCTAAAATAATAATTTAATAATTTTAAAAAAAATTATATAAAATTGTATTTAAAATAGTTGATTTTTTATAATAATTTTAATAAAATATTTAAAAATAATTGAATTCCTTTGAAAATTTAAATGTTTTTGTAAATAATTAAGCCTAACCTTGCTTCTTTCACTGTTGCTCGAACCGTTGAGTAACTGAGGTTCAGGGTCCTTGCGACTTGTCGCAAGCCTAATCGCGGAAACCGCTGAATGTAATTCAAAATTCGCTCTTCCACCCATGGCCTTCTTACGTATCTTGGAGCTCCTTCTCTTCTCACCTCTGGCACTATGGGTTCTCCTCGCCCTATGCGTATCATCAAGCGCGTGAAAACCTGGTGGCTCGGGAATCTGTCTCGGTTAGGAAAAAGTTCCCTGTATAAATTTGCAGCTGCAAAACTTGAAGGACCACCAGCTTGATTGAAGCACATCACCATATCAATATACTCCATTTGAGTGTAATTCACCATTTTGATAAATCATGCACCAAATCAGAAGAAAATAATAAAATATATGACAACTGTATGAAATTAAATTTATTTAAAAACAAAGACACATATAATGCTTTCTTCACGCCGATAAATTAGCATGGAAAAAGAAATGAGTTTTCTAATGAAGTTGCTGATTTTTAATGCAAAAGCGCGGTTGTATTTTTTCCGTAAATTAATTCCCTATCGAATTTTCAAAAAATTTTCTTACATTAATTCGTCCAGGAAATTGAACGAAAGTTTAAAAAACAAATTTTTAGCCAATTTTTCGTGCGAAATTTTATACGAATTTCAGAGCAGAATTTTCTAAAAATTTTCCAAAAATAATTCGCTCCAATTTCTGAGTAATATGAGGAGTTTCATATGAGATTGAGGGGTCAACTCTCGGATTTTTTTCAAATTTCATTTTTCACTAGAGTTTGTTTGCCTATGTAATTATCCCAAATATTAATTAAAAATATTTAATATTTTGTTAGATATTTGCATTAACAAATTAATGCAATATTTTTTTTTAAACTTGAATAACTTTTTTATTTTTGCTTATAGAAAAAAGTTGTTTGAATGTTTTTTGTTTAGAATGAATCAAATTTTTTGAAAAAAAAATTAATTAAATAAAAATTAACTTTTTTAGTAAATTTATTTAAAAAATAAATTATCGTTTCTTCAAAAACAAAAATCCAAAAAGAGAGCTTCTTTTGTCACCCGGTAAACCCTGCCACCCCTTAATAATACTTTCATTGCTATGGAAATTTTTTCTATAAAATAAAAAGTAGTCAGATTTGTTTATCTTTATAGTAACCTTAAAATGGATTGGGCGTGCATTAAATACATTAATCGTTGTGAAAATCATGACAATAAAACACCATTTATTGTTCCGTTGGAGAATGTTGATTTAGGTAAATGTGAATTTAATAAAAAAAATGTATTTGACGAAGTGCATTAAGGATAAAAACAAATTATGCAGTGCATTGGTCGCGTTTATAGCCAAGGGCTGTAAGTATTTTTATTCATATTACAAATATAACATTGGAAATTAAATTTTTCTTATATTTCAGAATGTTCATAAGTTTATTGAAAATTTAAACCTTCTTCCCTTCCCCACATAGATGGTTGTTATATATACACTGAGAGAAAAGAGGGAACACTGCAATACATTTGGAGGTTGTGTATGCAAAAAATTTTTTTTTTGTTTTTTTACTCTTTTCTCGCGATCCCAGTTTTTTCTTTTCTCTAAGTGAATTGCAACCGAGAAAGGCACGTAAATTTTTCTCGGTTGCAATTTAAGTCCCCTCTCAGATAAAAATGATTCGCACGAATTCGTCCGAAAATTTATCAAATTCGTATGAAATTACTACTAAAATTTGTGCGGCGTTTGCAACGTTTTTTCGTACGAATATTCGTGCGAAAAATACTCGAAAATTTTTTTTAAAGAACTTTCGTCCAAATGTTACACGTTCTCGTCTTGTCTCGTTTTTTATCTTTTTGCAGCTTTTTTATGGAAATATTTTAGAAAAAATTGACGTGTTTTTTGTGTTAAATATTTATCTCGGATATGTATGTTTCTCCGATTATATATTAATAAATATTTTATTTATTTTGTTCGACCATCATGGGAAAATGACTTGACGTTTAAAGTGAGAATTAGTAAAAATATTAATGAATATTAATATTTATTATATTATTTAATTTTTAATATTATTAATATATTATTGGCATAAAATCTTTGTCATATGGAAATAAAAAATATTAAGCTCGACAATAGTTAGAATTTTTTTTCAAAAAAACAAAAACTGAAAATTTTTTAAATTTCTGCACTAGAAATAAGTTTTTGATTTAAATAACCAATTACTTGATTTTTATTCTCAAAAAATAAGAAACAAATTTTTTATTTTAATCTATTCACTTTTTATTTTAATCAAATAAATTGTATTTAGGGAAGGCTGGGGTAAACCCGCTAATTTTTTTTCAGAACGGTAAAAACCTAGGAAATTATTCTTTAAATCAAAGTTAATTTACATAATTTAAAACCTTATGTTTTTTACTAACAAAATAAAAAAGAATTTTTGATTTATCTATTTTAGTTTTACTTAGGGAAAATTTTTTAATACACATATACCAAATTTCAAAATCACAATTTTCAAGGGTAAATCCGCTCACCCCTCGGGGTAAACCCGATCACTTGATTTTTTTAGAATTTAAGGTAATCTCGACAGTTTTATTTTGTATATATTAAATTTCTCCTTATTTCCGTCTTCAGTATGATTTATTAATGATAAATTATGAGTTCGATAAACAATAAATATTGGTTTATTAAATAGTAAGTATAGGTTTGATGAATTGCAACTGTGAATTTAAATAATATTTTATTAAGAGAAAATTAAAATGTAGATACATTTCTGGATGAAACAAGTTATAGATTTTATTATTTATAAAATATAACAAATGAAATTTTAAATTTAAAAATAAATAATGATAAAACGTGAACTGAACGAAGACAACAAACTAGATTTATGTCTTTTTTAGCCGAAAAAGACAGGGACAAATTTTGATTATTTGTTTGCGTTGTTTGGTATAACCGTTAAAACCTAATAATCACTAATAATGACAAGAAATATTGATAGTTCGGCGCCATCTATTAAAAAAAATCGCCACAAATCGCGAAATGCGGGACATTCAAAATGTTAAATATTCAAGTAATTACCCAATAATTTAATAACAGTGTTAGGAAATGAATATTATTTAAATTTTAATAAATATTTTTAATATTAAAAACTTTAAGATCGCCAAAAAACGCAAATACTTTTAATACTGATTCGGCTTCCTACACAAATTTAATAAGTGAGCGGCTTTACCTCGACTTCATGTGAGCGACTTTACCCCAAATGTGTTTCTCACATTTCAGAATAAATTTAAATAAATCTTTTTGAAATCAAACAAAACTACATATATATTTCGAAAAAGGACATCCAACAGCATCAAAAAAAAATTTGTTGAACAAATAAGTATCAAAAATAATAATCGAAAATCTTAAAAATCCGAAGATCATTTTATCTTTTTTGCACTTCTAAAAACAATTGACCGTCTCTGAATTTATGACGAATTCATGAAACTAAACGAAAGTTCGTTAACATTAGTTGTATGTTAAGTACTATTCACAGTACAAATATCTCCATCTTAAGTTGAGTTTATAGCGTCAAATCGCTAGTGAGCGGGGGGGATAATGAAAAAATGCAATTATTTTGTCTCTTCTCGAGTCACAGTTCTCTCGTCTCGTCTCTCGCCATTATCGCGACAACACTAATTCGTACGAAATTGGAGTGAATTATTTTTTGAAATTTTTTAGAAAATTCTGCTCGGATATTAGTACGGAATTTCGCACGAAATGTGAGGTAAAAATTTTTGAAAAAAATTTTATTTCAAATTTCCGAACGAAATTCGAGCGAATTATTTTTGTAAACTGTTGAAAAATTTTTTAGCTGAAATTTCCGAGCAAAATATTCTTTTCCTTTTACATAAGAGTGCGATTACGAAACCATTATTTTCTCCCGGCTTTTAAATAAAAAATTGTAAAAAACACAATTTCATTTACCGTAAATGATTCACAAAAATTATGATTTTAAATATTATTAGTAAAACAAAGGTTTAGGTCCTATATTAACTCATCCACTTTAAAAAGATATTTCATTTTTTTATTTTAAATGATTCTGCTAGTGTCCGCCGACCAGTGGCTGATGAAGTTGGCCCAACTGTTGGCACCGAAGTTGGGCCGTCCATGGATGCCAAAGTTTTATCAGCCATGGCATGAATGGTCGGGCTGACTATAGCAAACATGGTCGGCCCAACTGTGTTAGCCATTAATCGGCCGACGTGATCAATCCATAGGTTGACCCGATTATTGGCATACTAAGTTGGACCTTCTATGAATGCCAAAGTTTTGCCGACCTTAAGAACGAATGCTTGAATTCCCTTTGATAACCATGGTCGGCCAAACCATGGGCAATTACGTCATCCAACGATGATATTTATTTAAAAAAATTATTTTTTATTATAGGAGAACATGTCACTAATTACTTTAAATTGATCATACATTTATCGCATACACTCCACACTAAATACAACATTATAATACATATTAAAATATTAAACTACAACCGTACACGACCGTCAACCCAACTGTGGCTGATGGTCGGGCCGACTATCAAGAAGTTGGCTTCAAAACTTTGGCGGATAAAGTTTACCTGACCGTTGGCCCAACTATGGCTGATAGTTGGGCCGACTATCAAAAAATATGTTTCTCAACTTTGGCGGCCAAAGTTCACCCGACCGTAAGCCCAACTGTGGCCGACAGTTGGTCCGACCATCAGTTCTTACAGTTGGCATTCATAGTTGCCCGACTTTGGGAGAAACTTTCAACCAAAGTTGGCCCACTTTTGGGTGCCGAAACTTCGACTGCCACAGTTGGCCCGACGTTCCAACTGTGGCGGCCGATCGAAATTCGCACCTGGGTAACTGTTTTCAACCATGTTTTGTTGTATGGCTGGTGTTTCTGTTGTCATTTTTTGCTTGAGAGGATTAAAAATTTCTAATCTTTATGTAATTCCTCACTTCTAACTTGGCATACGGATATATAAAAATAATTACATTATCTAGGTTCCAAGGCAAAGGCGGTGGAAATAAAAAATGTTACGGGGCGTAACAAAAAAAATGGTTTCTACATGTCTCTAAAATTTTTTTTTTTTTTTTTTTTTTTTTTATAGAAAGATAAGAAAATGATTTATTGCCGTTGGTCTTCCCGAGGTCTCGCCAGTGGACTGGCTGACAGTCGAATGCTCGCTGATGCGTCCGCACCGTCGCTTTTACATCGTCGTTCGCTCGAGATCTCCCACCACCGACGGTGTCGAGTGCGCCGACCAATCACAGCATTGCACTCTCCGACCTTGTCGGAGAGTGCCGCTACGGCATTCCACCGATCTACCGGGTGGCAAACTATTTAGTGGACGGTGACAAAAATAGCACAAGATTAAAATTTACGAGTCAAGTTGATTACAATGACACTTCTTCGGAAGATGAAAATGATGAGGAGTATGTAAGTATAAAACTATTACGAAATATCTTTTATAAATAAATACATTAGGGTTTTTTTATTAAAATTAATACAAATATATATAGAATTTTCAAGAGGATTGAAACTCTAATAGCTGATTTTTGATTTTGAGAATTCAAGTTTTTAAATTTTAAGCACATCACACCATAGTTTGACTCATTTCAAGTAAAATTGCAGTTGTGACTTTTAAAAATGTATAAATTTTCAATAGTTTGCTATGGCAACTATGGCAAAAATCTGTGCCCATGTTTTAACAGATTTCGTTATCTTTTGTCGACAGTTGTTTTTTTTCGCGGCGTTGTTAATGAAAAACTAAAAAATTTCTCAAATTTTTTTTTCTTTTAACTTTTGGATTATTTGACCTAATTAGCTAATAATTGCCCAGCTTAAAATCCCCGTACAGGATCCTTAAAGGTTCCGGTTGGGATGCTGTACAGGATTTTGAAACAGGGTTCCTGTAGAGGTTCCGATGCAGGAACCTTAGCTGTCAAAGGTTTCTGTAAAGGTTCATGTATAGGAACACTTGAACGATCTTGTACATAAAACTTTGTGATGGATCCTGTACAGCAACCTTTGCAATTTTTTAAACTGCGAGTACTTAAGTGTAAAGGATCCCGTAAGGAACCTGTTACAAACCGGTAAATTAATTTTGAATCGGGCTTTTGAGATGGCCCTTAATTAGTCGATTTGGGGAGGCTCCAAGCTGCCAGAGTTGAGCTCTGTTTATTACTGCGGGATCGTTATCCTACTGTTTTAAAAGTTAGCGTCTGATTCGTTAAATGCACTATTTTGAAAATGACTTAAATTTCAGGTTTAGTTAGGTAAGTAAAGAAATTGATTTTACGAATACATTATTTATTCTTTTAAACAACAAAATACCTTTGAATACATAAAAAAATGGTTATAGTGTGTTACAAATAGAAAGTGTGTGTGTTAGAATATGTGACTGAAACGATACTTATTTACTTACAAACTACCGGCGAAGCTATTCCTCTTTTGAATCACAAACCTCCGTCGGGCGAAAATTCTTTTTGTTTTATGAAATCGCGACGCAAGATTGGCGCAATTTTCAACTAATTGTGAGATTGCACCTGTGGTGAGCGGGCGCGGGCAATATCTATGCAACCGGCCGTTCCTCTGTGTAAACTCACTTGTGAATCTATTCCTAGGAAAACTGGTGCGGGCAATATCTATGCAACCGACAGTTTTATAAGAAATTCGATCACACTCGTGGATCTCTTCTCTATCAATCTGATGTGGGCAATATCTATGCAACCGATAGATAGATAGGGAAGTTGATCTCACTTGTGGGCCACTGAAGTTTGAACGGACGCGGGCAATATCTATGCAACCGGCCGGTTATAAACAACAAGATTTCAGAATTATGATTTATATTAATAATTCTGAAATCTCTCCAAAATCAGTCCGCACTGGACTCCACCGGCTCAGAGAATTTGAAAATTTTAACGTCTGCCCTGAATCATGCAATTCGGGTTCCGGGTCGCGGACGGGCCTTTTTGTTCGCGAAATTTCTCTGTCCCAAAACACTTGCCAGGTTAGACCCAGGAGAGGTGTCTTCGAGAAGAAGCGAGAATTCGTACTGCCATGATTAATATTTCGCGACAGGCCTCTAACCCTTACCTTCAGTGCGAAAAGTGGGGAAGACGGAAAATTTGGGTAGTAGGAGTAAGGAGTAGGAGAAAATCGTGGGCCCATTGGTCTATGCATTTTTGCTGACGTTTTCGATCTCACGGTAGGTCCGTGAGAACGGAAATAGTCTGTTAATATGATACTTTTCGAGACATTATTTTCGAAATAACTTAGAATTTAAATAATAATTATATTGTTTAATTAATAAAATTATTATTTATCTTAGTTATTACAGTTCATATAATTTATTTATTGTAATTATATTGTTCCTACTTTTTATAAGTTGCTTGTATATGTATTATACATATTGAGTTATGAATATACACATATACATGCAACTTAATGTCCTCCGGCATTTTGTTGTGACGAAAATGTTTACAACAAAATGTTTAGCTATTGTCAATTTGTTGTATCTGCATCTAGCTTGGTGCATAGGTTTAAGTTCAAATAACACAAGACATTCAACTCTTGTAGCCCTGAGTCAGCTGTAACGCACGTGCGTTTGTTTTGATGCTGTATGCCACAGCTTATGGGCCCTGAGGGGAAAGGAAGGTACCACGCATAACAAGGTAGCGGTAAGAGGCAAGCATAACGCGTTTGTGTTGATGCCCGTAGCATGAAGGCCGTCAAGGTATTAGTGCTGTAGCCGGGGAGTCAGTGAGTGTGCTGGTGTCCATAAACGGCGGCTGCATGGGTGTGTGTGTTGCCGCCGACCATCCTCACACACGCGCAACCTCACAGCGCACCTTCTGTCTATGCACAGTAATGACGAATATATACATACACTCAGACACATACATATATATATGTACACATATACATATATATATATATATATATACACATACACATACATGCATACACTGGCTGCAGCATGGCGCCTTCTTATCAATTTCGGATTTGTGATTTTATCAGAACCTCCCTGATTGCAGTCAAAAGTCCCGCTTAACAAACCTAAATTTTTTTTTTACATTGTTCAAATTTTTATTAGTGTTCATTATTTTAATGATTATTATTTTTTTTTCTTTATGGCAATTAAAATTCCGAGCTAAGAGCGTTTGGTAAACGTCGACACTTCCTTATCTGGGTATCAGATATCATGCGGCGATGCCTTGCATGCCGTCGAAATTATTAAACAGGGTTGCCAATTTATAATTTCATATATAACAGAACCCGTAAAGGATCCTACACGGTTTCCTGAATTAATTTATTTATATTTTTAACTCCTGCGCAGTAGTTTTCTATGAGTTTTTCGAATGCGCAATACATTTTTATGTCCAATATTGTTATACGAGCATAACATATTGAAATATGAAGTCTATGTATGTCAAATGTTGCGTAACATATAAAAATTAAAAAAATTACAAAGTTTCCTGAACAGGATACTTTACAGGAACCTTTGACGAAACGAAACGAATTATAGGTTAGGTTTGTGTTAAATTTATCTTGATTAAAAGTTTATCATTAATTATACAGGTCTACAAATTTCAGACACAGAAACCGGACAAGTCATTTCCGATGTATTTTATTTTATCATTATTTTATCATTATAACACATTTTAAAAGAAAGTATAATTTATTAACCGTTAAAAATTTTGTAGACACGATCTGATCCATTTTTTTAAAGATATACAACAATTTAAAGTCTCGGTTACACGACTGAAAAACTCTCAAGGAACAGAGAAATAATTGGAATGAACTACAAGTTTGGCATTATATTTTTTTATTATGATAATTACGAAAGTTTTGTTAGATTTTTAAAATGGCGGATTTAATATGGTGGACATGGTTTTTAAAAATTCAACGAATTCGCTTGAAACTTGTTTCAGCTGAAAATTTTACTGTCAGTGCTTCATATGTGACGCGATCTAAAGAAAGAGACCAAATCATTTTAAGGTTATGCTAGTTTTACTTTTTTGTTGATTAATAGTTTTCTTTACTTGTGGAAATTAAAATCAGTGTTTCCTAAATATTTTAATTGCAATGAAGACTTTAATATCAATTATTTATATTGACAGTTGATCCTTATTTTGTATTTTTGTTTCAAAAATTAAAAACATAATCTATATTTGTTTGCTTCTAAGGTCCCTTTCTTCAGATCGCGTTACATATTAAGTTAAGAATCATGAAGCAATTAAAAGGATTCTCGATTCAACTAACATACAATACCATATCAGATCGGTAATTTTTAATTTCGAAAACGTGGCATCAGAGTCGCAATGAGCGAACTCAAAAACCCTCTAGAAAAGACATCGGCTTTGTAGTCACCGATCTGAAATACAATAAGAATCAGATGCTTAAAGTTAAAGTACTTTATAATTATTTTCTTCATTCTTTTCCCAGTTTTCAGGTCGTGTAACCTGAACTTTAAATTGTTGTATCTTCCCTGTCAAATTGGTTTGTTTGATAGAGGTTCGTAAACGACCCTCTCTCGACCCTCCTTCGACCTTGTTCCAGAAAATTGAAAATAAATTATATTTATTGATAATTAATGTGAAACAAAGATTGTTACTAATAAATTAATATTTGTAGAATAGATTAATGCAACATTGAAGCTGAATTAAGTGATATTTTATGATTAATACATTTTTAAAGTGAGAAATGTATACCTGTCATTTTATCAATACATGGTTTTTCGTTAATTTTTGTAAGAATACATTTTCAAATGTATAAAAAACTAATGATTTACAAAGTAGTATTAAAAGTATTGAGATTTGTCACTTAATTAATATAAAATATATGTTAATAATTATTAAATTAAATAGATAAGTTCTAAAATCAACATTATTGGCATAAAGCTGCGGTCACAACTCACACTGGTTAATGCAAGCTACGGTTGCGTTCAAATGTCACTAGGGCGTTTCACTTGTGACTTCAGATAGCTGGAGGGAAAACAAACAGACGACACAATACAATTCTTATGAGAGAGATAAAATAATTGTCTTGGAATGAACACTTTACAGGAACTGTTACAAAATATGTTGAAATGTTAACATTTTCCGATGTTTTCAAGGTTTAAAAAATTGTGCACTTTGTGTGACGATTATTTATTTAGATTGAACTCAAATTACTGTCAATTTTATATATACTTATTTATAATTCTAAATAATTAATCATATGGATTTTCCAGAATTTTAATTTTAATTTACAAAGAATAAAATAATAAAGTCATACTCGAACTCTAAAGGCGCTTGTATACCTCCACGTTTCTGAGTATATCAGAAACGTCCAGCGTTTTGATTGGCTATGCTCATAGAGAATTTCTAAAAAAAAGCCAATCAAAACGCTGGACGTTTCTGATATACTCAGAAACGTGTAGGTATACAAGCGCCTTTAGGCTCTATTTAAATGCTTGCCTTTAAACTCCGCTTTTCGATTTTATCAGGGACGGGTAAGTAGAAAAACCTAAGTATAATACAAGGTTTTTAGATGTATTATGCACATGCTATTATGATTGTAGCCCTGATCAGAATAATACCGGTAAGTTGCCAAATGCGCCACGGGACAAATGCGCCATTTTTTTGTTAACTTCCCAACCTTGCTTATTGAAATTTCTGAAAATTTTATCGAGCAAAGTTGGGCAGCTACCAAAAAATTCAAAAAGGACCCCGCACTTTTACTATTGAATTTGGCTCTCAGCCAATTTTGTTGTAACTTTACAGATTTGTAGTTTTTGACCTTCTGAACAAAAAATGTATGGGACAAAATTCAAAATAATGACCAGTTTTTGAGATACAGACGGTCAAAGTTCAAAAAAATCAAATAACGGGTATTAGTCGTTCAAGAATGTTTTGTTGACAAAAGTCAATTGAATTCGCTTGAAACTGGTTACTCTGGGGTTTTTAAGGTCGTTGATAACGAATATGATGTTGGATTTTCAAAATTCAAAATGGCGACTCCAATATGGCGAACACATTTTGAGAAAAGTCAATTGAATTCACTTGAAACTGGATACTCGGGGGTTTTTAAGGTCGCTGATAACGAATAGGATGTTGGATTTTCAAAATGCGAAATGGCGACTCCAATATGGCGGACATATTTTAGAAAAGTCAATTGAAATCGCTTGAAACTGGTTACTCGGGGGTTTTTAAGGTCGCTGATAACGAATATGATGTTACATTGGTAAAAACACACTTAGGTAGAGAGAAAAATAGACAAATAGAGGGGAAGAATCTAATAGCTTAATAACATGTTAGAAAGAAACGTAGAAAGATATACGGATAGTTGTAACATAAGGTGATAAAGCAGTTTAAGGCAAGATCAAAAAATAATTCAGCAGTTTAAAGAATTAGTATGTGATTTAGCCGTTGAAGGCAAAATCATGAACTAATTCAGCCAATTAAGGCAAGATCAAAAAGTGATTCAGCCGTTGAAGGCAAAATCATAAACTGATTCAGCCAATTAAGGCAAGATCAAAAAGTGATTCAACGGCTGAATCACATACTAATTCTTTAAACTGCTGAATTATTTTTTGATCTTGCCTTAAACTGCTTTATCACCTTATGTTACAACTATCTGTATATCTATCTACGTTTCTTTCTAATATTTTATTAAGCTATTAGATTCTTACCCTCTCTTTGTCTATTTTTCTCTCTACCTAAGTGTGTTTTTACCAATGTAACATCATATTCGTTATCAGCGACCTTAAAAACCCCCGAGTAACCAGTTTCAAGCGATTTCAATTAACTTTTCTAAAATATGTCCGCCATATTGGAGTCGCCATTTCGCATTTTGAAAATCCAACATCATATTCGTTATCAGCGACCTTAAAAACCCCCGAGTAACCAGTTTCAAGCGAATTCAATTGACTTTTGTCAACAAAACATTCTTGAACGACTAATACCCGTTATTTGATTTTTTTGAACTTTGACCGTCTGTATCTGAAAAACTGGTCATTATTTTGAATTTTGTCCCATACATTTTTTGTTCAGAAGGTCAAAAACTACAAATCTGCAAAGTTACAAAAAAATTGGCTGAGAGCCAAATTCAATAGTAAAAGTGCGGTGTCCTTTCTTTCCGCAGGGTTGAGCAGTTGACGATTTTTGAATTTTTTGGTAGCTGCCCAACTTTGCTCGATAAAATTTTCAGAAATTTCAATAAGCAAGGTTGGGAAGTTAACAAAAAATGGCGCATTTGTCCCGTGGCGCATTTGGCAACTTACCACCTTCTATTAATTATTTTCTAAATTAGTTAGTAAAATTATAATATATTCTATGTAAAATTAAGAGTGTTGGAGCAAATATACTTCTTGTTATAGCATCTTAAAGGTGCTAATATACCTCTACGTTTTTGAGTTCAGGGCATTTCCATGAAAAACGTCCGTGCGTCACTATTTTAAAATTGGCTGTATCTTTTTTTCTAATTATTATTAGATTAAAATTTTTTAGTATAATGATGCATTAAGAAATATAAAAAAATGTCCGATTTAAATTTTAATTTTACAACTTAATGTATTAAAGATATATTGTTTTTATGCCGTGACGCACGGACCAAAAATGTCCGCTTTTTCATGGAAATGCCCTTCAGTAAAATCTCCTATATGCAATCTCCTCTTTTATATGTTAACCCTCCACCAAGATTAACTCATGGGAGATTCTACTACATTTAAAAAACCGCTGCCAAGTTATATATTTTTGTTATCATTTTGGTGTTTATTTCATTCGTGTTCGTAAATCTCGTTGTGTTCATTTCCTAAACACTTCGCTTCCTCATAGAGATGTTAATAATAGAGTGTAAATTTTGAACAATTATTCTCAATTGCTCTAATATTTTAATCTCTTTATTTGATGAATATAAAAGAAAAATGTTCATTAAGGGCTCAAAAGATGTGTCCAAAAAATTTTACTAAATTAGAGGAAAACATTTATAGGTGTCCTAAAATTTTTTTTAAAGTTATGTGCAAAAAACGTTTTACTGAAAAATTAAAAATCAAAACAATATATAGTTAAACTTTAATTATCTGTCTCAAAGTACACTCGACTCTCGGATCTTTTGCATTCAGTTCTTTTACACTCTCACTTCTTTTGCAATTTTTCTCCCGCACCTTTTACCTTTTATATTAAATAAATAAATGACTATCAAATTGTCAAAACATTTATTTCCCGATAACTTTGGTTATCTAACGTAAATTAAAACAGTTCTTTCATTATTTGATTAAAATTATATTAGAATTTTAATTATTATTAATATAAATATTAAATGTAAAACATAAGTATTGTCATTAATTTACATATTTGGTTATACATATTGTTTTTTTGCGTTACCATGGCATTTGTTTTGGTAAAAGGTATGAGAGGATTTGGTCCCGTAAGTGCAAAAGATCCGAGAGTCGAGTGTACTCTCATTTTATGTCCGCAGATGAGACCTCCAATTTAAAAAAAATTAGTCCAAAGGCTCTTCATAATTTGTAGATATTTATGAAAATGTGATGTTTACACACACACACACACACACATACGGAATGACATTTTTCAAAAATGTCATTTTTGAACTCCTGAAGTCAAATAACATACAGATATGTTAAAAAATCAAAGTCGAGAAATGTTGGTATTACAATACTTCCTCTATATATGAGAGTGCAGTCCCATGCAGGTAGAATAGTGGAGTAGTGTAATAGATTTGACCTATCAGAATAAGTGTTAAAAAATCCAGTCATCTGATTGGTCAAAACTGTTCCACTATTCTACTAATCTACCAGCATGGGACTGCACTCTGAGGAGGCAAAAAATGTAAGGTTCAGGCATAATTTATAGCGAATTCGGTTATCTGCTCTATTCGGGAGTACTCCTTATATGCTTTAACTATAGCAAATCTGTTAAATCGAACAGGCTAATCAATCGGGGAGCACTCTTAGAGCACTCTAGAGCAGATAACCGAATTCGTTTTTAGTTTATATTACCTATCAGTGCTTTGCAAATGGCAAATACGGTTAGTTGATTCTAGCATATGTTGTCATAGCAACCTACGCAACGCTAACTTTTAGGCACATATTGGAGAAAGGTCAATAAAGATAAGTACAGAATGTCAATTTTAAAATTTGCCGACGCGTCGTATAACAATGCTAGACAATGCAACAAAAGGGCAACGCATAATAGAATCTTTAACCGGAACCGCAATTGTAACAGAAAGTGTAAGAATGAGTTGGAGAAGGATAAACAATATACCTATCCTTCTCTACCCCATTTTTTAAGCTTACGATTGCGGTTCCGGTTAAAGATTTGACCTTAAGGCTGGAGTCCCATGGCAGCGTTTTGCGTTGTGTTTTGTAACTAGGCGATGAGTGTGAGAGAGATACAGATATGTGTTTGCTCTATTTGCACTCATGGCCTAGTTACAAAACGCAACGCAAAACGCTGTCATGGGACTACACCCTTAGGGGAAAATCATGCGTCTCCGTCTACGAACCAATTGTGCTTTGGCCTTAACCCATGTAACGTACACAAAGGTTTAGGAGGGGTCTGAACACGCCTTTAAAGTATAGTCTTATATTCTTAGCCTCCTGACTGTTTTCATCGCTTTTAGTGATTTACTGTGGTAGTGTGTGAGTTTACCTGTTTTTCTTCTTTGAGTGTACATGGATCGACGTTGAATTTCTTGTAAATTTAAAACAAAATTTCGCATTTGAAATTTATAGCTTTGGGAATCAGCAAATTTTTTTTTAAATGTAAGTATATTTGAAATTCTAACAGAATGTACTTAGGTGTATATTTTTCATTACGAAACTTTTTCATTAAACAGTAGAGTAGAGTGGGGTAAAAAGCCACACTTTTACAATTGACGCTATAAAATCTATATTTAATATTTTTTTCTGGAACTTCTAGTTGGTATTGAAAGTTTAGTTATTAAGCTTAAAAATTCTTAATGGAAATAATTTTTATTCTATGACAAGAGTAAGTTACAAGTGTTTTACGAAGGCACTGCAAGTGGCTATTTTGTACCACGTGGTGAGGAGAAAAAACTACCTCGCGATTTTTCGTACCTTTTCTGAAAGTCCTTTTAAGTTTTACTTCACAGATACCATATTTAGATACAATCGGTTATTCGTTATTTTCTTTTTAGTTCATCTTAAACAATTTCTTTGTCATGTTTAATTAATTTTATGAAGTAAACAGGAGAAATCTTGTAAAATAAGAAGCTTAGTGTAAATAGAAAACAAAATATTTTGCACAGAACAACTCAAAAATTTATATTACAATAAAAACTATACTATTATTGTATATACAACATTCAAACTAATATTAAAAATTACGTATTATTAATTAAATAAGTTTAATAGCTTTTAAATATAAGTAAAATTGCTTCTTCACCCCACTCTACTATATATAATTTCAACTGGTCAAATGTGAATTGCTTTTTAGTATTTACTAAATTGAAACAAATTTGTTCAAAAAAATTAAATTGTAATTTATTATTTAATTATCTTTAATTAACAAATAATTTCTATTATAATAGTTTAGAACAAGTCTATTACATTTTATTGTAATATTGGAATCGGACTTGAAAGCCTTTCCACACGTGAGCGATTCCATGTGATGTGATCAAAGGGTATTGCGGTGCAATGCTTATTTTGGTAATTTTTTACTCTTAAACAATCAAACAACAAAATTTGACAAGGTTCACTTTCAATAGATTTTTTCATCCTCTTATATATTTTAGTAAAACTTATATTATGTTTTTTTTATATATTTTAGTTATATATTTATATATTTTTTAGTAAAAAAATTCAGCTTTCGTTTAAAAACATAAAAAAAGATAATTGTGCACTGTAAAAAAGGGAGTTAAATTTTAACTCCCCAGGGGATTCTATAAAAGTCGCACTCTTTGTGGAGTTAATGCCAGGGGAGTTAAATAAAGGGAGTTAAAATTTAACACCCAAATGCTAACTCCCCATGGAAAAAATAACTCGCGCGGGTATTGAATGAAGAGAGTTAGAAATTAACTCTCTTTTGGAGTTAATTTTTAACTCCAAAAATTTAACTCCCGAGTTTGTTAAATCCTTAAATTTTTTATAGTGTGCTCTTCCCCCCCAAAAAGTCAAATTTATTTTTAATTTTGACTTTTGTTTGTCAAATCATTTTTTCAAATACTTACTTTCTTTCAAAAGAGAATGAAACAATCTATCGAAACTGTACCTTGACAAATTTTTTTTATTTCATTTTTTAAAAGTACAAAATTATCCAAATAAGCATTGTACCGTGAACATCCTAAACTTTTACCCCCTTCCTTTCGGAAAATATTAGACTACAAAAGCCCTAAGTAAAGGCACGATTGGAGAAAAATTTTTCTTAACCTTGATCACTTGACATTAAATTGCTTATGTATGCAGCGAATAGGCTGTAAAAGTACATTAATATTTCGTGATTATCTGTTCTTCATGATCTATCGTTCTTTTAGTGCGGTTTGAGAAAGTGTTCAAAATGGAAACCCCCCGAAGTTCACAAAATGATTTGGAAGCCGGTAAGTTATCATTGAACTGAAATATACCACATTGACAAAATATTTGATGTCACACAACGAAGAAATGAAATTTTCTTATATGTATTAAAGCAATTGTTTTTAGAAATTTTCAACAATTTGTGATATATTAAGAAGTAGAATTTATCACTCGGTAAAAGATAATATTAAATGTCAAGAAATTTATCAATTCTCCAAGTCAAATATTAAAACAAAAAATATTAAAACTCAATTTAACGTTTCGACAGCCCTGCTGTCCTCTTCAGAAAACGCAAATTAATTTAGATTTTGTGCGAACAACACAACCGGCTTAAGTTGTTAAGCCTTAAGCCGGTTGTGTTGTTCGCACAAAATCTAAATTAATTTGCGTTTTCTGAAGAGGACAGCAGGGCTGTCGAAACGTTAAATTGAGTTTTAATATTTTTTGTTTTAATATTTGACTTGGAGGATTGATAAATTTCTTGACATTTAAAATTTGTGATATAGTTGTATCAAATGTTTCAAAAATTTGTACACACATCTTTAAAGAGATTAATATTAGTGTTTAAAAATATTATTATTACCATTAAAATGTGTACGTTTGAGATGTTAGATTACTTAAAAAATTTCTCTGTATATAAATTACAATAAAAATTTTTTTAAACTTATTAAAGGACCAAAACAGTCAAAGCGGCAGAGAGTGGCAAAAATATTTTTCAGCCCAGAATTGATAGGTCCTCTCAAAAAAAAGAAAACCAAAGATGGGAAGGAGAAAATTAAAATAAATCCGGCGAAGCACGGAGTGAAACGGAAGGCAGAAAGGATAACGGTCAGTTTATAAATAAATTTAATATTGTTTATATTAGACTTGGTAAGTTTTAAGGAATCTCACCGAACATAATTAAGTTTCTAAACTTTTAATTTTCTTTTTTCGAAACATACCTGAAATGATAAGAAGGTTTTGCAAAAAGTTTCAGTGCGGGCCTGACAAGTTTAATGGGCTACAAAAAATAATTAAACTGCCCGTTGAGTTCGCACGCACGCGGCACAGTTAGATTTTTTACAGTTGACTATTAAAAATTATGTAGATCATACAAATTTAATTTAATAATAATCAAAAGCCGATAAAATTTGTAGGGTCTAGACAACTTTTAATAGTAAATTGTAAAAAAAATCCCATTGCGCCGCGGGCGTGCGACCTGCACGGGCAGCTAAATTATTTTTTTTGACCCATTAAACTTGTCAGGCACACTCTGAAACTTTTTGCAAAACCTTCTTATTATTTCCAGGTATGTTTTGAAAAAAGAAAATTAAAAATTTATCATATCCAAAGTTAAAAAAAAATTAATTTTTCTATAAATTTTTTTTATTATTTTAATAAAAAATGAAAAAAAAAATTTTGTTTTCATTTCCTAAAAGTAGAAAGAAAACTAAAACTTTCGTTCTTTGACAACTTTTTTCTAAACTTTATATTTTCGGACTTATAATCTACTGAATATAAGTCATGAGATTTACCTATGTCATCTTATAATCGGGCACAAATATTTTTTTCTATTCTGCGTTTAAGAAAATAGATAGAGTAGAGTGGGGTGAAAAAACCAATGTGTAAAAAAGCCATTTGAGTTTTATTTAAAAATTATTAAGTCAATTTATCAGCCGTTTAGAATATACAGTGGAACCTCGATTATCCGAATCTCTGTTATCCGAAACCTCTATTATCCGAACCGAAAATCATTTTATCCGAATTTCTATTATCCGAACTTTTTTCGCTATCCGAATTTTAAAATTTATTTTCTCTATTTATTTTATTATTTATGTTTATGTTTATGCCAAAAAAGTCTAAAAATTCATATATTCTGTGTTTTATTAATATATTATTATAAATTAATTAATATATATTTACATATATATATATATATATATATATATATATACTTATATGTCTTTAAAAAATGTATTAAATTAAATACATATTGTTCAACTGTCCAATTTTTTTACTTTAATTATGAAAAACATTAAAACCTCTATTATCCGAATTTTCGATTATCCGAATCAGTCCTTGCCTAGGTTAGTTTGGATAATCGAGGTTCCATTGTAAATACTATTATGTAATACTTAACTTTTGATTCTACTTTGGATGTTGTATCTATAGTAATAATGTTTTATTTTAATTTTAATTTTTGAGTTGCTTCTTTCAAAACATTTCGATTAACTTTCCAAACATATTACAACCTGATTAAGTAAGCAGGTAATAAAAGTTAATGTTTGTACATAAGGAGAAAACTGTACTGAAAACGCATACAATGTTAATTTTTGCAAATTGAACTGAATTTAAAATTTATTTTAGTTTTTTGAAAAACTGATCTTGAGTGTAAAAAAGCCAGGGACAAAAATCAATTGAATATTATTTAAAATTTATTTGTTTTTTACTTAAACTAACCTGCTTATTTTACAAAATTTCTGGTGTATATTGAATAAAATTTATTACATACGACGAAAAAATAGTTTAAAGTGCATTTAAAAAAGAAACAACGAATAAATGGTTCGAACGAAATATGGTATCTGAGGTAAAACTTAAAAAAGACTTAGAAAAAGTATGGAAATTGTCGGGATGGCTTTTTCACCCCACCAGGTGTTACAAAAAAACCACTTGCGTTGCTTTCTTGGTATAATATTACTCGAACTCAACGCTAACATAAAAGAAGTAAGCATGTGTAGTAAAATTAACACTTTTTTCTTCTGTAAACTCAATTTCCTCTCCGACTATTTTACAAAGGAAAAACATACTTAAAAACAGTCCCGAAAACAACTAGTAACTTTGTGTATGATTTTGTCCTGTAAGTTGGAGACGTTTGCAGCGTTGATTACAGTAGAGAGTCATTGCACTGAAAATAAAGTGATTTTAAATAGCAGATTGAAGTCTTATTATTCAAATTATCATTCTTATGCCCATTTCGATTATCCGGATTTTCGCTTATCCGGATCGGGTCTCGTCCCAATTGATCCGGATAATTGGAATTCTACTGTATTGAAATCTGAACCTAGAAAGTTCTTTATGTATCTTTTAACTCTGTGTGGCGTCATTTTTTCCATTTTTGTCCTTTTTATCTTACGGTAAAATTTTTCAAAGTATTAATTAAAATATTTTGCAGGAGGTAGAGACGATTCAAAAAATGAAAGAAGTTGAAGCGACAGATAAAAATTTCTTTTCTACTTTAATTAATAATGTAAGTTGTTTAACACACTTAATATTATTTCCTCTTTACCATTTTTATCAAAATTGAAAATTTGTTATAAAATAGAAGAGAAAAGATGTGGAGACAATAGTTGTACCGAAGCTTCCAGAGGTAGATAAGAATATAATTTTTCACCGTGTACAAACTCAAGTAAGTGAAACATAATTTCTTTCTGTTTGGAATGCATAAAATGGTAATATATGAGTTCTAATTAAACAAATTGTGAATTAAGATGTTCATTACATGAACATTTTGCTTCCTCTTTATGATAAGAAAAAAAATTTGCTTTAAAGTGAATTTTTTCATTTTATTTAATTCTATTAATGCTAATAAAATATTTTCTTTTTATACATCAATCGATTCGTCTTGATGAAATGAAGATTTTTAGTTTGTTTTTAAGTCAAGAATAACATTTTATTATAATCAACATGATTTTTAAGAAGGAAATAAATTTCTAATAAAATTGCGAATTTTTGGTTTTAATTATGTTTAATTCTATAAATTCAAATACAATATATACTTTATATATACCAATTGGTCCTTTTTAATGCAACGGATAAGATTATTGAAAAAAATGAGTAAAATTTTATTGTCTTGGAATATAATTTTGATGAAAAAACTAAATTTTTGATAAAAAAAGGTAATTTTTTTGCTTCAATTGTCATTAACTCTATAAACTCTCATACAATTTATACTTTATATATATACCAATCGATTCGTCTTGATGCAAAGAAGAAGATTTTATTGTATATTAACTTCAATATTCAATTTAAAAAAATTTGTTTGCAAAAAATTTTTTTTTTGAAAAAAGTAAAAAATAATTTTTTAAATAAATTTTTTAATTTTTAATCACAAAAAATTCACTTAAAATTACCAAAGTTTTATTGTTCACTATGAATATTCCCCCACAGCACCCAAAACTGTCCTAAAATTGTTTTAAATATTTACTTGCAATATGCGGAATATTTAATTGCAACGTTTCTTGAAAATTGTGTAAATATTTAAATATCTCGATTTACTTCAACTTGTACGCTTAAACTTTAAATACACTTAAACTGTACATTAAAATTTCGGGTCCAGGATAGTTTATTCAGAATAATTTTCCACGACAAATAGTATCTACTGGCTGTCTATTTCTAGAAAAGTCACGACAAATTTCTACACGGGTCATAATTTTTTCCGGCAATCTATTTTTTGTTGAATGAAAAATATCTTAATGTACAAAATTTATAAATACTACAATTCTTTCCGCTTATTTTCCAAAAAATTGTCAGAAGAATAAAATCTCGTATTGATATTGTTTGGATTTTCCAAACACATTTTGCAAAATAAATTTACTTAATCTTTAAAAATTTTTTGAATTCTATAAAATTCACATGTTTCAATAGTTAGAAAAAGGGTATACATTTTAAAGAATTTTTTAAAAAATGTTCTTCATTTATAAAAGATGTGAGGATCAACAATTTTGACGGGTAGTTATATAGAGTCTTAAGTAAATACAGCAATATTATCTTAGCAGTCTTTAATTTTAGTAATCTTAACTTTGTACTTCAGTACGCGCCCTGTTTATTTGGTCAATTTCTAGTATAATTATATTCAAAAATAGTATATATTATTGTAATACATTTTCAAACTTTGATTGGTTACAATACATAGTTGTCAGGGCGTTTTGATAATCATAATTTCTATCAACCCTGGACGAATAATATTTACTAATATTCCATTAGACGAAGAAGAAGAAGGATGTTACAATTTGCCAAAAATGTTTAACATTGGAAGCGCAAAACGAGGATTTAAAATTGAAAGTTGAAAATATGACACATGAAAAAGAGAACCTTGCACTCGAAATAACATCTTTAAACTGCGTAATAAAACAACTCAAAGAAAATGACCATTCCACTTTGCTAGCTGGTATCAATGAAATTAAAGCTCATCTTAATAACCAGCCGAATAAAACAATTTTAAACGATGAGCCTAACACTGTACGTATTATTGATTTAATTGTTTGTACACTGAAAAAAATTTTAATTAAAACGAAATTTGAATTGGTTGAATCAAATCGTGAGATTGAATATGGCCAAGACTATTATAGTATTGAATCAAAAAAAAAATTTTCTTAACATAGTATATTTGGGAGAAGAACATATATTCTTGATCCAAGAAAATATGGAATTCGATCAAGAAATTAAATAACATGTAAGAAATGCTAAATATATTTATCGAAGATAATTTATGTTTTAAATAAAGAAAATATGTTCTCTGACAGAGAAAATGTTTTCTTCATTTGAGAAAATTATAAATTTCAATCAAAAAAATGTTCTCTCCATACAAGGAAATTATTTACTTGAATTCTCCTTTCCCCTTACCCTCATACCATCATTTATAATACTTAGGTCAAACATTTCTGTTATTTAATTAATTAAAACTTATTTAATTAATCAAACAATTATATATAGTAATGATGCTATCACTCGGTCGATAAATTAATAAAAGCGATCAGATAAACGATCACTCCGAGTCAGGATCCTGACTTGGAGTGATCGTTTATCTCATCGCTTAGATTAATTAAACAATCGTTATTTTACATACGTTAACATTTAATTAATATTCAACACAAATACATCAAATATATCTTGAAAGATATCCATTTGGAGAGATTCGATTCGATACGGCCAATTCCAAATTTCGAATTAGCTAATTCGAATCGAACTAGCCAATTCGAAACTTCGATTTCGAATTGGCTAGTTCGATTCGAATTATTCCCGACTCGAGTTTTCTGTTGTCGAGTCAAATAATTTTCGATTCAACTCGATTAAATGCACACCTCTACTGCCTAATATTAAAAAATAAAATTGTAAACATGTATTTTTACTTAAAATGTAAAATAAATTGATAAATAATAAATATTTATTTGTAGACTATTTATGCTAGAGTAAAAATAAACTCGGACCTATTAAATGAGGCAATGCGCGCAACTGAAATAAGTGTTCGAGTTCGAAAAATTGCAGCAGGCTACTGGCCACCGGAAAAATTAAAGTATGTAGGCGCTAAGAAACCACCTGGTGTCAGCAAATCAAATTTTATTAAAATCTGTTTCCGAGATTACCAAAATATTATGAGTGAGTACTTTTTTAAAATTTAGATTAATAGTACTGTTTTTATGCTAATTAATAAATACAGAGGTTTCATAAATATTTACTCCAATAAATTGAAGGTTTATTAAATTGATACTTAC
Organism: Leptopilina myrica (nomen nudum); assembly: GCA_032872475.1. Lineage (NCBI taxonomy): Eukaryota > Metazoa > Arthropoda > Insecta > Hymenoptera > Figitidae > Leptopilina > Leptopilina myrica (nomen nudum). The sequence goes on along the minus strand of CM065461.1, from coordinate 303,593 downwards.
AATAAAAAAGAAGTTTGTGGTTACGAAAAAAATTTTACAAATCCGTGGCTCAAAATTTCATCTCGCGTCATGTTTTCAAAGAAAAATATTGAAACCGTTTAAAATAGTTTTTTGACATTTTAAAAAAATTTTAAGAATTTCAACCCGTAGTTTTGGAAACGTTATGTAATAAAAAGCTTTGATCTCCTGATTCGTCTTCAACACGATAAATTCGTTCATCAAAGACGATACGATTTTTCCACTCAAGATAAATATAAAAATCAAATCAACCCCTTAACTTATAAAATGTATAAAACCTGTTTTTGAAATTGTCGTCGACGCTTAGCATCGCTACCCAAACGGTTGGAAAAGTATTATGCGCTACAAATACTTAGCAATATTTACAAAATGTTTTATTTAAATTTTTGAATTAGATGCTGTAGATGAAATGCAGGATGATCCGTCGTTAAAAATACATGGAGTTGATCCCGTTGCATATGACAACAAATTTCAAAAATGGGTCCAGAGGGCTGTAAATTGTAGGCGTGAAGGGTAAGATAATATAAATAATACACATGTAAATAATACACATATTTTAAGTTTCATCGTAATTAATTATAGATCGTTGTGACCATTTTTATTCACCCGTGCAGAAATTTTGACTTGGCCCTGGCCAGGGCAAGATCGAGGTCACTTCGGGAAATTTGACCTGCCCCCGGCCTGGATGCCTCGGGCCAGATCTAGTTCTCTGATAGGGATTCGAGTTATAAATTTTCGAAATTGTGGTCTTTTAATTGAAGACCTATATTCAGTAGCTTATAACTCTGAAAATATTAAGTTTAGAAAAAGGTTGTCAAAGAATGAAAGTTTTACTTTTCTTTCGACTATATCTTATAATATAGAGAAAATTTTTCAAAAAGTCCTGAAATGGGCCTGATGTGTTAAATGTTTTAAAACTTATTTAACACGTCAGGCCCATTTCGGGCATTTTTTTAAAATCTTGTCTATATTATAAGGTATAAATAAATAAAAAAGAAATCGGGCCCAAAGTTAAAAACAATTAATTTCTTTATAAAAAATTTGTTTAATAAAAAAGTTTTTTTGTTAACATTTCTTAAAAGTCGAAAGAAAACTAAAACTTTCATTCTTTGACAACTTTGTTCTAAACTTAATATTTTCAGACTTATAAGCTACTGAATATAGGTCTACAATTAAAAGTCCAAAATTTCGAAAATTCGTAACTCGAAAATTTGGACAATTAAACAAAAATAAAAAAAATACTATCTGTTTTTTTCAATACAGAATAGAAAGAAAATATTTTTGACCGATTTTAAGAGGTCGACTTAAATCTCACGTGGAATTGCCCATAGTTAAATATTCTTTCAATTGTTTAAAATATATTAAAAATTGGAAGGTTTTGAATAATGTATTTAACAATAATAACAATGGATCAAGTTTATTTTAACTTTTTTCCCCTTTTGATTCAATCTTTTTCAAATAATCTTTCTACACTGTTTAAAATGTCAAAAATTTAAATGCGTTTAGTAATTAATTTAGTAGTGTTAAAAATAAATAAAGTTTATTTTTACTTCTCTTTTTCTTGGGGCAACCGGGCCTGGCCACGACCGGGTCCATTAGAATTTACTGCCCCTAGGCCAGACCAGAAAATCGGACCGTGGCTAGGTCGGAAATCGGGAGCAAGGATGGAAATTTCTGCATGGGCATTTTATAATATAATATGAAAAGACTTCCGGTAACCCCATTAAACGTTGTATGGTTAACCTATATTGGACAATTGTTAAAGTAATAAAACAGTATTGTAGATGTACAAATAAAAATGGACAAATTATTAATTTTGATTTTTTAAAGTTTTCAATTATTGAAAATAAATTAATCATATATAAACTGATGACTGATCAAGTAGCGCATTCAGAAAAAATATTGGTGCTATTTTTTAAATATCCTGTAGGATAAAAAAGTTAATTGAGTCTTTTCTAAATCGCCTTATAAAATTAACATCGATTTAGGTAAACAAACAGTAATATATATTGATGGAAAGGTAAACTTAAAAGTTGCGTAGCTTAAATAGGTTGAATTAAAAGAATCACACAATTTTTGGAAAATTTAAATTGTTTACACAACTCAGCCCTTGGTTTTGAATTTACTAGTTCGATGATTACGTGTACTAAAATAGTTGTTTGTGTGGCAAGGGCGTAAAAACCCGTGTAGAAATTCAACCATGGGCTAAATAGGGGCCAGATTTTTTATCATTGTGTAGGCCATAACATGGCAATTTTCTACACGGGAAATTTACTTTTTTAATGATATATTATATTTTTTGTTTATCTGGATCCATGTTGACTTTATTAATCTATTTCGGAGGGACTTACCTTTTTTGTTCTACTGGAAAAATGTTGGACGTTCTATCATTAAGCATGATATAATTTTTTCTTAGTGCAAGTGATAAATAAACAGTAGGTTTCAAATTTTAATCAAATGCTTAATGTTAAGATAATTTGACTGAGTTTAAATAGAATTATGAAATTGCTTATAACTATTAACTATTTTATTTTTACATTTTAGATTAGGCAATGATGAAGATAACGAAAGTGAGGAAGATGGCGAACTAGAGGAAGTAGAGGAAGATGGAGAGAAAGTTGAAGAACAAGTGGAGGAAGATGAAGAAAGAGAGGAATCTGAAGAGGAAGATGAAGAAGCAGTTGAGGAATCTGGAGAGGAAGATGAAGAAGCAGTTGAGGAATCTGGAGAGGAAGATGAAGAAGCAGTTGAGAAATCTGGAGAGAAAGATGAAGAAGCAGTTGAGAAATCTTGAGGGGAAGATGAATAGAAAATAAAAAAGTATGGAGTAGAGAGGGTTTAATTTTTACCAAATTAAAATATAAAAAAATGTTTTTAAATACAGTTCTTTAACAAAATTACTAAAATTGCATTGCAAATAAAATTCCTTAAACTTAACACTTACACATGTTTTAAAACTAACAGAAATTAGCATCTGTTTGGACCGTTTTATAGTAAAACCAAACTGGAATGTAATGTTCATAAATTATAATCCTCTACAGCCTTCACTTCTGAAACCGATATTCCAAATTTTTTTCAAATAACACATTGTAAAGTTTAAAAGAGACTTCTTGAGTAAGATTTTAAAATTTCTATTTTTATTATTGTAAAGTGTTATGAAAATATAATTTTTTAAAGTCAAATTATTTTCAGTTGTTTTGAATATTATGCACTATAACCATTTTCAAATACACGTAAGAGTACTTCCTAAACTATAAAAAATTAAACTGGCAAAAAATTTGAAGGTCATAAGTAAATAATGTTAATAAGTAATTCAATTTACAACAACTTATTAATGTCGATTACAGGTTTCAAAAATTCAATATGGCGAATCTAATATGGTGCACTGTTTTTAAAAATCCATCGGATTTACTCGAAGTTTGTTCCTGGAGAGGTTCTAGAGAAACCAACTTCTTGACATGCGATAATTTCTTAAAAAGAGGAAATATATTTTTATAAATGTTTTGACACTGGATATGAATTAAATGGTATTGGGGTTTCGCTTTATTACTCATAATTTCTCTTAGTAATTACTACTTTCGCAATTTAAAATATTGAAAAAGTATTTTCAAAGAAATTTAATAAATTTTTAAATAATTTCTGTCATATTGAAAAAAGCGAGATAATAAATTAACTACTTTAGCGTCAGAATTGACTACCAGTTTCTATTATTTTGTAAAAAGATTTATAATACCAAAATAAAGTTTTTTTTTGCAAGATAAAAGAACAGATCTATGACTACTTTTATCTGAAAAAACAAGAATACTTTGTTTGATATTATAAATCTCCTTACAAAATCTTAGTCAAGTCTCAAGGCTCAAGTAGTTAATGGTGTGGTAGAAACTTAAGTAGTCCACAAATTGGGACATTTACCTTATTTCCAGGTGACATGTTATGCAAAAAATACATTATTGCGGACATCCATATATATATATATATACTAAAGCGGCTTCGCCCCCTGCGCGTTTCGCGCGCTGACCCCCTATTTTTATATTTACTTCTATTTATAGATAATATAAAGATTGTAAAATGCGATCTTATGATATTAGCCATTCTGAAATTTTTAATCTTTGTCATGAATTTTTTTATACCTAAAGGTAAACAAATTGGTTAAATTTGAGATAGATTTTGCCGTATCATCAAAGGCATTATTACACTAAGAAAGAAAAGCTATTGAATCGATGAAATATTTGTTTGTCGCAATAAACGGCATATTCAATATCGTTCGAATGAAAATACTGTTGGTTCAATAACATGTGCTATTGATTACTGCACTATAGATTAAAATAAATGTTATATAATATTATTACAGAAATTATAGTATTAACAAAAAATGCTATAATATGAAGAAATGCATTTCATTCCTATATAGTTAAATCTGTTATAAATTTAATAGCATGCACTTTCAATTCAATAGAATATGCTATCAATTTCATATCATGATGCTACAGTTTGAATAACACATAATTTTAAAAAGAATACATCACACTTTAGATTTTAATGAATTAAAATTCAATTCTATAGCATAATTCTATAGTTTTATATATAAAATATTTTTCTTTTGAAAAAAATATTTTGATAAATAGACATATTTCTGCTCTTTTACATCTTGTTACCTATTTCAAGATACACTTTTTTTGTAATTCTACATACAATATATACAATTTGAGATAGAACTTATAAGTTTACAACTCAACCTAAAATTAAATTTTATTGTAACATATGTGACGCGACACGAGAAAAGGGACCTATCGCCGCAAAAGAGAATTTTACAGGGGGAGTATTTAAAGCTACGCCATGCGCAGAAAACACGTGTATATACGCGCACATGCTTAACTTTCTGGCTTTATATTATTAAAACTATTGAAGTTTTTCAACTTTTGATTTTTTCACGTGAAAGAGCAAAAGGAAATCTATCGAATAGCACCATAATCTTAAAATCGATTTTTTTAACGATAGGTCCCTTTTCTCGTGTCGCGTCACATATACTTAACATACTATTTAACATTATACATATCATAATACATTTAAATGATGTTGATTTGAATTTCCTTATATACTAAAGTGATGAAACTAGCACCGCCTGTGAGAGAACAAATTAATATTTCAAGTGTTTATAGTGTATATTTATTAACCAATCACAAAACAAAGATATATTCCCGGGAAAATTTAAATTTCATATTCCTCTTTCAAATATTTCCAAAACATTAACATGAAATTTTGCAAATTAAAACAGATGATTTACTAAAATACCAATTAATGATACTACCTAATACTTTTAACTCAAATAAGTATGGCTACAATTTTACTGCACGGCACTGTCAATTTTATAACACGATACTGTAAATTTTATAGCATGGTGCTGTCAATTTTATAGCATGGTACTGTAAATTTTATAGCATGGTGCTGTCAATTTTATAGCACGGTACTGTAAATTTTATATTTTTATAGCATGGTTCTGTCAATTTTATAGCATCTGCTTTTGAACCTATTTGAATACATATAGTTTGTAATAACAAAAGCACGTGCTGTTGATTCAAAAGCATATTGCATCGTTTAAAATGTATACATCTATACAAATTGTAAATACTATTTATTAATTTAACAAAGTTTTATTTGAAATAATTGCAACACATACTTCAAACAAATTAATATTTTTTTACTGAAATTGTATCAGCCCCTCATCTCAACCATTTTGCATGTTTTATTAGACAACATTATGCCTCTAGTTCTAAATTATGAATTATTATATTTAAACAAATATTTTCTTAATTCAATACAGAAATTATTGCTTCAAAAAAATTAAATTCAATAGCATCGGTGCTATTGAACCAGCAGTATTTTTTTCTCAGTGTATGACCCTTGTACTTGCAGCTTCAACAATAAATCAAATCTGACATAAATTTTGACATAAAGTAAGGGACATTATTTGTCCGTTTATGACATGTAGGTAAAAGAAGAATATAAAATTACATATAGATTTCGACGTAATATAACAGACGTTTGTGGGCCTCTATTCACCCATATATTCACCCATAGATCAAAACTGCGCTTAAAATTGACCTAAATTTTAAGGGTAGCGGAAATGGTTTGTAAAATTTTGACGTTTAGGTCAAAACTGCCCTCAAAATTGACCTACATTTTGAGGGGGGAAACTACTGGTCAACTCTTCACCTGTAGGTCAGAAAATCTTGAAACAGCGGCGGCGGCGATATCTTTTTATATACTAGACTTAAAACAACTCTCATCAAAATAACTACACAGAAGAAACACAAACGTTCCTTTGGCGTCGACGCTCAGCACCGAAAACTGTATCTTCTTATTTTTAGTGATAAAATTTTTACAATTTTCACTTCTTTTATTCACTAAAGAAGAAAAAAACTTATTGAAAGTATTTTTTAATCATAAACCGAGGAAAAAATTGAGTTATTTTTTCGGTTTTCTGAACAAATTATGTTTTGATGCTCAGCATCGACGCCAACTTTAGGGACCTCTAGATAGCTGTCTATATTTATAACGTTGACGCTGATTAACGGTATAAAATCATTATGTTAACCCTCTCCTATAATTTTTTCTCAGTTTTTGATCGAAATATAGAAAACCGATGATGTAAAGTTGAACATGTCCTAAATTCCGTATACTGAAAAATTTTTCGGTCATTAATAGCATATATTAAAGTATTCAGTAATGCTGTCATATACGTACTACTGTTGGTATATGATGCTAGGATCCATCCACAATTGAAAACCTTTTTAGAACATTAATGTTTTTTGTTGATGCTACGTTGCAATGTAACTTTTCAATATACCCTGTCTGTAATAATTCTTTTGATGCTTACAAGGCAATTTTTTAAGATTATAAAAAGTTTACAATGTATGTTTATAGTGAGTCTGCGATTATAATGACAATAAATATTATTTTCGGAAACCTCAAATATTCATATATACTTGCAGTTTCTCCATTATACTGTAATAGTAAGCTTACAATTAATCGTACATATCAAATTTATTCATACATTACTGTAAACTTTTTTTGACTGATGAAATACTAGAAAGTTTCATTTGACCAGTTAATTTTTTTTAATATTTGCTCTATGTGTATATTTTATTTGCAGATTCAGAGGCAGTAAAAGGATGGAAGAAAATTTGAAAACTTTGCACGCGAGTAGTTCTAAACAATTTTCAAATTTGAATGGTAAGAATGAAAGAGAGAGTGAAAGTGTACCAATAGAAAATAATGTACAAACTTTGCATGCGTGTTGTTCTAAACGACTGTCTGGTTTAAATGATGAAAATGTGAGAGAGAGTGAGAGTATAGTAGAAGAAAATAATGTGCAAAGAAGTAACCATAAAAGACTTTGTCTGTCACCAAATTTAAATGAAAATACGAGAGAAAGCGGTTCAGTGGAAGAGAACGACGTATCAACGGTAGAAGAGGAAATATCTATTACCTCTGAGGAAGAACATGTTCGAGAAATAGAAAGTGATGTATATTACGAATCAGATGATTCATTTGCGACATCAGAAGAAATATCTAACAGCGTAGAAGGTGATGAAGATGTCGAACAGTTGGGAGAACACATTAGGCAGGACGATGAAGAATTAACAGATGAAGAATTGCATAATAGATTTGAAGTAGAAGAAGTACAGCAGATGGAAGGGGTAGAGGAGACTAATAATGATACCGAAGAATCCTTTGATAACCGTGAACAGGAAAGATCAGAAGAAGACTCCGAGAACGAAGATTTAGAAAACCCTGTAGTTGAGGAACAAGATAGTAGTAGCAGTGATAACGATAATAGAGATAGCGATGAAAGTGATGATTCTAATGATATTGAAGGAAGTTCTTCTAACAGTGATTCCGAAGCAGAAGATATTGAAGACGAAAGGGCACAACGCCCAATGTTTCAAGAAATCAGAGGAAGGGAAGGTTTACTAGGACCTTTAAGAGACAATGGACAATTATCAACGATGGATCACCTGCTACTAGAGTTAGCATGTGCTGTGCGTTTCAATAACCCATACGAAGAGCTTATAACGCGATTACAAATATTAAAACGAACGTATGTAAATATAAACATCCCCACGACTAAGTCAGCCTTATGGAAAATGCTAGGAAGAGATGACTCTAATTTGAAATACAGTTTATATTGTGAGAAATGCTACAAACATATCGGGAATGGGAAAAAGGTTAATGTAGTATGTAGTTGTGGGGCTTGCGGGCCTGGGAAAAAAGAAACTTTCGTCGGAACGTTTGTACAAGTTAATATTATACCTCAAATAAAAGAATTCTTAGATTCTCCTAATGCTGCTGAATCATTACGCTATAAAGAAAGAAGAGTAAAAATAGATATTAATGCAATTGAAGATATATATGATGGACACGAATACAAGCGCTTATCTGAAATTGGATTTTTAAGAAACCCTAATAACTTTTCATTAACTCTGTGGACTGATGGATTGAGATTAGCAAAATCGTCGAAAGCAACATGCTACCCATTTCTCTTGCAACTGAATGAGTTGTCACCTCATGCAAGAAAGAGACACATGTTTTTAGCAGGAATTTGGGTAGGAAAAGAGAAACCTAACATAGGGGCTTTAATGAAACCAATAATGGACAATTTGAATGAACTGTACGATATCGGGATTCGTTGGCGACCAACTGCAGAGCAAGAGATAATCAGCAAGTTCATTGTAGTGATTTTTACAGCTGACTCAGTTTGCAAGCCAATGATCTTGAGAATGAAACTGTATAATGGAGAATTTGGTTGTCCATTATGTTTTCTGATAGGGAAAAGTATCAATAGACGATGGATTTTCAACGTTGTGCCAGCAAATTTGCGTACGATGGAATCAATGGAATGTGACATAAGAAATGTAATGAGAACTGGTGTAGAATCAAGAGGTGTTCTTGGATGTTCGCCATTGATAACTCTTCGACAATTTGATCTCATTAAAAATCAAGTCGTAGACATTGCCCACAAGGATTACTTAGGAAACACTAAGAAATTTAATGAGATGTACATGACAAATTTTGGAAAACCTTGGTATATCGGCAAAAAGGAGAATAAGAAAAAAATTGATGACATTTTGACAGAAATTAAAACTCCCTCAAGAATCTCACGGAAACCTCGTAGTCTAAATACAACAAAAACCTGGAAAGCTTCAGAATGGCGAAACTATCTACTGTATTTCATGTTGCCTTGTCTTGATGACATCTTACCTGAACCTTTCTTCAGCCATATGGCTAAATATGCCGAAGCGATTTTCATTTTAAACAGTGCATCTATTACTACCGAAGACTTGGCTAAAGCAAAGACATACTTGGATGAATTTGTTTCTGAGACTGAAACACATTACGGAGAAGTCAACATGCGGTTCAATGTTCACCTAAACAAACATGCAGCTACATCAACAGAAAATTGGGGACCTGCGTGGGTATTCTCAACTTTACCTTTTGAATCAATGAACAGACCATTTGCAGAGTCAGCCAATAGCCCAAATCATCGAGCCGAACAAATTGTAACGCGTTTCTTCATGAAAAAATTCATTATTCGTACTGCTGAAGAGGAAGAAATATCACACACAACACGCCAGATAATAGATAAACTTTTTGAAAGAAAAACTGTGCAAGTCTTACCAGGAATGGCAGAAGGTCATTTTTTTGTAGGGAAAGGAAGACCAATGCGAACTCGGCGTGCAACTCCAGAAGAAATTCGTATTCTAAGTAATGCAGGAGCCAGAATAGGGCCCCATACTAGAATCAGTTTCTTCAGAAAAGCAACTGTACACAGTACTGATTACGCAAGAAAGACTGAAAGAAATTACCAATATTGTGACCACATCGCCTGCAGTCGCGACAAGAAATTTGTGGTTATAAAGGAAATAATATCTTGTGAACAAAACCAAGAAACAATTGCAGGTTTTATTGGAGAACAATTTGAGGATCTAGGAGGAGCGTATGGAACAGAGTACATGCGATTTGTCAGAACCACAAGAAACAGAATATTTATTTCATACCATGACATCTTAGCGCCAGGAATAATAATTGAAGCAAACAGAGGATCTGTTGCGGTGCACCTCAGCAACTGCTGGGAAACTGATTAAATTGAATGACTCATATATAACATCTCGATTTTTTTTTGTTGGTTAACTTTTTATTGTTAACCTTGCTGGATGTTTATTCTCTAAACCAAAATTTTATCTTTCAGTTATTAATGCTATAGTCAAGTAATTACAATAATATTATTTTTAGTACATATCGCTTTTGTTAATGGGTTACCAATGAACAAATACATTTAATCTTTATTGATGAGCTATTTATTCCTGCTTTACTTATAATATTTTTTCTTTCATTGCTGGTTAGTGTTTGAAATCTTACTTTCATTAATGAGGAATTGAAATACATCTGAATCAATAAGCATATCTTGCCTTCATTTTCTGGGTTTTATTAAATCTCACCTTTTTTGGATGGATTATTTCCTACATCTCGACATATCGTTTGATTTTGGTGAAATGATATTCAAAGTTTACTTACTACTGAAAAAATATGGGTAAGAATCCGTCAGAAAATATGCGATTTGCATGGGGTCTTTGGATTTTTTAAATATTTTGAAATTTGTTGCCCATAAAAAGTAAAAAAAAAAATTTTGAAACTGTTTTGCCCGAGCGGGACCGATTTTTGAGTTTTCTTGTGAATTAATAAAATATTCCTTATAATTTCACCTTTCATTTAAAAAAAGAAATAGATGGAGACTCAAATAGTTTTCGAGATATTGCAATTTTTGTGGAAGCGCGACCACTTTTCAGTCCCAGCATTGTGTCAGTGCCCGGGACGCCTCGCACAGTACGATTCTTACACTTTACTGTTCAAAATTGTCCAGAGCCTACAAATTTTATCCGATTTCAATGTTCTTGGTCTTAAATGAAAGGAGATAAATTTTCTAAGAGTTTCATGATCGAAATAAATTAAAATTACTTTAGTATGACCACACGATAATTACTAATGCATAATTCAGTTTATTTAAATAATTTCGTTAATTAACAAATAGATAACGCTAATCCTTCTTTTAAAGAAATAAATTTTTTGCAGACAAATTTATGTTTATTTAAGTAATTTATGACTATTTTGTTAAAAAATAATTTTTAATTTAATAATTATCATTTTTATTAACAATTACTAAAAAAATTGTTTTTATTACAGACAAATCTATGATTATATAAATAAAGATATAAATAAGTAATAAAAAATTGATTAATTAATTTTAAATTTATATTTTATATAAAAATATTTGTTAATAAAAATGATAATTATTAAATTAAAAATTATTTTTTAACAAAATAGTCATAAATTACTTAAATAAACATAAATTTGTCTGCAAAAAATTTATTTCTTTAAAAGAAGGATTAGCTTTATCTATTTGTTAATTAACGAAATTATTTAAATAAACTGAATTATGCTTTATTATTTGTCGGGTGGTTATAGTAGACAAATTTAAATTGCTTTCGATCATGATGAATAGAAAAATAAAAAATAAACACGATATTTTCAAAATTTTTGTAAATTGTTAACTTTGAGTAACAAAAAAATATATAAAAATTAATAATTGAAACAACGGGTTCCGGGGAAACTCTTAGAAAATTTATCTCCTTTCATTTAAGACCAAGCACATCAAAATCGGATAAAATTTGTAGGCCAAATTTTATTAAATTTCATCAAAAACTTTCAGAAATATTAAGATTTAAAAAAATTATAACAAAAAAATTTAAAATAGCGTAACTTCAACAAATTTCAAAATTTAAAAAAAATTTTGGCACTCTAGTTTCTAGTATCCTATACTACAATTTCACCAAATTACAGCCTAATCCAAAGACCCCATGCAAAGCGCATATTTTCTGACGGAGTCTTACCCATATATATTTCGTCACTTGGGTGATAATTTCAGCTTTGCGCTGAAAACCATTCTATTTTAAATAAGCACTGAAAAACATACCATTTCGTGAGTGCGCTACAAAAAATTCATTTTCAAAAGACAATTGAAAAACATACGATTTACTAATAATTACGTTTATAATAGAGCATAACAAATTTTATAGAATTTAGGGGAGAGTGGGGCGAACCGGACCCCCTAACGGTTTTTTGACTCTTGTGACTAAACGAAACAACCGATTTCATTTCTCGATGGCTCATTTGAAAGATCATTTAATTGCGCAACTTTTTCCCAGAGACACCTATACTTCATCTTTTATTGTTTAGTTGCTGTGTTAGCTTTAAAAAAATTTGCAAACGGTCCGGTTTGCCCCACCCCCTGGGGAAAACCGGACCCCCCCATGGGGCAAACCGGACCGTCTAGTTTTTTATTTATAATTTTGCATTTACATAATCTACAATAATAAAAAAAATAAAGAATCATGTAAACAATGGTTGTAGTAATGAAAATAATAATTCGGGATTTAATTTTAATTAAATAAAGATTTTTTTAAATTAAAAAAAATGTTTGTCATTATCAGAGAAACAATATTAAAGGGTCCAATTTTCATTGGAAGACAATTATTTTTCATTGTAAATTTTTTTTTTTTATTTAAAAATCATTTTTATGAAACTTTAATTCAATGGAAATATCCTATGGCCGGTTTGCCCCACCGAAAACGGTCCGGTTAGCCCCACAGGCTCTTTTCGAGAATAAATGTTTGTCAAAAAGAAACGCTTTGCAAATTCATCAAAGTTTTTGGTGGTAAATATTCCTGAGGTGTGTACCTTCAAAACCCAAGACCTAATATTTGGAAATATTATACGATTTCCTAAGAATTTCCTTAAGAAAAAATTCGGAAAAGTGCAGAAAAAAACTAAAAAAAAACTTTTGCTCCCAGCGTTGCACAAACAAAAGTAAAAAATGTCAAATTGAAAAAATAAGGTATACTACACAAGGTTGTTTCAAATTTCTAAATAGCACTTTTGACAATTTTGCCATTTCGGAAATATTGAGGGGGGTCCGGTTTACCCACCGGTCCGGTTTGCCCCACTCTCCCATAATAATTGCAAATTTATAATCGATTTTTGAGTAATTAAAAATTGTTTAATAATAGTTGTTATTTGTAAAATAACAGTATATTCTGCCTGTTTAAATTAAACATTTTTTATATTTTGTAATTTTTAACAATTAGATAATTTGATTCTACAAAATAATCAATTTTATTTTAATTTTGGATAATATTTAGAATTCAAGCAGTAGTTTGACTTTTAGGAATATATTTTATTTCAATGAATTAAAAAAAATATTGTAGGTTACATATAAAATGATAAAAATTATAATAAATTATATACATATCAAGTGATTTTCAAGTTACTTTAAAATCTCTTAACCTTATAAATATCTTTTTAAAGTTGTCAACCTGAAAAAAATTGTATGTTCTCGAAATGAAATTATCTTCAAAACTCCGTTGAAATCGTATGTTTTTCAACTGTCTTTTGAAAATGAATGTTTTGTAGCACACTCGCGAAATAGTATGTTTTTCAGTACGTATTTGAAATAGAATGGTTTTCAGCGCAAAGCTGAAATAGTATGGTTTATCACCCAAGCGACGATTTGTTAATGATATATAAAAATCAATGGAAAATTTTAGTGTACATTTTGACTTTATTGACTAAATTTTTATTTGAATCTCACATTCATTGGATGGATTATTTTTAACATCCCTCTCAGTTTAGTAGTCCATTATCTTATCTTCATTTTTTTGGATTTATAAAATTAACATTCTACATTAATTGATTGGATTACTATAAACACCCGACTATTCAGCTGCCCAAAGTAAAAACCTAGTAAGTCGCTTTTGCGACTTACAAGGTTTTTACTTTGGGCAGTAGTATTGTTGATTAATTCGTAATATCCTCTACTTGGATCAAAAAGGTTATTAAATACATCCTGTGTTTTCATAATACATCTCACTATTGTTAGTTTAATTATTTTCTTAATCTTGTCATTTCTATTGGCTGATTAGTAAGTAGATATTGATTCCTTTCCTTGTTTCGTAGTACATCTTATGCATTTAGATTTAGTTGGGATTGTCATTGCTTACCAGCTAAGATGGGTACAAGAAAAGAAACTTGGAATATTTGGCAGAACTAAGATTGAAAAATGTTGAATTTTAAAATGCAGTAACCATTGCATTACTTTTGAAATGAGATTTTAATCAGAATGTTTCGTTTTTATGTAAAATAGTTTTCACCTTTCACCATTAAAATGAATTCACTGCTTGTCTTCAACATAGGCAAGCAACATACCAATGTATTTACGACTCAGGCGATATTTAGGAACCTTGGCAACACCATCGTAGCAGTAAGCTACTTTGGGCCCTTGATATGAAAATAACTATTATCTCCTATAGGCAATTTAAACAATCGATTAACTGACTTAGGAGAGAGTATGGGATCTTTTTCAGCATTTATTCTAGAGTAATTTCCAATAGTATCAATTTTTAAATTGTTTACAATATTTTTGAAACATTATATTGTGTTTGAATATGCAGTGAGGGGCTGAATGGGGTACCTATACACTGTAAAAAAGGGAGTTAAATGTTAACTCCCCAGAGCATTCAATAAAAGTCGCACCCATTAGGGAGTTAATGCCAAGGGAGTTAAATAAAGAGAGTTAAAACTTAACACCCAAATGCTAACTTTCCATTGAAAAAATAACTCGCGCGGGTGTTGATAAAGATAGAGAGTTAATTAACTCTCTTTTGGAGTTGATTTTTAACTCGAAAAATTTCACTCCCAACTCCCGAGTTCGTTAACTCCCTAAATTTTTTACAGTGTAAGTACGGGGCACACAGGGTGCTAGAATTCTCGCTATGAAAATCGTTTAATTTATTATTGTAGAATTGATAATTTATAAAAATGCTCCCAGGATTACCTCAGGAATTATATGAAGAAGCACCCTGCAAAATTGCAAAACAATTGGTCAAGTAGGTTTTGCATTATCGCGTACACGGACTTCAAAAATGATAAGTATCAGAAAAACGCTTCAACCTTCAAAATTATAATACTTGCTATTGAATATATTATAATTGAGGAGCTAGATGCTATAAGGGAATACGCGCCATGTTAAGTGAATGGCGCGTATCCCCTTATAGCATCCAGCCCCTCAATTATAAATACATCAGTTAATGAAATTTAAAAACAATACAAAATATTGCCTTTGTCTCAAACGCTGGGGCAGCAACGTGTTTGCTTATATTTCTAAACGGAAGCAAATTGTAAGTCTTAAAAAAATTAACAAATATTTTTTAGTATAATATTTATAAAATATAAGGATATCAACATATTATTAAAAGAGTTGAACTATTTAAATAAGAAATAAAAACTTTTAGTAATTCTAACCTTATTAATATAAATTTTCAATATTATAATATTTAATTATTTTCAATAATAATTTAAAAATTTTGTAAAATGTTTTCAAATTTTGTTTTAATATTCTTATTAATAATTTAAACTCAAGGTACAAAAAAATTTTGTTTAAATAATTTAATACCTATTAATTAATATTTTTAATAAGAATATTTAATTGTTTTTAACCAAATAATTTTCTATATTTCCTTCCCCCACATAATAAACTTTTTTTTATTTAAAATTTCAAATATTTAGATATAAAATTAAATTAAAATACCACGCCAGCTGTATAGAGCTCAAGAATCACTCTTTTAAATGGTGTATGGGAAAAGTTTGCAAATTTAAATACAAAAATATATTATAATTGATTATTTAATATAAAATATGAATCCTGGACCAACGGAACTAAAATACTCACAACTCCGTCAATTTGGCTAAAATTGACTTAAAATAGTAATACAATATTTCAGAGATATTATACATTCATTTTAAAAAAATTTTAATACCGCAATGAAAATATTTTGAAACCTTACCCACCTCTTACATTTTCTTACTTTTTTGAGTTCTTTAGATTTAAAATTTAATAATTAAACTTAAATTATGTTCAAACTAAATGATTCCATAGAAATATGTTGAGATGGAAACAGTGCAAAGGTTTAGAAACTGTTTTTATTAATTTTTTGTTATTTTTATGAAATATAAATAATTATAATTTTACCTGCATATTACCTTAACATTACAGTACCGGCCAGAATTGTCAGTCCACTTAAAAAATTCGTATTAAAAACATGCCTCTCGTTTTTTGATAATATTTCAGTTAAAAATAAGTCTAGAAAAATTAAAAAGTAACCATTGGAAAGCTTATAAAATTTCGCGTGAAATGAGCTAAAGTTCAAAACTATTCGTTAAATAGAAACGGAGTTAGACTGTGAGAAATACCGTCTAATTTTCTAATTTTTGAAAATTCTATTATCCAACTTCAAGTTCAGGATTGCTTAAAACGAGGTTAGAAAAAAATTCAAATTCACATATAATAAAGCTTGAGATCTCCTCTTTAAAAGTAGACTAAGTAGCTTAAAAAATATTACGTGGTTTAAAAGATATTGGAGATTTAAAAAAGGTCTGCACGATTGACAAGCAAACCACCATTCAAGCAAAAGAATCAGATCGCGCCTCATAGCCAGGGCCGAATAGGACACTTTATCAAAAACGTGTCCCATTATTATAATTAATTATTAATTATTAATTAAATGAGATTCTTTAAATAAAATTGTAATTTGAACACATTTTATAGTTTTTTATTAGAAATCATTATTTTAAATTTAAATTAATTAACATTAAATAATTTTTCAAAATTATAAATTAATTAATTTCTCTAAATTAAAAATAAATTAGTTAACTAGAATTTTAGTAAATTAAAAATTAAATATAAATAAATTTTTAAATATTTACATTATATCTGAAAATATTTAATACTTTTTGCTTTAATTACTGCTGCACATACTTTCGAATTTCTTGCAATTTGCCTGTACTTTATTGTTTTAGTGTTTTAAAAATATTTTAGAAATATTTATTAATTGATAATAAATAAAAAGTATAAAAAAATTCTCACATATTATGTAAATATTTAAAAATTTATTTATATTTAATTTTTAATTTACTAAAATTCTAGTTAATTAATTTATTTTTAATTTAGAGAAATTTATTAATTTATAATAATAATTTATCATTTTGAAAAATTATTTAATGTTAATTAATTTAAATTTAAAATAATGATTTCTAATAAAAAAAACTATAAAATGTGTTCAAATTACAATTTTATTTAAAGAATCTCATTTAATTAATAATTAATAATTAATTATAATAATGGGACACGTTTTTGATAAAGTGTCCTATTCGGCCCTGGCTATGAGGCGCGATCTGATTCTTTTGCTTGAATGGTGGTTTGCTTGTCAATCGTGCAGACCTTTTTTAAGTCTCTAATATCTTTTAAAACAAGTAATATTTTTTAAGCTACTTAGTCTACTTTTAAAGAGGAGATCTCAAGCTTTATTATATGTGAATTTGAATTTTTTTCTAACCTCGTTTTAAGCAATCCTGAACTTGAAGTTGGATAATAGAATTTTCAAAAATCAGAAAATTAGACGGTATTTCTCACACTCTAACTCCGTTTCTATTTAACGAATAGTTTTGAACTTTAGCTCATTTCACGCGAAATTTTATAAGCTTTCCAATGCTTATTTTTTAATTTTTCTAGACTTATTTTTAACTGAAATATTATCAAAAAACGAGAGGCATGTTTTTAATACGAATTTTGTAAGTGGACTGACAATTCTGGCCGGTATGTACGTAAATATTAAAGTGTAATATCACTATCATATTCCCATATAATGTTACCTTACTTTGTAACAAGTACAACGTAATTTACATCCAGACGGACATTTGGATATCTCAATAAGATCACTGTAATATTACAGAGTATAATATTACGAATCTTCAATGTAATATTACAGTCATGTCACTATAAAGGCGCTTGTATACTTCCACGTTTTGAGTATATTTAGAATTTCTCTAATTGTGATTGGCTATTTTCATAGAGAAATTCCACAACTTCCAATTTTTTTGGATATTCTCTATGAGCATAGCCAATCTAAATTAGAGATACCTCTCGACGTTTCTGAATATACTCAGAAACGTGGAGGTATACAAGCACCTTTAGCCTACGTACTGCTTGGGTTGAAACTTGGGAGGGAATCCCTCACTGGTTGTGTAAAGGTAAGAACACAATCCATGTGAACGCGAACGTGTGTCATCACAATGTTAATCAAGTCGGATCTAGATTAAACACGTCGGACCAATGTTGTTAAGGTGCGGCTACACCTTTGCAGGCTGCCTGCCTGCGCAGGCAAGAGCAACGAGAGTAAGGGAGAAGTTTGAAGTCACTAACTCTCTTACTCTTGTACGTTACCATGACAACCTGCAGGCAGGCAGGCTGCCTGCAGAGGTGTAACCGCAGCTTTAATATTTTTTGTGTAACATATAATTGTATGATTTTAAATTAATTATTTAACAAAATAGTTCTAAAAAGTATATTACTTACAATATAAAATAAGTATATAAATACATAAACAAAAAAAAAAGAAATTTCGATAATTTTTTACTCTTAAGGCGCTTGTATACCTCCACGTTTCTGAGTATATCAGAAACGTCCAGCGTTTTGATTGGCTTTTTTTAGAAATTCTCTATGAGCATAGCCAATCAAAACGCTGGACGTTTCTGATATACTCAGAAACGTGGAGGTATACAAGCGCCTTTAAAGTATTAAACATAAAAATTTGGTAATATATTTTAATTCATAGGCAAATTATAGTTAAAGGGAAATTTAATTTTAATTTACTTTTTTCATTCATATTTAATATTTAATTACCGAATGATAAATTCCCTCCCTTTAATTATAATTTGCCTATGAATTGAAATATTAAACTTACCATCTTTAAGAAACTTCCTATGTTATCATCAAATAACGTAGGAAGTGATAGTATATATTAAGGAACTTGGAGAATCTAGGGGTGCATGTAGCTCAGTGGTCAGAGCAATCTACGTGCAATAGAAAGGTCGTGGGCTCGTATCCTACCATGCTACCGTTTTTTCTAAGTTCTTTGATAATTTTAAAATTATTAATTAATTTCGAAAAAATGTCTTTCTGAAAAAGAAGATTTCTGTATTTAGGATAGCTGCGCTATCGGTACTTATGATCTTGCTTATGAAATTTATTTGTGAAATTGATTAGGATTATTGATAGATTCTTTCATATTTAATAAAGTATACTTTATTGAACAATTATTCTCAATTGCTGTAATATTTTTTTCTCTGTATTTAATATTTCCACATAAAAAAATTTTCTGTACAATCTCTGTTCTTTAAAATAACAATAACTTCTTTATTTCTAATCAAATTAGCTTCAAAAATAGGTCAATCGAAGCGATTTTTAATGATCTACAAATTGGTAACTATAGTTTCAAAGTTATTTCTATATTTCTCAACAAAATTTTCAAAAAAGTTATATTTTTCAAAATTTTTTATTTTTAAAAGTTCAATATTTCTTGTGAATATAAACGGAAAATGTTCATTGAGTACTCAAAAGATGCGTCTAAAAAACTACAAAATTAGAAAAAATATTTATAGGTAACCTTACGTTTTTTTATAGTTATGGACAAAAAACGTGTTTTTTTGAAAAATTAAAAATCTAAAAATAAATAGTTAAACTTTATTAATCTATTTCAAAGTACTCTCATTTTATGTACGCAGGTGAGACCTACAATTTAAAAAAAATTCAATCCAAAAGCTCTTTATAATTGAGGAGCTGGATTCTAGAACCGGCTCTTCGCTCGCAGCGTAAGCGCTAATACCAGTCAGTGAGCAGTGAGCGCCTCCAGGCCACTCACTGCTCACTGACTGGTATTAGCGCTTCCCGTGTAGAAATTGAAAATAGGCTTCAATAAGGACCTGAATAGATGCCCTTTCGCAAGTGAGGCGCAAACTAGGAAAATTCGTCAGGACCTGTCTAATTTCGTCACGCTTGGAATATAAGGTGATGATGTGGAAAAATAGAGAGGTTCTAACTAGATCGCCTTGTCAGTGCCTGAGTGGAATATCAGAATGTGTGAATTCAAATAGAGGCATTCTAGTCAGGGCCTGATTGAAATATTTAATAGGGACATAAATAGATCCAGCTAGATTTCCCTATCTGAAAAAGAAGGCATTCTAGTCAGAGCCCGGTTATTACCTATCTAGAAATTTCTAGTGTGGGTTAGCCTTACTAATTCCTTATCAGCGCCCTTTTTTAGATAAGGCGAAGTAGGGGAATTTCTACACGGGTTGCTCTCCGAGCGAAAAGCCGGTTCTACAATCCAGATCCTCAATTGGCAGATATTTATGAAAATATGATGTTTACACATACACACACACACACACGGAATGACATTTTTTAAAAATGTCATTTTTGAACTCCTGAGGTCAAATAACATAAAGATGTGTTAAAAAATCGAACATGAAAAATGTTGGTATAACAAAATTTTACAAAAGTATTTAACAATACGTTCTTTATATGAGGAAGCAATTCTGTTTTCTACTCAACATGGGACTGCACCCTTATGCATACAGGTTGCCATCGTAACGTACAAGAGTAGAGCCTAACGCAGAATAAAAAAGTAACGTGAACATAAGCATGTGTTTTAACATTCGACCATTTGACGATTCGACGTTTTGAACATTCGACCACTTGGCGATTAAGCTGAGTCTCCAATAGGTGCCAATGTAAATGCAAGTGCCTATCTCCAATACATTTTAAATGGGTTTGGCACTGGCACTTGCACATGAATATTGGCACCTATTGGAGACTCAGCTGTAGGGGAAAATTATGCGTATCAAAAATCTGCGTCAGTCTGCAAATGACTACGTTGCGTTGAGGCTGCTTCTACAACAGCTTTTTTTTCATCGAAATCAGTGTAAAAACGAGACGCATGATTTTCCCCTAATCACCAAGTGGTCGAATGTTCAAATGGTCGAATACCAAATCGTCGAATCGTCATTTGGTCGAATGCTTAAAACGTCGAATTGTCAACAGGTCGAATGTTAAAAACGTCGAATCGTCAAATGTTCGAATGCTCATAACGTCGAATCGTCAAATGGTCGAATGCTCAAAACGTCGAATCGGCAAAAAGTCGAATAATTTGTTTGATGTAAGTTAATATTAACTTAAACCAATAAAATTTTTCGACTTTTTGCTGATTCGATGTTTTGAGCATTCGATCACATGCGGATTCGACGTTTTGAGCATTCGAACATTTGACGATTCGACGTTTTTAGCATTCGACCTGTTGACAATTCGACGTTTTAAGCATTCGACGAAATGACGATTCGACGATTTGGTATTCAACCATTTGAACATTCGACCACTTGGTGATTAGGGGAAAATCATGCGTCTCGAAATCATGCGTCTCAGTAGAAAACCAATTACCCGTCCCTGATAAAATCGCAAAAGCGGAGTTTAAAGGCAAGCATTTAAGGTCATGTTATTCAGTGTGACGTTTTTCCATAGTAAAGAATAAGGGACACGTGACCACTGAATAACATAACCTTAAATAGAGCCTATAGGCTGTTTCAATACTTTGAGATATTTAGAGTTCGAGTATGACTTTATTATTTTATTCTTTGTAAATTAAAATTAAAATTCTGGAAAATCCATATGATTAATTATTTAGAATTACAAATAAGTATATATAAAATTGACAGTAATTTGAGTTCAATCTAAATAAATAATCGTCACACAAAGTGCACAATTTTTTAAACCTTGAAAACATCGGAAAATATTAACATTTCAACATATTTTGTAACAGTTCCTGTAAAGTGTTCATTCCAAGACAATTATTTTATCTCTCTCATAAGCAGGGATGGGTACGTAACATACTTCACGTATGTTACCTATGTTTGTTACGTATGTTACTTACGTATAATACTTGTCCAATTTGCTACAAGAATATGATGTTTGCTACGTAGTAAGTTGCCAAATGCGCCACGGGACAAATGCGCCACTGGTCAAATGCGCCATTTTTTTGTTAACATCCCAACCTTGCTTATTGAAATTTCTGAAAATTTTATCGAGCAAAGTTGTGCAGCTACCAAAAAATTCAAAAATCGTCAACTGCTCAACCCTGCGGAAAGAAATTTTTGAATTTTTTGGTAGCTGCCCAACTTTGCTCGATAAAATTTTCAGAAATTTTAATAAGCAAGGTTGGGAAGTTAACAAAAAAAATGGCGCATTTGACCAGTGGCGCATTTGTCCCGTGGCGCATTTGGCAACTTACCCGTTTGTGACAATACAGAATACAGTTAATATAACCCCAAAATTCTATTCTAAAGGCGATTGTATACCTCCACGTTTCTGAGTATATCAGAAACGTCCAGCTAAGTACCTGTCAAACCGGCGTGCATATTGATTTCTTAAATTTTATATTTTAATATTATATGTATTAATAAAGTGTTTACTGTTGTGCTACTTATTGTCTAATTGAAAAGAAATCGAGGCTTCTTCCAGTTCCTAAAAATAGAAAAAGTTTTTTTACTTAATTGAGGCATGTTAACAAAACCTTCTCTTATATAAAATCATAATTAAACGTATTAAATTAGTAATCTTCAATCTCTAACAACAAAATAAACAAAATTAATGTGAACAAAAACTAATAAAAATATAAATAGTTTCTAACTTATTAATTTAAATTGTCCACAATAAAAGAAATTTTTTTATGTAAATAATAAGTTAAGGAGGATATGGTGACTGTAACATAACCTCAAAATCTGTCAATACTAAAAAATAATTTCTAACGCAAACAAAAACAAGATAAATATCAATTATAAACAATTTTAAAAGATCTTGTTTTATTATTCTCAACAAAAATTATAATACAAAATATTTTGTTAACAACATTTTTTTCAACATTTATTATTTTTTCTTTCGAAATTAGACAAAAATTGCAATTTTCAAGATTAAAATAAGGTATTGTTTATGAAAATTAGTTAAAAATTGCAATTTTTGTCTGATCTGAAAGAAAAAAAAATTAAATGTTAAAAAAATCATTGTTGACAAACTAATTTGCCTAAAAATAATTTTTTTCGAAAGTTGTAAAACTAGATCTTTTACATTTGTTTATAATTCATATATTTATTTTACTTTTGTTTGCGTTAAGGCGCTTGTATACCTCCACGTTTCTGAGTATATCAGAAACGTCCAGCGTTTTGATTGACTTTTTTTAGAAATTCTCTATGAGCATAGCCAATCAAAACGCTGGACGTTTCTGATATACTCAGAAACGTGGAGGCATACAAGCGCCTTTAGGTTGAGTCCACAATAGGCACTTTTCTTAAAGCGATGCATACCCTCTACATCGATTTCCATTGTTCGAACAATACAAATCGATGTAGAGGGTATGCATCGCTTTAAGAAAAGTGCCTATTGTAGACTCAACCTTAGAATATAATTTTTATTTTTTACAGATTTTGAGGTTATGTTACGGTCACCATCCTCCTTAATATTAATATTAGAATTAAATTAAACATTATTTCATACAATGATTGTTATTCTCGTTTATTATTATCATCTACTAATTTACCATTCTTAAATCGGCGAAATTTATTAAATAGCTGAACAATGAATAATTGTTTAAATAATGTTGTACTTTTGTTCCTTTTGTTTACACCGTCTTCAATTCCAAAATACGACAGAAAATGAGGTTATGACACTTCTTAAACAGAGTTACCGAGCTTTGATACTTTGCGACGTTTGCGACAGTTTGTTACAGTATAATACATCATTTAGGTAACATACGTAGAAAACCTCGAGTTTGTTACATTTACCCATCCCTGCTCATAAGAATTGTATTGTGTCGTCTGTTTGTTTTCCCTCCAGCTATCTGGGGCCGTATTCTCGAAAGCCTTCGACAATTGTCGTATGCGTAAAATGTCGAACGGTTAATGTCGCATGCGACATCAAAAGTATATTCTCGATGACCGTTCGAGATTGGTTGTTCGGAAATTTTCGTGTGCGACATTTACACAGCGTTGCCGTCGTTTCCAAATACTTATATACCAATAAGAATTAAGGTAGAAGAGAATTTAACATATAGAAAAAACACAAAGAAGAATAAAATTTAAATATACTTATCCGTTAATTTAAATATTTTAAAATCAATTAATTTTTCAATTTTAAAAGAGTTGCATTTTTACAATTTCATAACATTTCAATTTTTAATGAATTTAATTAGCAATTTTAATACTCAGACTTTTGATGAACTTTTAAAATTCAAATTCTTCTAAAATTAGTTAAATTTGTCAAAATATACAAATGATTACAGAATATGTTAAATTAATTATTTAAAATTTTTTTTTGGTGTCAATTAATAAACTCATTGGGAAGATGCGTACTTAAGTTTTTGATGTTAGTAGTTTACAACAATGCGGTCAACTATAATTAATTATGTGAACTTGTTTTAATAGTACTTATTTGTATTATTGAGCGATGATGATGTCCGTTTACATTAAAATAATTAAAAATAAAGAGTAATAAAATTCTTCTCACAAAATTCAATTAATTTCAAATTTTTTTTTTAAATTACGTAAAATGTTATGGAAAAAATAATAATTATTTATTTAAAAAAGAAGTTACTGATATTTTCGAATAACTTTAAAATTAAATAAATTTCTAAATAAATGTAACTGAACATTTTTTTGAGTAATATTTTTTCTTCATTGTTTAAAAATTTCAATTTCATTTTTAATTAAAATTTGTAATAGACAAATGGACTTTATATAAACATTTTTCCCTGGATTTTTGAAAAATTTTGAATTTTATTAAAGCAGTTGCAATATTAAGATATATAAATAATGCAAATTATTTCCTTACGAAAATTAAGAATTTTGTACAAAAATATTAAGTAACAGGAATATGCAATTAAGAAAATACCTGCATATTTTCAATTTGTCAAACAATATTTTAAAAAACCAAAGCATATACACAAAAATAACTTAAAAGTGTGTACAGATAGCTAAGATTAATAATAAATAATAATTAATACTAATTGAAAATTTATAATATTTTACAAAAATAACACAAAAATTTTAATTTTATATTATAAATGATACTTATTAAAATTGCTTTAAAAGATAATTTGATAAATTGTTACATAAACTTTTATTTCAGTATAAGATTACGTTAAATTTTTAAATTACACATTTAGGTTATTTTGTATAGTTTTTCTTACTTTAACATATACGGTTTATGCACACTAATACTACTTTGTGTTATATACGTTTATTATAAATATGACACACAACCTTATTTCTCACTAGCGTTTCGTATACGACTTTGCATCTCGAGTGGTCACTACCCACTCGAGATGAACCATTCGAAAATTGTCGCACACGACATGAAATCTCGCATGCGACACGCGTTCGAGAATAGGTTTTTCGATCTCGCATGGTCTGTCGCATGCGACATCTAGGGTCATCGATTCGAGAATACGGCCCCTGAAGTCACAAGTGAAACGCCCTAGTGACATTTGAACGCAACCGTAGCTTGCATTAACCAGTGTGAGTTGTGACCGCAGCTTTATGCCAATAATGTTGATTTTAGAACTTATCTATTTAATTTAATAATTATTAACATATATTTTATATTAATTAAGTGACAAATCTCAATACTTTTAATACTACTTTGTAAATCATTAGTTTTTTATACATTTGAAAATGTATTCTTACAAAAATTAACGAAAAACCATGTATTGATAAAATGACAGGTATACATTTCTCACTTTAAAAATGTATTAATCATAAAATATCACTTAATTCAGCTTCAATGTTGCATTAATCTATTCTACAAATATTAATTTATTAGTAACAATCTTTGTTTCACATTAATTATCAATAAATATAATTTATTTTCAATTTTCTGGAACAAGGTCGAAGGAGGGTCGAGAGAGGGTCGTTTACGAACCTCTATCAAACAAACCAATTTGACAGGATTACAGAAAAAAGTCGGATCGGATTTGGTCTAAAAAATGTTGAAAGGAATAATTTTACTTTCTTTTAAAACTTGTTCTAGTGATAAGAAAAATTGTTGTTAATTTTATTGAGAGTCGAATGTTATCCAAAATGGCCTTTTTCACTCTTTTAGGTTAGAATATCTCATAATCCTGACGTGATAGAGAAATTTCGCTACCACATTTGGATTTAGGGTGACAAAATACATCGGAAATGATTTTTCCGGTTTCTGGGTCTGACAAAATCCTAAATTTTGTAGGCCTGTGTTATTTGATTTTGAAACCAATTT
The DNA here is from genome assembly GCA_032872475.1 of Leptopilina myrica (nomen nudum). Classification (NCBI taxonomy): domain Eukaryota; kingdom Metazoa; phylum Arthropoda; class Insecta; order Hymenoptera; family Figitidae; genus Leptopilina; species Leptopilina myrica (nomen nudum). The sequence goes on along the minus strand of CM065461.1, from coordinate 277,270 downwards.
TTATTGAATATTTTGGATAAAGGAAAGACTTCAGGATCAATAGTTAGGGTTACGTACACCGTAAGTATACTGACGGAACCCTTATGAAATAACTCGTGTGTCCGCCCTAGCCACGCATAAAATAGGCTGTCACCTCTTAAACTTTTACATATCTTGACCTAGTGAGCTGCATTTCAGTACACATGTTAACTTTTAAGTGCAGATTACAAAAAAATTTAGTGAACCCGATTGGCGGAGATATTTTCGAACATGGAGGGAAAGAATTTTAATTTTTTCGAAAAAATTTGAAAGAATTACCCTTTCCCCCTTAACCTTTACAAATCATGACTTAGAGACCTACAATTCGGTAGACATGTTTGCTGTTATCTGTAAATAAAACATAAAAGTAAATTAATAGTTTATATTAGTTACCTACAAGATTTTCTTGTAAATTACATATAAAAATAAGTATATATAACGAATTGCAGTTCAATAGGTTTTCTTCTAAATTACATGTAAAAATAAGTATCTATACCGAATTTCAGCTCAGTAGGTTTGTATATGTTGTCATTAAAGTAGGGTATTATCATATGTATACGTATTACTAAAAATGTATAAATACCCTATATATGTAGGTGTACGGAACCCTCGATTTTAGTGTGAGTGCAACTCGCACTTGTCCCATTTTTCCAATTAATCATTGATTATCTTTTTGCATTTTTAATAAAAAAATTAAAAACAACCTCAAATTTTTTTGTTTCTTAGGTACTTATTCTTTGGAGCGTTAATATTTAAATTAGTAGAATATTACTAATTTTTAGTAAAATTTAAATATTATTTAGTAGAATTTTACTAATTAATACTTACTAATTACACTAGAAGAATAAGTAATACTGTTTTATCAATTATTAAAAAATAGTCCTACTAATTTGTTAGTTTACGGTTTTCTGCTTAAGATTAGTATATTTTTGTATTTAAATTTTATTTAATTTTTGTATTTAAATTACAATATTTTTAAATAAATAAAGAGTAATAAAAGAAAATAACAAATTTAATGGATTATTTTGGTTATCTCAATTCAGGTTAGTGTTAATTTCTGTCAAAACATGAGCTCTGTAAATAACGTGGTTATTTACAGCAACCTATGTGGTTGCTTGGCTAACTTGTACGAGTTTTTAAATTTTTGTAACCAAGAGAGCACGCGATTGGTCAGTCGAGCCGGCCTCAAAAGTCGCTATTCCCGGAGCCAATTCAGACCGAAAAGGCAGTACTTTCGGCAAAGGGATGCAGAAAAATTTTTTTCGGTTTCTTTTTTTTATAAATTTTTGTTTTTTCGGTTATTGGTTTTGGATGCCATCCCTGTCGATGTTTAAATAACACTATATTATAAAGATTTTAGGAAGTATCCAACTACTATATAATTTATCCTGATTTTGTAAATTTTTCAGCTTTTAAAAGAACAAAAAAAAGAACAGCTTGACAAATTAAAAAAACAATTTAACCAACAGAAGAGTAAGAAAAGAATGAAGAAAAATTCAGATGAGGAATATGAAGATGAGGAGATAAAAATGAAGGTTAACGACGATGAAGATGAAGATGATGCAAATTGGGATGTTGAAATTTTCGAAGACGATTATCACACCGAAGATGACGATTGCGAACTAAACGATGATTATAAAAATTATAAAGACTTGGATTCTGACGCATATCATTATGAATTTGCCTCTCCTGATGTAAAAGAAAAAATATTACAAAATAAATAGTTTATGTAAATAATAAAATAAAACCAAGTTTAATTTTTTTCGTGAGAAAAGTCCGAGCTTTGTCCTAACTTAGGAGCATAATTAGGACCAGTTTATGGGTTTATTTTTTAACCTAGAAAGGTAAATTTCAGACAGAATTTTCTATTTCTTTAAAATTTTAATTAGTTTATAATATTTGTTCAACAAATATTTTAAACTATTAATAATATGTAACAGCTTTAATAAATTATTATTATTTAAACTAATCAATTTCTATAAATTTGTAGAATTAATAGAAATTATTTATTTGTGTAATTACTATTATAATTGTTATTTTCTTTTACATTTTAGAAAAACAGTTCAGGACAATTAATTTCTATAGATTTGTAGAATTAACAGAACAGTGCAGAAATTATTTTTCAAGAAATGTGAATTTTCAAAATTGAAATATTTTGCCGGAAAATAAAAAAAAATTATTTATTTTATTTTCTTAAAAAATTTTAAAACTTATAACTGGATCTGCTAGCTAGTACCAAGTTATAACCATCCTATGATATATTAACCCTTTAACGACGAGATGTGCTTGTTTTCAACATGAATTTCAAACGCCAACAATTAGTAAAAAGAAGCCATAAAATTTTTCAAAAGTCTATATCCTGCTATTTTTCGGGACGCTCTTTCGAATGGCGTGTTCAAAATTTTAAACAATGCTTTTCAAAAGTATTTTAAACATTATTAGATTTTTTATAGGCTTAAAACTTTTCCAAGACGATTTTGCTTCAGAAAATGTTTTACAATTATTTCGAGAAGAAAATGCAAAAGATTCTTGTCGTGCAATTGAATTTATGTCGTAAAAAGAATTAAAACATTAAATAAAACTATTCTTTTAAAAAGTATTTTGAACCTTATTAGATTTTTATAGACTAAGTACTTTCCAAGTAGATTTTTCGTCAGAAAATGTTTTACAATTATTTCGAGAAGAAAATACAGAAGCTTCTTGTAGTTTAAGTGGAGTTTTCGGATAAAGAATTAAAACATATAGTAAAACTATTCTTTTCAAAAGTATTTTGAATATTATTACATTTTTAAAAGGATAAGTACTTTTCCAAGAAGATTTTTCTTCAGAAAATGTTTTACAACTATTTCGAGCAGAAAATGCAGAAGTTTATTGTCGTTCAAGTGAACATTTCTCGTTAAAAGAATTAAAACATTTATTAGAACTATTCTTTTCAATAGTATTTTGAACATTATTTGATATTTTATAGGCTAAATACTTTTCCAAGACGATTTTTCTTCAGAAAATGTTTTACAATTATTTCGAGAAGAAAATGCAGAAGATTCTTGTCGTGCAAGTGAACTTTTCTCGTTAAAAGAATTAAAACATTTAGTAAAACTATTCTTTGTAAAAGTATTTTGAACATTATTAAATATTTTATAGGCTAAGTACTTTTCCAAGAAGATTTTTCTTCAGAAAATGTTTTACAATTTTTTCGAGCAGAAAATGCAGAAGTTTATTGTCGTTCAAGTGAACTTTTCTCGTTAAAAGAATTAAAACATTTATTAGAACTATTCTTTTCAAAAGTATTTTGAACATTATTAGATATTTTATAGGCTAAGTACTTTTCCAAGAAGATTTTTCTTCTGGAAATGTTTTACGATTATTTCGAGAAGAAAATGAAGAAGATTCTTGCCGTTCAAGTGAACTTTTCTCGTTAAAAGAATTAAAACACTTATTAGAACTATTCTTTTCAAAAGTATTTTAAACATTATTAGATTTTTTATAGGCTAAGTATTTTTACAAGAAGATTTTCCTACTGACAATATTTTACAATTATTTCGAGAAGAAAATGCTGAAGATTCTTGTCGTTCAAGTGAACTTTTGGCGTAAAAAGAATTAAAACATTTAGTAAAACTATTCTTTTAAAAAGTATTTTGGACATTATCAGATTTTTATAGACTAAATACTTTCCAAGAAGATTTTTCGTCAGAAAATGTTTTACAATTATTTCGAGAAGAAAATGCAGAAGATTCTTGTCGTTCAAGTGAACTTTTGGCGTAAAAAGAATTAAAACATTTAGTAAAACTATTCTTTTAAAAAGTATTTTGAACATTATCAGATTTTTATAGACTAAATACTTTCCAAGAAGATTTTTCGTCAGAAAATGTTTTACAATTATTTCGAGAAGAAAATGCAGAAGATTCTTGTCTTTCAAGTGAACTTTTCTCGTAAAAAGAATTAAAACATTTAGTAAAACTATTCTTTTTAAAAATATTTTGAACATTATTACATTTTTAATAGGATAAGTACTTTTGCAAGAAGATTTTTCTGCAGAAAATGTTTTACAACTATTTCGAGCAGAAAATGCAGAAGTTTATTGTCGTTCAAGTGAACTTTTCTCGTTAAAAGAATTAAAACATTTAGTAAAACTATTCTTTGTAAAAGTATTTTGAACATTATTAGATATTTTATAGGCTAAGTACTTTTCCAAGAAGATTTTTCTTAAGAAAATGTTTTACAATTATTTCGAGAAGAAAATGCTGAAGATTCTTGTCGTTCAAGTGAACTTTTGGCGTAAAAAGAATTAAAACATTTAGTAAAACTATTCTTTTAAAAAGTATTTTGGACATTATCAGATTTTTATAGACTAAATACTTTCCAAGAAGATTTTTCGTCAGAAAATGTTTTACAATTATTTCGAGAAGAAAATGCAGAAGATTCTTGTCTTTCAAGTGAACTTTTCTTGTAAAAAGAATTAAAACATTTAGTAAAACTATTCTTTTTAAAAGTATTTTGAACATTATTAGATATTTTATAGGCTAAGTACTTTTCCTAGAAGATTTTTCTTAAGAAAATGTTTTACAATTATTTCGAGAAGAAAATGCAGAAGATTCTTGTCTTTCAAGTTAACTTTTCTCGTAAAAAGAATTAAAACATTTAGTAAAACTATTCTTTTTAAAAATATTTTGAACATTATTACATTTTTAATAGGATAAGTTCTTTTCCAAGAAGATTTTTCTGCAGAAAATGTTTTACAACTATTTCGAGCAGAAAATGCAGAAGTTTATTGTCGTTCAAGTGAACTTTGCTCGTTAAAAGAATTAAAACATTTAGTAAAACTATTCTTTGTAAAAGTATTTTGAACATTATTAGATATTTTATCGGCTAAGTACTTTTCCAAGAAGATTTTTCTTAAGAAAATGTTTTACAATTATTTCGAGAAGAAAATGCTGAAGATTCTTGTCGTTCAAGTGAACTTTTGGCGTAAAAAGAATTAAAACATTTAGTAAAACTATTCTTTTAAAAAGTATTTTGAACATTATCAGATTTTTATAGACTTAATACTTTCCAAGAAGATTTTTCGTCAGAAAATGTTTTACAATTATTTCGAAATGGACATTTGCAAACTATACTATCAACGCTGAACAAGTGATAATTCTTTAAGATATGAGTTGGGTTTAGACGATTCCCAGAGCATTGACTATAGATACTTGAAAATATTTCCTTTTACATGCTTTAGACTTGTGACAACTGCAAGTACAGTGGACAAGTGAAACACTCTGTCTATTGGACATGTACAAACTATTAATTACACTTGTTATGACATCTAATAAAGATATATATGAGTTAGGTTTAGACGATTCGCAGAACATTGAGTTTCGAATCATTGGACTTGTGACAACTCAAAATACAGTGGACAAGTGCAAACTATTCAACTTATGATTGAACTACTATTGACAACTCTTTATTTAGATGACAAGTGATCGCTCTTCTAGATATAAGTCGGGTTTGGACGATTCCCAGAGCATTGACTATAGATACTTGAAAATATTTCCTTTTAAATGCTTTGGACATGTGAAAACTCCAAATACAGTGGAGATATTGTCACGGGTCGGGTAACGGGTCGGCGAATTACTGAATAAAAGAGAAGAAGTTGAACGAGGACTACTGTCCCTGAGAGTCAAACCGTTGGTAAGCCGATAGGTTAGGAACAACGGACCCAGACTGACCTCTTTTTTGAAGGTTCTTCCAATGGATTAACGCATTTCCCGCTGTCCCTATCTACTCCTCCCGTGGGGGTCCCGGGCGCAGAATAGGCCCCCTGCGATCGGCTGCATGTCGTAAAAGGCGACTAAAAGAGACTCGGAGTGGTGCCATGCTTGCGGGTAGTACTCGGTTCGTCCCAGGCTACCTTATAGAGTATTGGCTCACGATGATGATGGGCAGTGCCGTGACGGCCCGGCAGGTCTAATATTGACCGTCGAACCTAACTTGCCGAAGCAAGGGTGGTAAGACTCTTAATCGGTACTCTTACCGGAGTACAAATGGTAGCACGGGGACCGGTCCGAGCCCGGGGACTTGCCAAAAGGCTTGTTCCTTCCGGTCATTGGGTTGGACTCGTGCGGGCAGTGGTTATAGCCTACATCGCTTGAGGCTAGGGGCGTCCATGAACAGACTGTTGCTTCGGCAACGGACGTAGTAGTGGCGCTTCGACATGTGACTTGTGGTGCCAACTCGGGCGGTTACCTGCAGAGTGACCAGGGATTGGAAAGGTCCCGCCCAAAACCGAAGGGCCGTAAACGTTCTTACTCAACTTTGCGGGCTCGGTAGATGGTCACATGATGGCCATCGGCGTTGGAGAGCGTAAATCTCTCCCCGATATGGCCGTAGGCGGCCCGTGGGGTTTGATACGCGTATGCGGAGGTACAACACGTTAACCAACTAGGCGCTGTCCCTATCTACTCTCCCGTGGGGGTCCCGGGCGCAGAATAGGCCCCCTGCGATCGGCTGCATGTCGTAAAAGGCGACTAAAGAGACTCGGAGTGGTGCCATGCTTGCGGTTAGTACTCGGTTCGTCCTAGGCTAACTTATAGAGTATTGGCTTACGATGATGATGGACGGCGCCGTGTCGGTCCGGCAAGTCTAATATAGATCGACCCCCAGGGAGGATGTGGCACGGCATCCTACGGGTTTGACAAACCCGGGGAAACCTAGTTACCTCAAGGAAGGGATTTGGAGTGTCGGAGCTTCTTTTCCTTTTCGGGAGTTGGCGCTCCCGAGGTTCCTGAGCCACGTCAAGAAGGAGAAAGTGTGTCGGAGCTCTCTTTCTCTTTACAGGAGTTGGCGCTCCCGAGGTTACTGAGCCTCCACGGGCCGTTGGGACTAAAAGCGGTCGCGTCATGGGGGGCGTCCTAGTAGGGACGGGGAGTGTCGGAGCTCTCTTTCCTGAAAAGATCGCCCTACGGGTACGACGAACCCGGCGCATCCTGAGTTACTCAAGGGAGAGTGGAACGCGACACTCTACGGGATTTGGCGGTCCCGAGTTGCCTGAGGCCAAGCCAGACAGCAGGGACGGTGCTGTTGCATCAGGGGGGAGGCCGCCTCTATTTATAGGGCGCAGGGCGTCCTACGGGCGCTGACGGCCCCGGTGCAAGCCCGAGTGTACCTCAAAAAGGGGTTGGGGACCTCATCCCACCCCCAGCCTCTACGGGCCTCGTGAACCCGAGGGACTTGAACGAGCCTAATGGTTGAAGATTTATCTTCAATAACAGACCAGTGGCGTGTCTGAGGTTACCGTATCGCCATCACGGGCCGTTGGATCTAAAAGCGGTCGCACCAAAGGGTGGCATTCTTCAAACGCCTGAAGGATGCCTGACGGGTGTGAGAATCCCGGTGCCAACCCTACTCCCCCTTTGACCTGGGGTTAAATACGGTTGCATCAGAGGAGAGTGAACGACTTTAGCTCCACGGACGTGACAAGCCCGGTGCATCCTCTAGTCCTCCAGGAGGGAGATCAGTCTCTACGGGGGCTGGCGAGTCCCGGAGCTCCAGCTGGCAGCGTCGTAAGGCCTGCGGCAAGTCGAACGATCGAGGGCTATCCGACAGGGGGACTTCGGTCCTGCGGGTGTGACCTACCCGGGATACCTTAGTCAGTACGCCCGTTTTTGGTGACGTCGATTTAAATGGGACTCACCAATTTCGGGGCCGTGTTTTACCGGCAAGAGAATAGTAAATCCGTAGGCGATCGCGTGTCGTAAGAGACGACTAAAGAAGCTTCCCAACTACCTACCCCCTTCCTCTCCTTTCTTCCTTCCCATGTCCCCTTTCCTGGGTGAGACTCCGGTCTGGAAGCAGAACCTCCGCGTGGTCCCCGCTGGTAGTGTACGAGGCCTGGCCTTGTTAACTTTTCGGGGTTCTCGAGGCCAGTACGACTACAACTAACTGCTTCTCCAATTCGTTGGCACCCGTCTTCTTGCATTCTGTGCGTTGTCTTTCTTAACGTAAGAAATTCAACGGTTTCAGAAGCGTTTTTCCATTCCCCTCTTGACAGTGGTTGATGTCTCGCATGCTGAGGCAGAGGCTCTTCGGAGACCTCGACGTGGTGAGTTGCTTTATCAACTCGGGCGGGTACCTGGCAGAGTATCAAGGGATTAGAAAGGTCCCGCCTCTGACCAAGGGGCCCCGGGTTAGTAAGTCTTTGAACACCGAACGCCCTAGGAATTTGGTAGACGGAAACAAGAAAGTCGTTCCGTCGCCGTCTGGTCATGCGGAACAGATGACCACGTTATGGCCGTAGGCGGCCCGTGGGGAGAAATACGCGTATGCGGAGGTGCCACACGTTAACCAACTAGGCGATGTCCCTATCTACTTAGTCTCGCTCGAACCGCCGAGCTGTACGGACGTGTACTCTGTGCCGCTCCGGCTTTGAAGGATTTTTCTGTAGCTTCTTTTTATCCGAAATTGATAAAAATTTATAAAGTTGTTGTACTTAAGGCAAAGAATAACTGTGCAAAATTTGGTGCGGATTGGTTGAAGTGCGCAGGCGCAAGTAAAGTTTTGCATCCCCTATTTTATAGGGGTGCACGACCCCCGTGGAAAGGCCATATCCGTAAGGGGTATGAACCTTTGATCTTGCTTTAGTGTTAGGAGTTGAAGTGTTTTTGGGAAAGGACCCTCTTTACTACTTAGTTTGGTTAGTGCGCATGGTATGACGTAGGATCGCGTGATTCTCTGTGACGTCATGTGGTGAATAAGTATATCTATATATATAGCTTGTAAAGAGCAATTTTCAAACCGCGTTTTGGGCCATTTAGACTACAGCCAGCGTGGCACACGCGGAGACTAAAATTATTAATAATTGAAGAGACTTTATTTTGCAATAAGTAATTTTGCAAAAAGTGCAGTGGTTCTCATTCTAGGGAGCCCTTTCTGGAGATTTTTAACTGTAGCGAATCCTGGTAACTGTGGTGTTGCGTCGTTAACTGTCTGGGCCCGGTATGCCTATTTTTTTTAAAAATATCAGTGGTTCTCAACCTGGGATCACCTAGAACAGAATTTATTGAAGTGTTAATAGGCAAATAAATAACATGGCAAGTGGATCGGACAGAGAAAGTGTTGAGGAATATATGGAAACTGAGGAAAAATCTGGTGGGTACAGTGGTGAGTGGAAAAAGGTGGAAAATGTAGCAAGAAAGAGGGCGCGCAGTGAACTGGACCTATCTATAGAGGAAGATAAGAAAAATGCGATCGTAAACAGTGATGAAGTTAATATGGAGGTGAAAGAAGTCGAGGGAAAAATTGCAGCGATATGTAATGATGCAAATAACAAGATATCGAAAAAGATGAGTGGTGAAATAGTCGGGCAAGCGTCTAAACTATCAAAGATCATAATTAGTTTATTGGCTAGGAATATGTATCTGCAAGGGATCCTTGATGAAAAGGATAGGAATATTGGGAAGATGGAGAGACAAATTGGAGAAAATTATAGTGGGAAACTAGGTCCGGAGGCAACCTACAAGGATGTACTAGCTGGGCACAAACGTCCCTCGGTCCCACCAATTACGGGAACTCGTAGGATTCCACAGCTGATAAAAGCAGCAATAATCAAGCCCCCTGAAGGGGTAAAGGATATGGATGGAGACAAACTAAAAGGCAAGGTTATGGAACTAATCAATCCCATTAAAGAAAGGATCAAGGTTAAAGGAGTTAAGAGGATTAGGGATGGAGGATTGAAGATCGAAACGGCAACGAATGAAGACCTGCAAAAAATAGTTACTAATAGGGCTCTCAAAAGAATAGGTTTAACACCTACTCCAATTGGAGCCAATAACCCAAGGCTAATTATTTTTGATGTGCCAACCGAACTAGAGGTAGTAGTGTGGAAGTTACTCCAAAAATGAGGACATTACTAAGGAGGGATGATAGGATTAAGTTATATATTGAGTGGCATTCATGTACAGTTCAGGATTTTAGAGGAGTAACGCGCTGTTTCAAATGCCAAATGTATGGACATATTGCGAAATTCTGTAGAGATGAAGAATCCACCTGCTCGTACTGTGCAGAGACAAATCACATAAGCAAAGAATGCCCGGCAATGAAAGCAGGCAAGCCAGCCGCTTGTCCTCCTTGTAAGAGAGCGAAAAAAAGATCAGATCACTCGGTTTTGAACAAATCATGCCCTGCATACAAAGCAGCACTGGAAAGAGTCATAAATAGGACCAATTATGGAGCCGAACAAACGCAATAAATTAAAAGAGGAAATAACGATACTCCAAATCAACGCCGGGAGAGCATTTAAGACAGTGGCAGAAATAAGAGCCGCTATTGATAAGGAGGGAATTCAAATAACACTAATACAAGAGCCGTACACGTTAAAAGGCAAAATAACAAACTATGGGACAAATGCTAGAATAATATCGAGCCAAAAAAAGGACCAGAAAGTATGGTCTGCAATAATAGTTTCTGATAAGTCACTTACGGTAATGAAAAGAAAAATTTGAAACTCGAGAAAAATGAAAGCAAAGACAGTATTGTAAGGAACGAAAAAACATTAAGGAAACTTATAATGAAGTCGGCAAAGTCAGCTATACCAGTAGCCGGTAAGAGCAAATCATCAGTTAAGTGGTGGAACGAGGAACTCAACAAGCAGAAGAAGGAACTTTATAGGACAAGGCGAAAATACCAGAATAGTCGAAAGAAAATGAACATGGACCAACTAGCTATAATAGAGGCAAGAAATAATTATTATAGGAGTAAGAAGGAATATGATAAGAATATCTATGAAACTCGGACCAAATGCTGGAAAGAATTTATAACGGGAGCTAAAAACGACACTTGGGGCTTCGCCTATAAAATGTGTAGCGGGAAGTTAAGAATACAAACGATAATGAGCTCAATAAGGTGGGAAGGACAAGAGACTATAGACTGGAGGGATTCTGCAAACATGTTGCTGCAAGCATTATTCCCAGTCGACGATGATGTGGACGACAAACCTGCACAGGAGGAAATCCGGAACGAAGTTAAAGAAGCTTACATCAGTAGTCAACAAGAAAGAGACTTTACGGAAGAGGAAGTGGATATGGCAATTAAAAATGTAAGGGTGGGTAAAGCACCTGGTTGGGACAATATGGAAGTCATAATACTTAAGGAAGCTTGGCCACATCTTAGAGCGGAACTCCTCGAACTATATAATGGTTGTTTAAAATTTGGGATTTTTCCGAAGGCTTGAAAAAAGGCAATAGTAGTGACACTAAAGAAATCACCTGATAAGGAGGGTAATGATCCGAAATCATACAGGCCAATATGCTTACTCCCTATAATGGGTAAGATTCTGGAAAAACTTATCATCAACAGAATACAGCAAAAGTACAACAAACAATTGTCAGAGAGCCAATTTGGCTTTAAAAAAGGGACCTCGACGACTGATGCAATAAACCAGCTGATGTACCTCTATGGAAATATGCCGGAGAAATACGTAGTGGGAATTTTCATAGATATTAGTAATGCCTTCAACAACCTGTGGTGGCCAGACATAATCGAGAGAGTTAAAAACCTAGGGCTTAGTCAAGAGATGGTTGAAACTATTAAGGATTATTTAAAAATGCGAACAGTAGTATACAGGGCAGAGACTGGGAATGTAAGGATACAAGTAACAAAGGGATGTCCTCAGGGGTCAGTGCTGGGTCCGTGCATGTGGAATTTGGTGTTCGATAATTTAATAAGACTACTGAGAGACAAAGGTCTTAATGTTGTTGCATATGCGGACGATCTAGTGGTGCTTATACCAGGAAACTCGAGGAGACAGCTACAGATAGGAGGTCAAAATGCGGTGAACTTAATGGATGACTGGTGTATACAACATAAGATGGAACTGTCAAAGACCAAGACAGTAACTATGCTACTGAAAGGTAAATTGGACTTAGGTAGACCACCGACTATCTACTTACAAGGGAAATCGCTAAAGATGGTTTCAGATTTTACATATCTGGGGACAACTCTTGAAAGTGCCCCTATGGGGTTGAAAATCGGCAAACACATAAGAAATGTGGCAGGAAAGGGAAGGCAACTCTTTGCAACGCTCAAGAGAGTTACGAAGCAAGATTGGGGGCTAGGATATAGAGCACTAAAGACGATTTACGAAGGGGCCTTCGTACCTATTGTAACGTATGCAGTACCCGCTTGGTTTGGGATGGAAAACACAAAGGACTGGAGAACGTTAGCGTACGCGCAGAGATTTGCACTAGTGGGAGTATCAAGATCGTACAGTACGGTATCTACGGAGGCGTCACAGATCATATGTGGGGTAACACCAATTAGGCTGGAGGCAGAAAGGAGGAAGATTATTTATGATCTTAAAAAGACCGGACAACTGAGATGGAAAAACTTGATATTAACGACGGAAACAAATAGAAAAATAAGCGGAGTGACATATATAAAAATTAAAAAAGAAATATATAAACAATGGCAGATGGAATGGGATAGAGCTGAAAAAGGACGAGTCACCAAGGAATTTTTTCCTACGATAAATAGTAGAAAATTAGCAAATAAACTGGTTCCAAATTATTACACGTCACAGTTTCTCACGGGACATGGCTGTTTTGCGGATAAGCTGTGCAGTTTTGTTTTGAGGGAAGAAAATAAGTGTGCTTGTGGGGGAATAGAGAGCAGTTACCATGTAATGCTGGTCTGTGAAAGATGGAAAGAAGATAGGACAAAATGGCTGCAAGGATCGAACTTGTCTAGCGGAGAAGTAAGCTGTGAAGATATAATAAAATATAGCTGCTGGAGGCTTTTCGAGGAATTTGCTCATAATATTATCAGTAAGATGGAAACGGAAGAAAAAGAAAAACAAAACTAAATATCAAAATACAATGATAATCTCAATAACAGGAAAATAAACAGCTCTATATGCAAAACCAAAATCAAAACTAAAACTAAATAATAACTATGTAAACGTAAAGGCCGAAATGATTATGCAACTAAATAACTAAAATAAACCATAGAAAGGAAATAAAGCAACATAAATCAATTCCCGGAAACTAAAACTAAATGGTAAACTGATTATGGAGCATAAAACTGAATCCAGCTTGGGTCTCGACACCGGTGTTCTCCACGAAGAAAACCGGAAAGATGAACAATGGAGTATTGAGCTTTGAAACTAAAGGCTATGGCAAAAACTAAAACTACAACTAAATAAACAGGGAAATGAACAACGCTTTATGCAAAACCAAAACTGAAACTAAATTAAGCTTGGGCCTCGACACCGGTGTTCTCCACGAAGAAATCTGTAAGGCGGATCAATGCAGTATTGAGCTTTGAAAATAAAGGTTAATGACAAAAACTAAAACCAAACTTATTAGTAACTTCATAAATATAAAGGCTAAATGTCTATATAACTAAATAATCAAAATAAACAATAGAAAGGAAAACAGAACAAAATGACCCAATTTCTCAAAACTAAAACTATATGGTAAATCGATTATGGAGCAAAAAAATCGAACCCAGCTTGAGTTTCGACATCGGTGTTCTCCACGAAGAAAACCGGGAGGCTGATTAATTGAAAATTGAGCTTCAAAATTACAAGTTTGGCAAAGCCACCTATAGGGATGGTTTCGCTCGAAAACAACGTTGTCTATTTCCTGAATTATGGAGGTGGACAACCCGTGAGCACGGCCCACATTATTGACGCGTTCCAATTCTTCTAAGAAGTTTGGTCCATGAGGATCATAGTTATCTACGCTGTTCCGGAAATTCCAAAATAAGTAGATGTGAATCATCTCGTGAAGTAAGGTACGAGTGATGGCATCTTCGTCCAGAACGTCATCATTATTGCAATGTAGGGGTATGCTTATGGTGACTATTCGAGAGCTTGGGGTTGTTAACCCGCAATTGTTTCTGCTGTAGGCATATGCGAAAGTAAATCCGGTGGAACGAAGAGAGCCATTATAAAATATTCGATCGAGTCGGTTAAACAATTCAAAAAGATTTGGACGATTACGAATTGGTACTCGGGAACGATCGCGATATGAGTAGGGCAGCATGTGGAAGTCCGAGACTCCGCTAGAGCGAGTACGGGGCATTCGACCGGAGCGACGAGGGGCTTTAAGATAGTACCAAACTAGCCCACTAAGAAAGATTAGTGGTGCGAGTCGTAAGACGTAAAGGCGCAGGGAGTTCTCCCAAGCCGAGTCACGGCGGCAGAGCCAGGAGAAACGTTTCTCCTGGGCAGACACCTCCACGCGGTTTTCCCTGGGTACACAAAGGTGTAGCTAAGTCTGTAAATCTCAATTGAGAACTCTGCTTTTCTAATTTTTCCACCCCGTTCGTAAGCAATTCTTGTGCAGTGGTTAATAAAATTGAGTAATTTTAAAATAAAGTGCAAAAATTGATATAGTAGATAATAGTGAGGAAATTAAGGGAAAGAAACAAAATTAAATAACAGTTTAGCAAAGTTAGTAAAGTTCTAAACAGTCGTTGAAAATAAAAGCAAAAGTTAAAAATTCAAACACAGCCGGAAATACAGAAAATTGTAATAAAATAAGTGAAATGGAAAATAGTTAATGAGTACTACGCGCCGGTATATCTTAGGATTAGGTACGGCGCAAGAAACTAAATTATACCCCAAATTTTAAGCAAATGGCAAAACAATAATAATAATAATAATGTCCCTATCTACTCTCCCGTGGGGGTCCCGGGCGCAGAATAGGCCCCCTGCGATCGGCTGCATGTCGTAAAAGGCGACTAAAAGAGACTCGGAGTGGTGCCATGCTTGCGGGTAGTACTCGGTTCGTCCCAGGCTACCTTATAGAGTATTGGCTCACGATGATGATGGGCAGTGCCGTGACGGCCCGGCAGGTCTAATATTAACCGTCGAACCTAACTTGCCGAAGCAAGGGTGGTAAGACTCTTAATCGGTACTCTTACCGGAGTACAAATGGTAGCACGGGGACCGGTCCGAGCTATGGCATCCCTTTTTTTATGCCAATTTTAAAAAGCAATGCGCATGGGAACTTAGCAGACTCCACGGAGTCAAAATGTCTTGCTGAGTAGTAAAGGATGTCATACTAGATATCCCTTTTTTATGCCAATTTTCAAAAGCAATGCGCATGGGAATTTAGTGGAATTTCTGTGGTCGGCACCGGATGACTAGTAGTGTAGTTCGGTGTCGATTTTCATTAATTTATACTTCTATGAGATGGAGCTAATTGAAAATGGAGAGAATCATATCGATTCCCTCCATATATATTTTTTAATACGATAGCAAAATGGCCCTATCGAAAAAGCAATGAAACCAGGAGCATGCGCACTAAGTTTACCTCCTAATGGACACAAGGAGTGCAAGGAAGAGGTTTCCGGATAGTTTGTGGAGCCGGAAACTTTCAAATGATGGAGAAAAAGCGTATGAGAGGGTACAGCGGATAAACTGGTTGGCACTCCAGGCTGCCCTACAGTACACAGGCCCGGGTTGTATGAACCAAACAAACCTGGCTGCCTGACCATGGGGCGAAAATCCCGACAGCTCATTGGTGACGTGTGGTGCACGTGCTAGGCCCTGATGAAGCTGCAACGGGGGGCACCGCGGCGGCCACAATAAGACGTAATTTTCCATCAATGAGGAAGCGAAAGTCTTTACATTCCGAAGGATAAAGTCATTGGAGTTGTGCTCTGAGTGTTAGAACTTGAAAAAAAAATCTACTTTTATGAAAATGACAAAAATAGAGAAAAATAGTGTTGTAGTGCCAATGGAAGGAGTGGAGCCCCTAGGCTCAAAAGGCTCAAGTAAGACCGGCTTGAGTGCGAGTAGTAAAAATGCTAAGGAACGCCTTAGCAAGAAACGATATAGAGACCAGGATTCATCGACGGAGGATGACTGGGAAGACGCAATTATGAGTAGCGATGGAACGGTGGGGTTTAAACGATTCCCAGAGCGTTGACTATAGATACTTGAAAATATTTCCTTTTAAATGCTTTGGACTTGTGACAACTCCAAGTACAAATATTCAAATTATTGAAATAATATTAAGTTGATTTATAGTTATTCTGTCTTTTTGAGGTTACTAAAATTTATAATTCGAAATCTGGTTAATATTTAGTAAAATGTTTATTGAGAGGATTAATATTATTTTTTTTAAAGTTATTTGTTAGTCGATGTTTTGACTTGGTTTCCGTTTTCTTTTTTTTTAACTCAGCTGCGAATGGCGAGGCATGAGATCTTTTTGTAGAGAGTAAGAAGAGAGACGTTTCTGAGTGTTGATCGCATGAGTTTGAGCGAAGCGTAGATTAATAGAAGATAATTGTGGAGAGTTTTACGAGTAATTCGAGTGTTGAAATTAAGTGAAGTTTGTTTTGTGATCAAAAACCTTGTAGGAGTAAGGAACGATAAGGACATTGACTAATATCAGAGGAGAGTGTGTGTGAGCTGAGAATTTATAGTCATACGACGTGAAAGAAAGTTGGAGAATAATAAAGAAATAATTTCGTTTCCGTTTACCAGCGTTCTTTATTTGATTGTCTATCCTGCGAGTCACTGGTAAGTTGAGTATTCAAAGTTAACCTAAAATTGTGCTTCACGCCATGTGCTTTCCATGGCGGCTTGATTGAATCTCCCCAAATTGTTAGAGTCTCATAAAATTTCTTTATTCAATAGAGTTGAAATATTGGTGATAATTATTTTGTCAATTTAATAATTTCAAACAAATAAATTGACTGGCGCTCAACTGACAATTTTTCTTTGATTGAGTTTTGGATTGTTCGTGAGAGAAATGAGCATTAATTGCTGATTAGATTGAAAGATTATTTGACTAATTAAATTTAAATAGCAAATAAAATCTAGAAATTATTAATTGATTATTCAAAGATAAATTCTCAATTTTATTAAATAATTTCAGTTGGTAATTTTCCTTTTTTTTTGAATTTGAAATTTCTAAAGAGTCGGTTGAAGACAAATAAATAGTTCGTGAGTGTAAACATTTTTTTAGCTCGTATAAGAGGCCCTTAAATTTTTTTTTGAAATTTTGTGAATTATTATTTTAACAAAGAAAAATTTTTTCTTTTGAAATTTAATTCTTCTTTTAGTTTTGAAATTTTTTTTTTAAATGGATAATTACGTGCAACGAGTTCTTGATTTATTCAGTTTCGACCAAGCTGAAGCAGCTTGGACGGCAATTCGGTCATTGTCACCAGGACAAATTATTCGTGGTCTAGACAGGCATATGGCGAGTATCGAAGGTAGTATGCAAGTGCTGCGCGAGCGGTTATTTCGTGCGAAAATGCGATTAGAGTTAGCAGAAGAAGTTGACGTACCGTGGGACGAAAATTTTGATGGTGGAAACTCACAATTAATTTTTAATTATGAAGCCTTGCCGGAGTTAACATCGGAAGTTACTTCCAACGTGACCCAGCGAAAGAAACCGAATAGGAGAAGTTCGACGACTAGCGTTCTCGAGTCAAGTAAGAATTCATCCGTGATAAGTGTAGAACCGAGTGACGACACGGTGGTCGCACCTAACTCTACCCCCACCACGGTGATAAGTCAAACTTTCCCTTTAGTTTCTTCCACCCCGATAATGACATCCACGAGTGTAGTAACCACGTCGATCGTTTCAACATCGCCAAGCACCCATACCAGCGCAGTGGTTCACACCATAGCATCTTCGAGCATGCCAATCATTTCCTCCGAAATTGCCCCCAATATGGCTAAATTACAACAATTTAGCTTATTGTTAAACGACCCGGAATTCCGAATGTTTTTAGAGTGGAAAGCAGAACAGCGTCGACTGTTAGAGGAACAATATTTAAATTTTACCTCCCCAATCAGACAAGGTGAAAACTCTCATCCCGAACCGGTAGCTAAAAGCAGTGTAAAACGGGAAGAAATTTCGAAAGAAGTTGTGTCGAAAAGTCCGAGTGCCGAACGTGAGTCCAAGCAAAAAGTAGGGAAAGAGAGAGAGCGTGCCCACACTAGCGAGAAAGGTTCACAAGGTACAAAGGTGGGGGAAGATTCCTCTTACGCTTTCATGTCATCGTACGATGAGGAGGAAGTGCCAGCGTCTAACCATACCTCACAACGCCGAAGGACGACGACAACAGAGAGGCGAAATAAAGTGATTAAAAACCTGAGAGATTGGGAAATAAAATTTTCGGGAAAGGAGAAACAAGATCCCGAGGAGTTTCTTAACAGAGTCGAAGATTGTCAGCTTTGTGCAGCGATCACTGATGAGGAATTATTGCAGGCCATACCCAGCGTCTTAAGAAGTAATGCGAGCAGTTGGTATCGCACTATTCGAAACGAGGTGCTAACCTGGCAAGAATTTCGTGAGGCGTTTCGTCATGAATTTTCCAGCGAGAGTGATGACTTGGAAGTTATGGAGGAGTTAAGAAGCCGCACTCAGGCGAAAGGAGAAAAGATCACCACATATTTGACAAACCTCAAAATTATTATGGGTCATCTCCAGAAGCCCCTCGCTCGCGACCTTCAATATAGGATTGCATATAATGGTCTTACTCCCGATTACCGTCGCATGTTGGTGAATTCTAAGGCCAATTCACTTTCACAAATGGAACGAGTCTTACGAGAGTTCGAGAAAGCGAAGGCGGTGGATCTTCGATATTCACCACCACTGCCCAAGGAGAAGATGAAATTTCCCTCAGCAGCAGCAATTGTTTTTGGAAAAAGCGCCAAGGTGGAGGCGTTAAGAGAAGAACAAGTGGAGAGTGAATCTGGATCCAGCGTCAAATCATCGAAGAGTTCGAAAGGGGGAAATAAGAAGAAATCGAAGAGTAAAAAGAAGGGCCAGGAAAAAAGTAAGAAGGTGGATGCACTTAAAACACAAGCACCAGCGTTGCCAAGCGTTTTAAAACCAACCCCACCTCAGCACATTCCAGCGCCGTCAGCACCAACATTTGCTTCCGTTTTGATGGGAGCAAATCAGATTTCATCTCAACAGCAGAATCAACCAGCATTGAGAAATAATCAAAACAATGGAGCAAATCCAAAGGGTTTTGTGGGAGCTTGCTTCCATTGTCAAGGTGTTGGCCACAAAGCTTCTGAGTGTCAGTTTCGCGTGTGTCATTTTTGTAAAGGACAAGGACACTATGCAAATCAGTGTCCTTTGAGACAAAAATGTCAAGTTTGTGGTACAGCGGGAGTCGTGTTCGCAAATTGTCCTAATTGTGTGCAATTAAGACAATATCAGATTGCTTTGGGAAACGAGCGTGTGGGGGGACAGAACTGTCCTGCTGCCCCCACCACTACACCGGGGCAGCCAGCATGGACACCACGACCAATGTAAAGTTGGAGAGATTTGTGAGTGCAGTTGTACCAGCGTGTAGAGGTCAGAGTGAAGGGGATTCACTCTCAGTGCAAGTGGGAGAAAGAGGTGTCATGACAACCAGCCTACAGAGTGGAGGGGATCCACTCTCAGTGACCAGCGAAGGCGTTTCGAAGCGA
The DNA here is from genome assembly GCA_032872475.1 of Leptopilina myrica (nomen nudum). Classification (NCBI taxonomy): domain Eukaryota; kingdom Metazoa; phylum Arthropoda; class Insecta; order Hymenoptera; family Figitidae; genus Leptopilina; species Leptopilina myrica (nomen nudum). Next base: position 257,823 of record CM065461.1, on the reverse strand, counting down.
GGAACGAGTATGAGTAAGGCGAGCTCACTTCCAAAGCGAGAGAAAGGAGAAGTGGAGAGGGAAAAATCGAGTGAGACGGACTTACTCACTCCAGTGAGAAGAAGTGGGGAGTTATCTAGCGTACCGAATGAAGGGGATCCATTCAACCCAAGTGGAGTGGGAGAAAGTAAAGGGGCAGTTAAGAAGTTAAAATTTGAGGACATTTTTCCCAAAAGGAAAATTGTTAAAAATTTTGACAATAAATGGAGTTTAGAGGAAAAAGCGAATTGTGTAGAGAGTCGTTGGGGACAAAAATGTCCCTTACCTGAGTTTTTAGTGAATTATTTACCGAATTCTGATCAATCGACAAATATTTATCAAAGTGCCAACGATCAGACCGGTAATTCAATCCAAGGGGGGGGGGAGAAAGCTGTTATAAAAACAGCTGAGCCCACCAGGGATGACGAAGCTGTTGACGGAGCGAGGACTGAAAATAGGTATTTCTTAAAATTAGTCATCGCTGATCAGCCCTATCTAGCGTTATTTGATCCTGGGGCTATGATCTCGGTGGTAGGCCCGAAACTAGCGGAGAAATTTAAAACAAAGCTTCAATCAACTGACACGATGATCCAGAGTGCTATCGGTGGTTCTACAAACACTCTTGGAAAATTGAAATTGTGGTTAACCGTCGATGGTGTTTCTCAACCATTCGAGTTGAGGGCAATCGATTCATTGAACTTGTAGGGAAAGGGTTTGTGGAGAGTCAACAGCAAGGAGTGGCACGAGTTTGCCACAAATTTAAACCAGCGTAGTGATAGTGACATTTTTGCGGAGTGTGCAGGAATTTCCGAAATAACAAGTGATCAGCGTGAACAAATCCAAGACTTAGTCAAAAATTTGATAATACCACCATCGAAAGAACATGGTATGACAACGCTCACTGAACATCACATTGTTGTTTCTAATTCTTCACCAGTCAAACAACGACCGAGAAGAATGGCTCCTGCAATATTGGATTGGTTAATAAAGGAAATTAAAAGACTGTTGGACATGGGAATAATCGAGCGTTCAGCCAGCGAGTGGAGTAGCGCTCCAGTTGTTGCTCTAAAAGGTGACGGATCTTATAGATTGTGCTTCGATTATAGGGATTTGAATAAAGTGACGATTCATGATGCTTATCCGATTCCCAGCATCGATTCCATACTCGATAAGCTTCGAAAGGCGCGTTTCATTTCGAAAATCGACCTTAAACTAGCGTATCACCAAGTCCCTTTGTCCCCTGAAAGTAAAAAGTTCACGGCATTTTCAATTCCTGGATTTCAACTTTTTCATTTCAAGCGTTTACCTTTCGGTTTAACCAACGGTCCGAGTACTTTCCAGCGTTTGATTGACTCGCTCTTTGGTCCAGAATTTGATCCTCATGTGTTCGGATATTTGGACGACATTATTATCATCAGCGAAACTTTCGAAGATCACCTCACTGGTTAGAACTAGTGTTAAAAAAATTGGCAGATGCAAAATTAGAGGTCAACCCCGATAAATGTGAGTTCGGTTGCTCTAGAGTGGCATATTTAGGCTACGTTCTTGATAACAAAGGACTAAGAACTGATCCTGACAAGATTTTACCAGTGTTAAATTATCCAGCGCCAAGGAATGTGAGAGAAGTGAGAAGATTTCTTGGGATGGTAGGGTGGTATTCGAGGTTTATTGAGAAAGATAGTAAAATGAAGTTGCCACTCTTGAAACTTCTTAAAAAGAGCCAGCGTTGGGAATGGGGTGAGGAACAAGAAAATGCGTTTAATCTCCTGAAAGCAAAATTGACGTCAGCACCAGTATTGGCACGCCCTGATTTCAGTAAACCATTTACTGTTCAGTGCGATGCAAGTAATTCAGCGTTGGGCGCAGTACTCACACAGGAGACCGAGGATGGAGAACATCCTATCGCTTATGTTAGCAGAGTACTTACATCGCACGAGAGAAATTACAGCGTCACGGAGAAGGAGTGTCTAGCGTTGTTGTGGTCTGTGAAGAAGAAGTTTCGTCCTTATTTGGAGGGTTCCAAATTCCAAGTCATCACGGACCATAGCGCTTTAAAATGGCTGCGTAATTTGAAAGAGCCCACTGGTCGTCTTGCGCGTTGGTCACTGGAACTTCAACAGTGGAATTTCGACGTGATTCATCGCAAGGGCACACTACATCAAGTTCCAGATGCCCTTTCGCGTATAGTCGAGCAAGACGAAGAGGAGGAAATTGCTGCCTTCGAGACGATAAATGATCCATGGTACTTGAAACGACGTGAATTAGTAAGGAGTCACCCCCAGCGTTTTCCGGGTTGGAAAGTAGAGAACGAGATGCTATACCGATCAAGAATCGATCCGCTCTTGACACCAGTCACCGGAAATGAGGAGATTTGGAAATTGGTTGTTCCCTTAGAACATCGTGAGGAAATACTTACCGTGGCACATACTGAATTCTCGGCTGGTCACCTTGGAGTTGACAAAACCTACGATCGAGTGGCCAGGGAATATTATTGGCAGGGTATTTGGCATGACGTTCATAATTTCGTCACACAGTGTCCTGACTGCCAATTTCATAAGGTCTCTCAGCTGGGACCACAAGGATTGATGGGAGAGAGAATTGTTGAACGACCTTGGTCTGTAGTGGCTGCCGACACGATGGAGTTTCCAGTGAGCAAGAGCCAGTACAAACATCTAGTGGTATTTCAGGATCTTTTCTCTCGTTGGGTGGAGTTGAAACCAATACATTCTGCGAATGGCAAGACAATTGCCAAAGCGTTTGAGGAACTCATTCTTTTTCGATGGGAAACTCCAGAGTTCCTTCTCACCGACAATGGAAAGGAGTTCGACAACCGTCACTTGAAGGAAGTGCTGAAGGAGTGCGGAGTAAAGCACATAACCACTCCACCATACCACCCTCAAGCGAACCCGGTTGAACGGGCAAACCGAACGCTGAAAACAATGATTTCAACTTACATTGATTCTGATCATCGGAATTGGGATTTACACTTGCACGAGTTGAGACATGCCATGAATACCGCCACACAAGCGTCAACGAAGGTATCACGCGCGTTTCTCAATTATGGTCGCCATCCAAGGCCAGTCAAGAGTCTTCGGCGAGCTGTGGAAAATCCAACTTCAGTCGTGAAAATTGATCCGGCGTTGTGGACTGATCGCATGAAACGATTAGATGGACTTCGAGATATGGTTGCAAGAGTTGTCAACCAAGAGAGGACCAAACAAGCAACGTATTACAATCGGGGAAGTTACCTTTAATGTGGGAGACTTGGTGCTTTGGAGAACTCACAAATTGTCCAGTGGTATTCGTAAATTTGCAACGAAACTGGCTCCAAAATTCGAAGGTCCTTTCGAAATTGTTCAAATATTATCGCCTACCGTCTATGTGTTAAGCACGAGTGATAATAGGCGAATTCCCAAGGTGCACGTCTCAGAACTGAAACGTTACATTTTACCCCGAAATGTAAATAAAGGTTAACTCTACAGTGATTTTTTTTGTTTGGAAAATTTAATTTTTTTTACATTAATTTATTTCTTTTGTTCAAGCGTTAAATCGAACATTTTTCTTTATCCAGCGTTGAGTTTTGGTATATTTCGTGGTTTGTTTCAGAGAATGTCGGAATCCGATAAGAAGATGACATCGAGATCTCGAGGACGTGTTTATTATTATTAAACCTATTCCCACCGACACCAGCGTTGCGAAGGACTGAGGACCTTCAACAGGTTCCTGCGGAAAGGAGACCAGCGTCAGCCGGAGATCAAGCGGACCGTTTCGTGGAGCAGACAAGAGAGCTCGCTCAGGCGTTACGTGGATTGCCGGATGAGGCAATAATGTTGGCGATGCGCGAATTCTTCGAAGAGAGGCGTCGCGCAAATCAGGGACGATGTAATGATTAGTGAAAGAGTGACGGTTTTAATAATAATTTTTTTTTGATTAGTTCTTGCGTTTTGCTTTTTTTTAATATACCGAAATTAATTTTTTTTGTGATTTTGGCGGTACTACGGGTTAGTACCGGCCAAGAGGGGGGGGGGGGGGATTGTGACAAAGTGAATTCGTCACTGGCACGAAATATGTAATGACACCCTAGTGCCCGCTGTAACTCCACCCCTGCGTTTTTCCAAATGGACGTTTCCGTCAAATATTCAAATTATTGAAATAATATAAAGTTGATTTATAGTTATGCTGTCTTTTTGAGGTTACTAAAATTTATAATTCCGTTTTCTTTTTTTTTAACTCAGCTGCGAATGGCGAGGCATGAGATCTTTTTGTAGAGAGTAAGAAGAGAGACGTTTCTGAGTGTTGATCGCATGAGTTTGAGCGAAGCGTAGATTAATAGAAGATAATTGTGGAGAGTTTTACGAGTAATTCGAGTGTTGAAATTAAGTGAAGTTTGTTTTGTGATAAAGATCCTTGTAGGAGTAAGGAACTATAAGGACATTGACTAATATCAGAGGAGAGTGTGTGAGCTGAGAATTTATAGTCATACGACGTGAAAGAAAGTTGGAGAATAATAAAGAAATAATTTCGTTTCCGTTTACCAGCGTTCTTTATTTGATTGTCTATCCTGCGAGTCATTGGTGAGTTGAGTATTCAAAGTTAACCTAAAATTGTGCTTCACGCCATGTGCTTTCCATGGCGGCTTGATTGAATCTCCCCAAATTGTTAGAGTCTCATAAAATTTCTTTATTCAATAGAGTTGAAATATTGGTGATAATTATTTTGTCAATTTAATAATTTCAAACAAATAAATTGACTGGCGCTCAATTGAGAATTTTTCTTTGATTGAGTTTTGATTGTTCGTGAGAGAAATGAGCATTAATTGCTGATTAGATTGAAAGATTATTTGACTAATTAAATTTAAATAGCAAATAAAATCTAGAAATTTTTAATTGATTATTCAAAGATAAATTCTCAATTTTATTAAATAATTTCAGTTGGTAATTTCCCTTGGTCACAACCGGCTGGAGAATAGTTAATCCGTATGTCACCGCGTGTCGTAAGAGGCGACTAAAGGAGACACTCTCCCTCACCCCACCCCACAATCCTTTTTCCTTCTCCTGGGTGAGACTTCGGTCTGGAAACAGAACCTCCGCGTGGTCCCCGCTGGTAGTGTGCAAGGCCTGTCGATGCTAACTCTGATTTCTCAATCGGAGCTATCATTGCCAGTACTTGCACAACTAACTGTTTCTCTAATTTATTGGCACCCGTCTTCTTGCATTCCGGGCATAGTCTATCTTGAAAATTAGACAAGGAATTCAATGCTTTCGGAAGCGTTTTTCCAAGCCCCTCTTGTCAGTGGTTGAAAGCTCATGATGCTGAGGGAGAAGCCTTTTTCCGTGCTTCGCTGAGTGAGTTGCAGATCTCAACTCGGGCGAGTACCCGCATAGTACTCTAGCGATTAGAAAGGTCGTGACCCCCACCCAAGGGTCCTGCTTGGGTTAGACTCCAGTGGGTTGGTAGACTGGAATACTGGTCGCTGCTGGCCAGGCAGTATCTTGGCTCTGTTATGTCCGTAGGCGTGTCCGTGTTGGTATACCTGTATAGGTGGGCCCTGCACGTTAAACTCAAGAGGCGATGTCCCTATCTACTAGTTGCGCTTAACGTGCTGAGCTGAACGGACGTGTTTTGCGTCGCTCCGCTTTGAACTTCAGTTTAGGGAGTAAATTTTGTTGTTTAATTTTGGAAATTGGTATAAACGTTTGTCTCGTGACAGAGAATTGTTTGTTAAAGTTTTGTGGAAATCGGGTTAAGTGCGCAGGCGCTGTTAGTTTTTGCATTCCCTATTTTATAGGGGGGCAATACCCGTAACCAGAATTGGCGTTAGTGATTGAACAAAAGGTATCGTTGATTTCCCTGTTCGAGACTTTTAGGATTTTCTCGAGTTTTTCGGTTACTCGTGGAATTTAAATCGATTTTAAGGGAGAGATGTTACAAAGACTATAAATAGGCGGTTTAGTGTAATTGCTTGTACTAAAGTACAAACTTAATTAAGTGCAGTGGTGCTCAACCCACGGTACTCCTAATTAGTGAATCTTAAATAAATACTTATTATGGCGGGCGTTGATCAACAAATAATTATGAGTTCTACATCTTCGGATTCGGACATTGGAGACAGTGAGAAGAGACGTAGGAAAAGGAACAAAAAACGAAAGTGCGGGGAATTGGACTCGACAATAGAAGACGATTGGGGAAAAGCGATAGCGAAAGGGGATGAAATTGCGGAAGACATGGAGAAAACTGCGAAAAGATTAAGTGGGATAGTGAATGACCCATTGAAAAAAGTGAATAAGTTGGTGGGATGTGAAATCATGGATGGTGTAGGAGAACTGAAAACGGTTATAACAAAGTTATTAACAAGAAATGCGTTCTTGGAAGGAATGGTTATGGCTAAGGATGACCAAATTGGAAAGATGCACAGAAAAATGGAAGAGGTTTGGAGGCAAAAGCCGAGTACTTCGTATGCGAGTGTTGTCAGAAGTGAAACTGGACATAGGATTCCTCCGGTCACAGGTGGTAGGAGGATTCCAGCTCCAACCAGAGCAGCGGTAATTAGACCCACAGAAAATAGTAGTAATATGGAAGGGGACGAATTAAAGAAAAGAATGATGGAGCTAATGCACCCAGCGGAAGAAAAAATAAAGATAAAAGGAATTAGAAAAACAAAAGAGGGAGCCCTAATATTGGAAGCAGCCACCAAGGAAGACCTTTTGAAGGTAATTACAAATAAGGCGTTAGAATCGGAAGGGATCAAAGCAGTGCCCATTGGAGCAAATAACCCGAGAATTGTCGTGTTTGATGTTCCGGCAGAACTGAAAGAGGAAGAGCTGGTTGAGTCCATATTTGTACAGAATGAGGACATATTAAAGGGGCTGACTTTGGAGGAACTGAAAAGGGGACTACAACCTAAGTTTAAAATGGGAAAACGAAATGAGGACTCAACAAATTGGGTGTGTGAAGCGACACCAAAGGTAAGAGCAATTCTACGGAGTGATGAGAACCTAAGATTATACGTGGAATGGAATTCGTGCAAGATCCAGGATTTTAAAGGAGTAACTCGCTGCTTCAACTGCCAGATGTATGGCCATATCCCGAAGTTTTGTAGAGAGGAAGAGAAGACGTGTGCACATTGTGCGGGCCAAGGACATGTCGCGAAAGACTGTCCGGATAAAAAAGCAGGAAAGGAACCGGTTTGTGTGGCGTGTAAAAGAGCCAGGAAAAAAGCGGATCACCCAATCGGAGATAAAACGTGTCCGGCGTATAAAGCCGCTCTAGATAGGGTTATAAGAAGAACAAATTATGGAATATAAAAGACAAAAGGAAAACATAATAGTGAGGTGTATGCAGATAAACGCGGGAAGAGGGTATAAAACAAATGCAGTAATGAGAGAAATGGCGGATAAGGAGGGTATACAGATTATATTGGTTCAGGAACCATATACGACTAAGGGAAAGGTGCCTAGTTTTGGTGCGGGAGTAAAGGTAGTTACGGGACAGAGTGAAGGTGAGGTGGCGTGGGCGGCAGTATTAGTGTTTGACCGAAAATTAACGGTTATGAGAATTGAGCATTTGTGCAGCTCGCATGTAGTTTGTGGGCAGATTGATAATGGAGTATCGAAGATGTACTTCGTAAGCGCGTACTTTCAATGTTCACACGATATAGAGGACTACGTTGTGGAAGTTAATAAGATCCTACAAACTCTACGAGGAGAAAAGGTTATAGTGTGTGCGGACGTGAATGCAAAATCTGAACTGTGGTACTCTGGTGCTACGGATGAAAGAGGAGAAGCCATTGAGGGCCTGATAACGGATAATGGACTATACAGGGTGTCCCAGTCGAGAGCGAACATATTTAAGTATTGTATTCTTTGTGAAAATCTAAGAAAAAAAGTCCTTTACACTTTTTGAAAATATTGAGTAGTATTCGAGTTATTAAATAAACAAAACGCCCAATCAGACGCAGCGCGCTGGTATGAGGTGGACGGTGGGCGTGGCTACTGGAGTCAGTACGCTACGGTAGAAATTAGTTGCTCTTATAGTTGGTTACACTCGCCTCAACAAATGTTAACACATAACTTTGACTACCGGTCAAAATTGAGAGGGGTGGTAGCGATTCTACGCAAATAAACCCAACAAAATAAAATTCTATACAATTAACTCTACACCAGGAAATTGTACACACTACATTTAATAAATTTGATTAATTCTACGCAAATAAATTCTACAGAAAAAAGTCCTACACATCAGAATTAAATAGAAGAAAATATATCATTAAAATCTTTTAATTCTACACGATTAAATACTACATCAAAAAATTTGACACAGTTTATTTTAATTAAAATAAAATTCTAATAATAATTTTTTTATTTTAATTTATAATTTTACGCAGTTAAATTGTACACCAGAAAACTCTACACATTTGAAAAATATTGATTAAATTAAGTTTTAAAAGATTCTAAATAAATAAATTCTACAAATAAATACTCTACACAATAATAATACTAAATAAAATGTAACTTTAAATAAAATTTATTTAACTTTGCACTGTTAAATACTACATTAAAAAATTCTACACAATGTATTTTTAAACGAAGAAAAATATGAATTATTTTTTCAATTTAATTTTTAATTCTCCACACTTAAATTGGACCCCAGAAAACTCTACACATTGGAAAAATATTGATTAAATTAAGTTTAGAAAAATTCTAAATAAAGAAATTCTACAAATAAATACTCTACACATTAGAACTAAATAAAATGTAACTTTAAATAAAATTTATTTAATTTTGCACGGTTAAATACTAAATAAAAAAATTCTACGCAATATAACGAAAAAAATAACAATTATTTTTTAAATTAAATTTTTAATATTCTGCACAGTTAAATTAAAAATCAAAAAACTTTACACAATGAAATGATTTTTTAACGAAATTTTATAACTCTAGTCAAATATATTTAAAAAAAACTCTACACATTAAAATAAAATAAATATAAAATTTTTAATCCAATTTTGTGTTGAGTTTTAATTTGTAGAGTTTTATTTTCATCGTTTATCTAATTAAATGAATTCATTTGTAGAGTTTCTTTGTGTTTAATATAATTACGTAGAGTTAAAAAAATAATTTCATCTTATCTAAAAATAATATGCGAAGACTTTAAAGCTCATTTGTGTAGAGTTTTCCAGAGTTGAATTAAAATGTATAAGGTTAAAAATTAAATTAAAAAAATAAAGAAAATATTTTTCCTTGCTTAAAAATAATTTGTGTACAATTTTGTAATATAGAATTTAAGTGTGTAGAATTAAACAAATTGGATTAAAAATTTTATATTTATTTTATTTTAATGTGTAGAGTTTTTTTTAAATATATTTGACTAGAGTTATAAAATTTCGTTAAAAAATCATTTCATTGTGTAAAGTTTTTTGATTTTTAATTTAACTGTGCAGAATATTAAAAATTTAATTTAAAAAATAATTGTTATTTTTTTCGTTATATTGCGTAGAATTTTTTTATTTAGTATTTAACCGTGCAAAATTAAATAAATTTTATTTAAAGTTACATTTTATTTAGTTCTAATGTGTAGAGTATTTATTTGTAGAATTTCTTTATTTAGAATTTTTCTAAACTTAATTTAATCAATATTTTTCCAATGTGTAGAGTTTTCTGGGGTCCAATTTAAGTGTGGAGAATTAAAAATTAAATTGAAAAAATAATTCATATTTTTCTTCGTTTAAAAATACATTGTGTAGAATTTTTTAATGTAGTATTTAACAGTGCAAAGTTAAATAAATTTTATTTAAAGTTACATTTTATTTAGTATTATTATTGTGTAGAGTATTTATTTGTAGAATTTATTTATTTAGAATCTTTTAAAACTTAATTTAATCAATATTTTTCAAATGTGTAGAGTTTTCTGGTGTACAATTTAACTGCGTAAAATTATAAATTAAAATAAAAAAATTATTATTAGAATTTTATTTTAATTAAAATAAACTGTGTCAAATTTTTTGATGTAGTATTTAATCGTGTAGAATTAAAAGATTTTAATGATATATTTTCTTCTATTTAATTCTGATGTGTAGGACTTTTTTCTGTAGAATTTATTTGCGTAGAATTAATCAAATTTATTAAATGTAGTGTGTACAATTTCCTGGTGTAGAGTTAATTGTATAGAATTTTATTTTGTAGGGTTTATTTGCGTAGAATCGCTACCACCCCAATTGAGAGACCACCCATTTTCAGATGATTGAAAAACATTTTAAAACAAAAATTGTATGGAATCTAAAATTTTTTTATTTTTATTTTTTGAAAGATGTTAAAATTTTGAAGAGAACAAGATGTTTTAGAAGTCATTTGGCCAATATTTAATTTAGATATTTTTAAAAAATCGTCATTTTCAATGTTTTACAAAAATTTGAATAACTTCTAAAATAATGAACGCTTTTTGATGATCTTAGGCTTATTTTGAAGGTCATTTGTTACACTATAAGAATTACTTATAGGCATTAACGTGTAATTTTTTTCTTTAAAAATGCAGGCCGTCAAACTTGGACCAAAAAAATTCAAAAAATTTGGAACAATTTTTCTGTACTAAAAACTATTCTAAAAAATATTTAAAACATCATATGGTGTAGATTTTTCAAGAAAATTTAATAAAAAATACGTTTGAATTTTAAAAATTATATTTCTGTTAATAAGAATGTTCCAAATTTTTTGAATTTTTTTGGTCCAAGTTTGACGGCCTGCATTTTCTAGGCAAAAAAATTACACGTTAATGCCTATAAGTAATTCTTATAGTGTAACAAATGACCTTTAAAATAAGCCTAAGATCATTAAAAAGCGTTCATTATTTTAGAAGTTATTCAAATTTTTGTAAAACATTGAAAATGACGATTTTTTAAAAATATCTAAATTAAATATTGGCCAAATGACTTCTTAAACATCTTGTTCTCTTCAAAATTTTAACATCTTTCAAAAAATAAAAATAAAAAAATTTTAGATTCCATACAATTTTTGTTTTAAAATGTTTTTCAATCATCTGAAAATGGGTGGTCTCTCAATTTTGACCGGTAGTGTATTTGGCTGAGAAATGACGATATATTTATCAAAAAGTAACGAATTTTTCAGAAAAAAAAATTTTATTTCTTAGTATTAATAAATTTTATTTTAGAAAAAAAATTGTAAATAGAAAAAAGATGTATTATCTTCTCCCCTATAACTACGTGAGTTCGAGCGAAAAGTCGGTTCTAGAATCCAGCTTCTCAATAATTGTTATATCTATTAGTGGGTTGTTAATATAGAACTAGCAATTCTGATTTGTAGTTTCAACAATTTTATATTTTCTAAACAAATTAATTGTTATCACAACAATTGTTGGGAGAACGTAAAAAATATATCAATAATAAATCAGATTTGCTAGTTCTATATTAACAATCCGCTAGTAGATGTAACAATTCCTTTTTCTCCGTGTGGATCATATTATTTTTATCACATTATTTTACTTATGAAAAGATGTTTTTTCTTAGTTAGGCATAAAAAAAATAATGGAAAAAGAAAAAGTACTGTAAATGAGGCTAATTTCGCTCAATTTTTTATTAAATAACTTCGGAAAACGATAAAAATAAATATTGACACTGAAAATATATCATCTCTAACCCTTTATCTTTCCTATTACTGCATAAAGAATTTAAAATATGTAACAGAAAATTATTTATAAGCCGTTTTGTTGTGAGCGACTTTACCTTTAAATGAGGGTAAATTCGCTCACCATTATTATTCTGGCAAAATATATTATAATCTGCAAAAATATAACTAAATATTCTTTAGAATTCTTTAGAAAAATATCCAGGCCGAAACATCTTTTTTGTAGACTTATTTCCTGAGCGAATTTACACTACAAATTTGAATTTTTTTTTAAATTGATTTTTTGCAGAATCTATTTATTGCTTTTAGTTTTGTGCTAAACGAAAATCATGTAAGTGATACAGGAAATGTAATGTTTAGAAATATTCAACTTAAAAATTTTCAAGTAAAGCTTTATTACCTACGTTTTCATACTACTTGTTCAATATGAAAATTACTAACTTGTGATTTATATATAATTTTCATTGAAAGTTATCAATGAATCTGCTGCAAATAAATTGTAAATTAAAGTTTACTATTTATATTATTGTAATATAAATTGTAAATCTTAAATATTTCTCTCTAAAAAGTATATTAATCGAATTTTAAAATATAGATATCTGTTGAGCGAATTTACCCTACATGAGCGAAATATCTATATTTTAAAATTCGATTAATATACTTTTTAGAGAGAAATATTTAAGATTTACAATTTATATTACAATAATATAAATAGTAAACTTTAATTTACAATTTATTTGCAGCAGATTCATTGATAACTTTCAATGAAAATTATATATAAATCACAAGTTAGTAATTTTCATATTGAACAAGTAGTATGAAAACGTAGGTAATAAAGCTTTACTTGAAAATTTTTAAGTTGAATATTTCTAAACATTACATTTCCTGTATCACTTACATGATTTTCGTTTAGCACAAAACTAAAAGCAATAAATAGATTCTGCAAAAAATCAATTTAAAAAAAAATTCAAATTTGTAGTGTAAATTCGCTCAGGAAATAAGTCTACAAAAAAGATGTTTCGGCCTGGATATTTTTCTAAAGAATTCTAAAGAATATTTAGTTATATTTTTGCAGATTATAATATATTTTGCCAGAATAATAATGGTGAGCGAATTTACCCTCATTTAAAGGTAAAGTCGCTCACAACAAAACGGCTTATAAATAATTTTCTGTTACATATTTTAAATTCTTTATGCAGTAATAGGAAAGATAAAGGGTTAGAGATGATATATTTTCAGTGTCAATATTTATTTTTATCGTTTTCCGAAGTTATTTAATAAAAAATTGAGCGAAATTAGCCTCATTTACAGTACTTTTTCTTTTTCCATTATTTTTTTTATGCCTAACTAAGAAAAAACATCTTTTCATAAGTAAAATAATGTGATAAAAATAATATGATCCACACGGAGAAAAAGGAATTGTTACATCTACTAGCGGATTGTTAATATAGAACTAGCAAATCTGATTTATTATTGATATATTTTTTACGTTCTCCCAACAATTGTTGTGATAACAATTAATTTGTTTAGAAAATATAAAATTGTTGAAACTACAAATCAGAATTGCTAGTTCTATATTAACAACCCACTAATAGATATAACAATTATTGAGAAGCTGGATTCTAGAACCGACTTTTCGCTCGAACTCACGTAGTTATAGGGGAGAAGATAATACATCTTTTTTCTATTTACAATTTTTTTTCTAAAATAAAATTTATTAATACTAAGAAATAAAATTTTTTTTTCTGAAAAATTCGTTACTTTTTGATAAATATATCGTCATTTCTCAGCCAAATACACTACCGGTCAAAATTGAGAGACCACCCATTTTCAGATGATTGAAAAACATTTTAAAACAAAAATTGTATGGAATCTAAAATTTTTTTATTTTTATTTTTTGAAAGATGTTAAAATTTTGAAGAGAACAAGATGTTTAAGAAGTCATTTGGCCAATATTTAATTTAGATATTTTTAAAAAATCGTCATTTTCAATGTTTTACAAAAATTTGAATAACTTCTAAAATAATGAACGCTTTTTAATGATCTTAGGCTTATTTTAAAGGTCATTTGTTACACTATAAGAATTACTTATAGGCATTAACGTGTAATTTTTTTGCCTAGAAAATGCAGGCCGTCAAACTTGGACCAAAAAAATTCAAAAAATTTGGAACATTCTTATTAACAGAAATATAATTTTTAAAATTCAAACGTATTTTTTATTAAATTTTCTTGAAAAATCTACACCATATGATGTTTTAAATATTTTTTAGAATAGTTTTTAGTACAGAAAAATTGTTCCAAATTTTTTGAATTTTTTTGGTCCAAGTTTGACGGCCTGCATTTTTAAAGAAAAAAATTACACGTTAATGCCTATAAGTAATTCTTATAGTGTAACAAATGACCTTCAAAATAAGCCTAAGATCATCAAAAAGCGTTCATTATTTTAGAAGTTATTCAAATTTTTGTAAAACATTGAAAATGACGATTTTTTAAAAATATCTAAATTAAATATTGGCCAAATGACTTCTAAAACATCTTGTTCTCTTCAAAATTTTAACATCTTTCAAAAAATAAAAATAAAAAAATTTTAGATTCCATACAATTTTTGTTTTAAAATGTTTTTCAATCATCTGAAAATGGGTGGTCTCTCAATTGGGGTGGTAGCGATTCTACGCAAATAAACCCAACAAAATAAAATTCTATACAATTAACTCTACACCAGGAAATTGTACACACTACATTTAATAAATTTGATTAATTCTACGCAAATAAATTCTACAGAAAAAAGTCCTACACATCAGAATTAAATAGAAGAAAATATATCATTAAAATCTTTTAATTCTACACGATTAAATACTACATCAAAAAATTTGACACAGTTTATTTTAATTAAAATAAAATTCTAATAATAATTTTTTTATTTTAATTTATAATTTTACGCAGTTAAATTGTACACCAGAAAACTCTACACATTTGAAAAATATTGATTAAATTAAGTTTTAAAAGATTCTAAATAAATAAATTCTACAAATAAATACTCTACACAATAATAATACTAAATAAAATGTAACTTTAAATAAAATTTATTTAACTTTGCACTGTTAAATACTACATTAAAAAATTCTACACAATGTATTTTTAAACGAAGAAAAATATGAATTATTTTTTCAATTTAATTTTTAATTCTCCACACTTAAATTGGACCCCAGAAAACTCTACACATTGGAAAAATATTGATTAAATTAAGTTTAGAAAAATTCTAAATAAAGAAATTCTACAAATAAATACTCTACACATTAGAACTAAATAAAATGTAACTTTAAATAAAATTTATTTAATTTTGCACGGTTAAATACTAAATAAAAAAATTCTACGCAATATAACGAAAAAAATAACAATTATTTTTTAAATTAAATTTTTAATATTCTGCACAGTTAAATTAAAAATCAAAAAACTTTACACAATGAAATGATTTTTTAACGAAATTTTATAACTCTAGTCAAATATATTTAAAAAAAACTCTACACATTAAAATAAAATAAATATAAAATTTTTAATCCAATTTTGTGTTGAGTTTTAATTTGTAGAGTTTTATTTTCATCGTTTATCTAATTAAATGAATTCATTTGTAGAGTTTCTTTGTGTTTAATATAATTACGTAGAGTTAAAAAAATAATTTCATCTTATCTAAAAATAATATGCGAAGACTTTAAAGCTCATTTGTGTAGAGTTTTCCAGAGTTGAATTAAAATGTATAAGGTTAAAAATTAAATTAAAAAAATAAAGAAAATATTTTTCCTTGCTTAAAAATAATTTGTGTACAATTTTGTAATATAGAATTTAAGTGTGTAGAATTAAACAAATTAGATAAAAAATTTTATATTTATTTTATTTTAATGTGTAGAGTTTTTTTTAAATATATTTGACTAAAGTTATAAAATTTCTTAAAAAAATTATTTCATTGTATAAAGTTTTTTGGTTTTCAATTTAACTGTGCAGAATATTAAAAATTTAATTTAAAAAATAATTGTTATTTTTTTCGTTATATTGCGTAGAATTTTTTTATTTAGTATTTAACCGTGCAAAATTAAATAAATTTTATTTAAAGTTACATTTTATTTAGTTCTAATGTGTAGAGTATTTATTTGTAGAATTTCTTTATTTAGAATTTTTCTAAACTTAATTTAATCAATATTTTTCCAATGTGTAGAGTTTTCTGGGGTCCAATTTAAGTGTGGAGAATTAAAAATTAAATTGAAAAAATAATTCATATTTTTCTTCGTTTAAAAATACATTGTGTAGAATTTTTTAATGTAGTATTTAACAGTGCAAAGTTAAATAAATTTTATTTAAAGTTACATTTTATTTAGTATTATTATTGTGTAGAGTATTTATTTGTAGAATTTATTTATTTAGAATCTTTTAAAACTTAATTTAATCAATATTTTTCAAATGTGTAGAGTTTTCTGGTGTACAATTTAACTGCGTAAAATTATAAATTAAAATAAAAAAATTATTATTAGAATTTTATTTTAATTAAAATAAACTGTGTCAAATTTTTTGATGTAGTATTTAATCGTGTAGAATTAAAAGATTTTAATGATATATTTTCTTCTATTTAATTCTGATGTGTAGGACTTTTTTCTGTAGAATTTATTTGCGTAGAATTAATCAAATTTATTAAATGTAGTGTGTACAATTTCCTGGTGTAGAGTTAATTGTATAGAATTTTATTTTGTTGGGTTTATTTGCGTAGAATCGCTACCACCCCTCTCAATTTTGACCGGTAGTGTATTTACGAAATAAACCGATTTTTTTAAGCATGCACAATATACCCTTACGAAGCACTAAGATGGAGGGTTACGTACACCAAAACAAAACTCATTTTCTATAAATGTATATATATATATATATATATATATATATATATTATGTATATATGAGGCATTCCATGTGAAGTGATCCAGGTGTCTTACAGTGTAATGCTTATTTCGATAATTTTTTACTCTTAAACTATTAAACATACAAATTTGGCAAGGTACATTTTGGAAAGATTTTTTTGTCCTCTTTCGATTGAAAATAAGCATTTAAAAAAAAAATTTTTTTGACCCAAAAAAATCAAAATTAAAAATAAATTTTAATTTTTTGGAAAAAAGGTCCCATTTTTTTTCTTAAACGAATGCTGAGATTTTTTCCTAAAAGGACATATAAATGAAAAAGTGGGACATGAATGTTTAAACATTGAAGAACAGAGATTTCTACTCACTAAACCCGGTTTTTATCTCTGTTTACGAGAAAATTCATTTTTTCAATGTTAAAACATTCTTGTCCCACTTTTTCATTTATATGTCCTTTTAGGAAAAAATCTCAGCTTTCGTTTAAAAAAAATGGGACCTTTTTTCCAAAAAATTAAAATTTTTTTTTAATTTTGATTTTTTTAGGTCAAAAAATTTTTTTTTTAAATGCTTATTTTCAATCGAAAGAGAACAAAAAAATCTTTCCAAAATGTACCTTGCCAAATTTGTATGTTTAATAGTTTAAGAGTAAAAAATTATCGAAATAAGCATTGTACTGAAAAACCCAAAAATTTAACCCCGTCCCCCTCGGAAAATATTGGACTAGGTAAAAAAATATTTGCACGAAAAATTACTATCTATTAGCACTACAAAAGCCCCAAGTTTTGTTACGATTGGAGAAAAATTTTTCTCCACCTGGATCACTTGGCATGGAATGCCTCATATATATATATATGGGCAATTCCACGTGAGATTTTAGTCGACCTCTTAAAATCGGCCAAAAATATTTTGTTTCTATTCTGTATCGAAGAAAAACAGATACGTATTTTTTATTTTTGTTTAATTGTCAAAATTTTTGAGTTAGGAATTTTCGAATATTTGCATTTTTAATCATAGACCTATATTCACTTGATTATAAGTCCAAAAATTTAATTTTTCATTAAAAAAATAAAAAAATTTTATATTAATATTATTATATTATTATTATTATATTAACTTTGGGTATGATAAATTTTTAATTTTCTTTTTTTAAAACAAACCTGTAAATGATAAAAAGGTTTTGCAAAAAATTTCAGAGTGGGCCTGACAAGTTTAATGGGTTAAAAAAAATAATTATGCTGCCCGTGCAGGTCGAACGCTTGCTGCGCAATGGGATTTTTTTACAATTTACTATTAAAAATTGTCTAGAGCCTTCAAATCTAATAATAAGTAGAATCCGATATTATTAGATTTGAAGGCTCTAGACAGTTTTTAATAGTAAATTGTAAAAAAATCCCATTGCGCAGCAAGCGTTCGACCTGCACGGGCAGCATAATTATTTTTTTTAACCCATTAAACTTGTCAGGCCCACTCTGAAATTTTTTGCAAAACCTTTTTATCATTTACAGGTTTGTTTTAAAAAAAGAAAATTAAAAATTTATCATACCCAAAGTTAATATAATAATAATAATATAATAATATTAATATAAAATTTTTTTAATGAAAAATTAAATTTTCGGACTTATAATCAAGTGAATATAGGTCTATGATTAAAAATGCAAATATTCGAAAATTCCTAACTCAAAAATTTTGAAATATTTTTGGCCGATTTTAAGAGGTCGACTAAAATCTCACGTGGAATTGCCCATATATATATAAGAAATATAATTGATTAAAATTAACATATATAAACATATTGAGCTGAAATTCAGTATATATACATATTTTTATTACATGTAGTAAAACATGTATTACATAAATCTGATTATTTGCGATCTAGAAAGGAAAGAAATTAATTTTTTTTTAATTAAAAAAATACACTGTGCACCTTTGTCACTTAAAAAAATTTTAAACTTATTTTGCTAAAATTCATTACAAATAATATGTATTTTCACGTGAAAATTATATAAAATATATCAAACCTGATTGAAGAAAGTATTTATTATAATTCGTCAATATACGGAGAAAACTGGAGTATTCAACTTATTATCTGGAGGGACAAACAGACTATATTTGAGGTTAAGTTTTTCGTAACCATCTCGGAGGGATAAATAGACACTCCGATGATTAATTTGACTAACTCGGAGGGAAAAGTTAACTATCCAAAGAATCAGGCTTAACACTCAAAACCTAACCCTCTAAGTTTGACTATCCAGTTTTCTCAGTGTAAATAATAACAAATTAAAAAATTTGATATTAAAGGTTTTTTTTTAATTTATAAATTTATTATAATTTTTTAAAAGAATTAATTATGTATGTGAAGTTGGCCCCCCACTTTCAAAAAAATTAATTTTTTTAGAGTTCTGACTTCCTCTACAATAGTTCCAGAGTTCCTGATAGTTTTTAGAAATAGTTCCTGCTATATATGAAATTATAAATTGGCAACCCTGTTTAATAATTTCAACGGCATGCAAGGCATCGCCGCATGATATCTGATACCTAGATAAGGAAGTGTCGACGTTCACCAAATGCTCTTAGCTCGGAATTTTAATTGCCATAAAGAAAAATATAATAATTATTAAAATAATGAACACTAATAAAAATTTTAACAATGTAAAAAAAATAGGTTTGTTAAGCGGGACTTTTGACTGCAATCAGGGAGGTTCTGATAAAATCACAAATCCGAAATTTATAAGAAGGCGCAAAGATGCAGCCAGTGTATGCATATATATATGTACATATATATATGTATGTGTCTGAGTGTATGTATATATTCGTCATTACTGTGCATAGGCAGAAGGTGCGCTGTGAGGTTGCGCGTGTGTGGGGATGGTCGGCGGCAACACACACACCCATGCAGCCGCCGTTTATGAGCACCAGCACACGCGCTGGCTTCCCCTGTCTACAGAACTAATACCTTGACCGATCCCATGCTACGGACACAAATACAAGCACGCTATGCTTGCCTCTTACCGCTACCTTGTGCGTAGAACTTTCCTTTCCTCTCAGGGCCCATAAGCTGTAGTATGCAGCATCAAAACAAACGCACGTGCGTTACAGCTGACTCAAAGCCACGAGGCTTACACGTCTCGTGTTATTTGGACTTATCCCATTCAAACCCGTGCGTCAAATTAGATGCACCTACCACAATTTGACAATAGTTAAACATTTTGTCGTAAACATTTTCGTTGCAACAAAATGCCGGAGGACTTAGGATATATGTATATGTATTGACACGTGTAAACCATGCAAAGAAAATACATATATTAATAACCTATAAAAAGTAGGAACAATATAATTACAATAAATAAATTATATGCACTATAGTAACTAGGATGAATAATAATTTTATTAATTAAACAATATAATTATTATTTAATTTCTTAGTTATTTCAGAAAAATAATGTCTCGAAAAGTATCATATGAACAGACCGTTTCCGTGCTCACGGACCCACCGTGAGATCCAAAACGTCAGCTAAAATGCATAGACCAGTGGGCCCATGACTTTCTCCTACTACCAGAAATTTTCCGTCTTCCCCACTTTTTGGCACTAAAGGTAAGGGTTAGAGGCTTGTCGCGAATTAACAATCTTAGCAGTACGAATTCTCGCTTCTTCTCGAAGACACCTCTCTTGGGTCTAACCTAGTAAGTGTTTTGGGACAGAGAAATTTCGCGACAAAAGGCCCGTCCGCGACCCGGAACCCGAATTGCATGATTTAGGGCAGACGTTAAAATTTTAAAAATACTCTGAGCCGGTGGAGTCCAGTGCGGGCTGATTTTGGAGAGATTTTAGAATTGTTAATTTTATTGATAATTCTAAAGTCTTGTTATTTCGATATCCGGCCGGTTGCATAGATATTGCCCGCGTCCGTTCAAACTTCAGTGGCCCACGAGCGTGATCAAAGCTTTTTATTTGAATTGTCGGTTGCATAGATGCTGCCCGGATTAATTCAGTAGAGAGCAGATCCGTAGTGAGTTTTACACTATTGCTTGAGACGGCCGGTCATATTGCCCGCGCCCGCTCACCACAAGTGCAATCTCACAACCAGTTGAAAATTGCGCGAATCTTGCGTCACGATTTCATAAAAACAAAAAGAATTTTCGCCCGACGGAGGTTTGTGATCCAAAGGAGAAGCAGCCCCGACGGTAGTTTCTAAGTAAATAAGTATCGTTTCAATCACATATTCTAACACACACACTTTCTATTTGTAACACACTATAACCATTCTGTATTTACAAGGTATTTTGCTGTTTAAAAATAAATCATGTATTCGTAAAATCAATTTCTTTACTTCCTAACTAAACCCGAAATTCAAAATCATTTCAAAAATAGTGCAATTAACGAATCAGAACGGCAACTTTTAAAACAGTAGGAATAACGATCCCGCAGTACTAAACAGAGTTCAACTCTGGCAGCTTGGAGCCTCCCCAAATCGACTAATTAAGGGCCATCTCAAAAGCCCGATTCAAAATTAATTTACCGGTTTGTAACAAGCTGATGGTGGCAGCGGTGGGATTTTCCTACGCGTTACCGCCCCGCTTCGTTGCCTAGTAACAATTGTTACCAGTGGCAACATTAAAATTTTAGAATCACTTTCTTTAACTCTATTAATGTAAGTAAGAGGGCATTTCTCTTGCCCCAAGCATCCACAGATTTAATAACGGAATATTTTAAATTCATAGAAGAATTTTGTTTTGATTGGGAATTTGGCTCTCCGACTGCGGTCGTTGATGATGACTCATTCCTAGTCTTGATCTTGGCTCTCCGACTACGTTCGTTCATTACGACTCGATCGACTGTGAGAAATTGATTTCAAGTGGATCATAAATAAGATTTGTTTTTGACCCTCAAAGATTCTGTTTTATTTATCAGGATGAATTCAAACCATGCCTAATAAACCGAGATTGCGCGGAAAACGTTCAAAAAAACGAGTTCGCAATCAAACTCAACCTAGAGAAATTTCTGAACCAACAACAGAAATTTCATCGTCGGTAATTTTCAAGAGACCTTTAACACCCCCTATCAAAAAGAAACACCCCTTAAACGGTTAGAAAGAAGTTTCCGATTTCTTTGAACACCTTTTAAACAAGGCTGAAGTCGAAATTAATAAAAATAATAAACGTCGCGAAATTGAAAATAGGATTAAATTATCCCTAGAGCTACGCGAATCGAATAATTAAATTTCGTTTGTATACTATTATTTACTTAACATCCGTATGACAATCCGACAAATTTCTAATGACTTCGGAGTCATTGTTATCAATTCCGAGTTCTTACAAAACGAAGTAGTGAATGTGTCTCTAAACAGTTTCTACAAACATAACTACATTTGTCAAACTGCTTTAAAACTAGACTGCCCTATTTTAGGACACCCGACTGCGGACTATGTTAACGACATCTACATAGACATTTTATGCGTGGTGTATTTGCAATTTGAAAATCAAGAACTTTGCTTTCAAGTGGTAGACTCGTTTTATTCAGATACCTGGCTAGTCGCCCCGGCTATCCTTGGGCGAACAAGTTGCGTCGGGTTGGGTTTCTTCTGAATAATCCATAAAAGAGTTCACCACCTACTACAACTTATTTCCTAAAATATCCTTTAAAGTCAACTATTAATAGTGCTTTAAAAGCGTAATCGTTGGGAATAGTTTCGACTAATCTCAACGACTAGTAATACAACCTCGCCGTTTTGTGGGTACAAGGCCGCAGGATTGGAAAAATTTCTGGTCGAATCCTGGTGAGTTCCAATTGGAATTCGGAAAGCAGAAAATTTATTTTCTTCTTTCCTTTACACTAGGAAGTGCCGTTGTGAGTACTGATCGTCCCGCCTAGGAGAGCATCTCTGGCTGAACTTGTATTTATCGCACTGTTAATTTTTTTTTCCTTTTAACCAATATGTCATCCAAAAATGTCCTCTGATCCAAAGAAACCAAAAAGAGGAAAACGTGCCGGTAAGCGACGCATCTTGATCACACAGGAATCAGCTGTGAAACCAGAATCCGAGCTTTACTATAGCCTTATAAAATCTTTGGTAAAGTTCAGACCTATTTGTAAGGTCACACCTATCCGTAGACAATTAGAACCTGTCCAACTACTTCCGGTACAACCACAAGTTCAAATTATTAAAATCGACCTCGATATCGAGGAGGCCTTAGCACAGCGGCAGATAGCTCGTGCGCAAGAAAATCATGCCAGATTAGTGCCTGTACAACGACAAAACATCAATCAACCTGACGGTGACTCAGACAGTACACTTGAGTATGACAGTGACGTTATGATTATTGACTAAAATTAGTTAAATGTGCTATCAACACCCGATACCGCACATCGTTCCCTTTCAATATTTCAACTTCCTATTCAACCAGAATTCATTCCTCCCCCTCCTGGAGTAGTTCAGATCACTGACGCCTTAAGACGAAGACATCGGAATAGAATTCAAAATAGAAGACAAATTCAACCTTACGGTAACCTAACATCAAACTAGATGACTGACGTATACTATTTTGCGACATCTAGCAATAAATTTCCAATATCAGGACCAGAGTTGCTTACACTAAACGAACTGAAAGGCCTTCCACTTGCACTCATTTCTTCTGCCCATCTTGTTTCGGTAATTCCTAACATTAAACCGATAATCTCAAAAATTGAAACTACGAAGATTAAGATCATTGCATGAAATCTCTATGTTTCCTCGAAGAAGCTTACTCGTCACTGGGTTTTCCCAAGACCAATGGTCTGAATTGGCAGAAGGAGTAGAAGCTGTAGGGGAAAGATATAGTTATCTTATGGAAGAAAATTCGGAATTATCCAAACGAGTGTCAGACCTAGACTCACAACTAACCCTCCTGAATAGCTCGTTAGGCACACTTGCACAAGCCACTTTTGCCCATTCCCTATTAGTTGCCAGCATTGAGAAAAGAGCAGGTAAATTGAAAGCGGCTATGGATGCTTTGTCTAGAAGATTAGAAAACTTAAAAATTGAGTAATGACCCCAGAGTGGAAGAATATACTCTTCAATAATTCCGAAGAACACGTACAACAGGTGGGAAGATTATTAGTATTTTATTTCCGCGAAAGTAGAAATCTAATAGGATCTAATTCCAGTTTAAGAAGGAAAATAGAAGCATTAGAAACTGGAGTAGAACTGTTGCAATCTTTAGTTGCACAGGAAAAACGACGGAATGTAATTCTTACTAAATCTATAAAAGAATTAGAACAATTAATGCAAGAATTGAAAATTGTAGATTGAATCTTTAATATGAATCCCACCATAGAGTTGAAGGCGCGCTCTCCATATTCAACCCCAGTTATTATTGTTAAAAGACAGCAGGGAAAAAGATTCAATATCTGTTTCTCTAAGTTAAATCAAACCTTTAAACCCCAGGAACCATCACCAACAAAACAGGCAAAACAGTAGACGGTTACACCACCTTCTGGCTCAAGTTGCAGGAATTTTCCGCGGTGGCGAATCGCCTGCCCTTTTAAAAGTTGCAACCACATAATCAATTTCTTGTCTGTATCTGTTTACATTCACTCACATTTTCTTTAACACATCTGTTTACATTTACTCACAATTCCTTTACAATTATAAGATCGTAAGTAAAAAAAAAAAATATATATATATATACATATTTAGTCATATTGCATGCATTTAAAATATCCTAGCATAATTATGGCTCAACCCCTGCAAAACCTTGACGCTAATGTAGCTAACGCCTTAGATCGATTAAATCTACGAACAAGCGCAAGTGACATCCCTCTTTTCGACGGCAGAAACCCCTCTCTAAAAGAATTTCTGCAAGCCGTACAACGTGCGGGAATTTTCGTTACAGATACCGCCGAACCCGAATTTCTCAGGGCCGTTTCAAGTAGATTACAGGGTGCAGCATGGGACAGTTGTAAAAACAAGGATTTTGATCAACTAGAAGACCTACTTGATCACCTAAGTAAGCGATTTGCCCCAAACAAAAAATATCAGTGGTATTTCGAAAGCATAATAACCCTTAGGCAAAAACAGACAGAAACTGCAAGTGATTACTATGATCGTTTGCAGGGCCTAATCGCAGGCGCCCGTCATGCCCTAGAACCGAAACATAATAGGACGTTTAGGGAAGTTAGAGAAGGTAACAACGGTGTAGAACTCACTGAGTTCAATATAATTCTGCAACCTATTCGTGAATGCGCCCTGGATTCGTTCGTAAGAGGGCTTTCTACAGAAGTATCAAAATTTGTAGACGCTAGGAACCCACGCGATCTGGACGAAGCCCTAGAGTTTGCAAAACATGCTGAAGATCGCGAAAGTTACAGCGAAAGAACGCGTTCGTCATCCTATCATATATCCAAAATAGAGGAACGAACAAGATCTCCAAGCCCGTATTCACGACAAATTAAGAAACCCAACATCATGACGAGACGCAGAACTGACTCTGACAGAGAGACAAATCATTCCAACCATTCCTTCAAACATGCTTCGTCTGAAATGTTACATCTTACCCCTGAACAGCTTGGGAATTTCTATAGATCCATCATGCCCCAATATCCCCCTCCCTTCCCATATCCTACGCCATCCCACATGATCCCACCTCAAAATCCACAATATCCAACACCCTATGCATACCCGCAAATGATGCCCCAAGTTCCTCCCAATCCTACACCTATGCCGAATCAATATCCAAGATCAAATCAGAACTATCGGACTAGTACAACCCCACCACAGGCTGTATCTCCAGCACCTGCTAGTAATTTAAACTATCAGCAGACTCGCCGTCCGGACGCACCAGCGAGTACCCTTCCGCAGCGTCCGAAGAACGTGCACTTTGCGGAACACTCCATAGGATCTTTAGAGCAAAAACAGAGGCCGAGGACTCCCCAGTAGTCCAATTAAGTGCCCCTGAATTCAGACATGATAAAATAAGGTTCCTCGTAGATCCTGGGTCAGACACTAATCTCGTGAAGATGTGTGCATTAAATCCCGTGCTCACACTTGTCCCAGACAAGTGTCTTGAGATCACGGGAATAACTAATCACGCTGTTAGAACAATGGGAACCATCCAGTTAATTATCGATAATGTTCCGGTAGAATTTCACGTTGTCAAAAACTGTTTTCCCATTTCGACCCATGGTATCCTTGGGAGACCATATCTACGACACGTCCAAGCCCAAAATTTCTTTTAGGCATAACACCCTTGTGACCATATCTTCCCCAGTGACCCCTATCATTCACAAGAAACGATATAGGTCCCCCGTAGAGGCCCTAGAACAAATCGACGTTCAATTATTGAAGCAGTTTAATAGCGGAATCATAGGACATTCTAATTCCCCATTCAACTCGCCATTGTTGATCGTCCCAAAGAAACTTGACGCGTCGGGTGAGAAAAAGTGGCGTGTTGTAGTAGACTACAGAGTCCTAAACGAAAACATCATAGGAGACGCCTTTCCACTGCCCAACATAACCTCAATATTTGATAGATTGGGAACTGCACGCTATTTTACCGTCTTTGACCTTGCCAGTGGTTTCCATCAGGTAGAAACTCACCCAGATGATAGGCACAAAACTGCCTTTTCATCTCGCAACGGTCACTATGAGTACAAGCGAATGCTCATGGGCATAAAGAACGCCCCGCCTACATTCCAACGATTGCTAAATAATGTTTTAAGTACTATGCTCAATGATGAAGCATTTGTGTACTTAGATGACATTATAATTTACTCTGACACGCTTGAAGAACACGACAGACGAGCACGTAGAATTTTCAATCGCCTTAGGGATGCTAATTTGAAACTTCAGCCAGATAAATGCGAGTTCTTAAAAACCAAAGTCGCGTATCTTGGACATATAATTAGTGAAGAAGGAATAAAGCCGAATCCAAATAAAATCACCGCAATTCGAAAATTCCCTCTCCCAAAAACCCCTAGGGACATTAAAAGTTTTCTTGGTCTTTCTGGATACTATAGACGGTTTATCGAAAACTACGCGAAGTGGGCTAAACCTTTGACTGAACTCTTAAAAAAGGACACCGAGTGGAAATGGGAAAAACCCC
This sequence comes from Leptopilina myrica (nomen nudum), assembly GCA_032872475.1. Lineage (NCBI taxonomy): Eukaryota > Metazoa > Arthropoda > Insecta > Hymenoptera > Figitidae > Leptopilina > Leptopilina myrica (nomen nudum). The sequence continues at coordinate 231,194 of CM065461.1, read as the reverse complement.
AGAAAAAAAGTTTTCGTTATCTACGACGATATTTGTGTCGTGAACCCATCTTACAGTATCCGAACTTTAGCGAGACCTTTAAACTAACGTGCGACGCTTCGGAACACGCTGTAGGCGCAATTCTAACGCAAACAAGGACAGTATTGATTTGCCTGTGGCTTATTATTCAAAAGTGTTGAATAGTGCGGAACAATCCTACCCCAAAGCCGAAAAGGAATGCTTAGCCATACTGTACGCAACCAAACATTTTAAACCCTATTTATATGGTCGCGAGTTTGTTCTAGCCTGTGATTTTGAGCCGGTGCACTGGATGACCTATATTGATAATCCGGGACCACGAATTCAAAGATGGAGAATTCGTCTTCAGAATTATCAATATAAGTTTGAATATAAGCCCGGAAAAATCAATAGGATTGTGGAAGCGTTGTCGAAAAATCCTGTAGACGAAGAAAACGGGTCGAATTCAGATTCCAGTTGGTCAGAATCATTCTCATCGGATCTCGAAAAGCCTGCACCTCGCAAGAAAATAGTTTCCGGTAAAACGGAGCCGAGTGATCCCAAATCTAGCGAGAAAGTGAAAACGTGTCGTGCACTACCTATTACGCGTTTCTCAAACAGTGAAACGGAAAAAGGTGCGCGAGTGAACCCGAAAGAAGGAAAAGAAAATCCCGGAAGGTCTGAAAAGCCTAGTGCGTCAACGACCCGACAACGAATCAGCAGTCTACAGGAGGACTTAAACCTAAAACAAGCAAGATCACAATCTGGACCTTCATCCAGAACTGGAACTGTACCAAAGATTCTAAATCCTAGGAATACCAAAAAGTCAACCTTTCCCGGTAGACTCTCTGTTGCCTCAAAGGCGAAAGGGGTAACAGAACTAAGAAAAACAATCCTGAGGCGTCCAAAGGATCCGGAACCAAGTACCAGCTCGGGACAACCAAGCAGTTCAAAGGGTCCCCCTACTAAATCTAATTTAAATCCTGCTAAGACGGATGCCAAGGAACCTCCTCGTCGAGGACGACCTGTTGGAAGTACTAAATCTGCAATGGCTGATAGTGACGAAACCTATCGACCCCCGCAGGATATTCCCGTTAGTGAAGCGGATGAAAGCTGCATCGCCAACAGATTACGACCCCGAGGAACCACATCCCCAAAGGAGGAAACAACTAAAGAACCTTCCTATTCAACATCAAGTGATGAAAGTGCAAAAGAAGAATCGGAGGATGGAACAGATGAAGATTCGGATCCCCCAGTATTCCGAGAAGACTATAGTGCTTTCCCACATCTTCCTGTCCATGCTACTCCGTCCAAATCACCTAAGCTCAAACCCAACGCCCCTCATAGTCAAGGCCCTGATTCATACACGGATGTTTTCGTTGATGGAGCCTGCTGCGAAAATGGAGGATCCAGTCCAAAAGCAGGAATTGGCGTGTGGTTCGGTCCAGACAATCCTTTAAACATTTCTCGACGTTATAACGGACGTCAAACGAATAACGCTTTCGAAATCGAAGCAGCCACTACGGCAGCTCGACTGGCCAAAAAGGCGGGCATCAAAAAACTAAGGATCAAAACAGATTCCCGATACTTGGTGCAGAGCGTCGAGGAATGGATACCAAAATGGAAACAGAACGACTGGAAGACAAAAGAAAATAAACCGGTCAAGAATAGGAAGCCCTATGAACGACTAATCAAGGTCATTGAACCTCTTGACGTTGTTTGGGAACATGTCCCCGGACATGAGGGAATCATCGGCAATGAAAACGCGGATCGCCTTGCCAGAGAAGGAGCTTTAAAGGACCCTGACCCAGACTCGTCGCCATCCACGGAATCGGAACCTGAGGAATTACCTCTAGAAGAGGTGATCATTGCAGGTCAACGCTAGGTGGATAACAGTGATGATGAAACCAGTGAATCAGATGACCAGGGTGCAGAACAGCGATCACCACTTAACGCTAAACAGGTGGTCCAGGATGTATCAAAATCCGTCGATAGATTCGACCAAACAACTAATAAAGTTGGGTTAAATCTCTCTAATTCAACTAACAACACTCTATTCTGGGACTACGAGGGACTAGATCATAGTCCACGGAGGCAATATGTATCCGACGGCGAAGATGATGAAGAGCATCTAAATTATTTAGAAAGCCTTGATCCTGCAGTTGGAACCGAGGACGACCTCCCCAGAAGAGTAAAGAAGTTCCTGGACGACTTCAACCGGAGTAGAGCAAAGAAACAAACCAGCAAACCCACTAAATCAAGGAGACAAAGTACGGTACGATTCAAGGACATTCCAGAAGTCTTTGAACACTCTGAGGATGATCAAATACCCCTGATGGAAACTGAACTATCTACCCCAGGACCATCAACTATCCCATGCGCGCAGTCCACCCCGTTCACGAGATTCAAAAATGAAGGTGTCAACTCCACTCAGGAGATCACTGTAAGGAGCCAAGGCATGAAACCTAGGCGAATACAAGACACAAACACTGATGTAGTAAAGAAGTGCGCGCCTCTCAGTTCTTCGTTCCTAAACCTTAAGAATTCGTATTTCGATCTCCCATCATCCCCTGAGGAATCTAGTGAAAGTTATCGCGGTTGTGATAGTGAGTCCCAAGAATCGAAACCAATCAACAGTAATCCCCTTGGTGATGTAGTAAACCAATGGACAGAACCTTTGACGTACAGACGAGACAATTACGCTCATTTCCTTTCCGAAGATTGCGAACCGGTTGATCCAATTTCAAAGCTGTTAGTTGCCACAGAAAATATCGACTTGCAAGACATTAGGGACAGTAGACCTATGAAGGGACAAATTTTTATTACCCCGAATGGTAAATATAAAGTATATTCAATCATTGTAAAGAGGTGTTATTTCGATGAAATTTGTTGGAAGGATGTTATAATCGGACTAAAAAATTTAAGAAAAGCCTTAGCATCCAACAATCAAAATTCTTGTCGAATGGCAAACTCCGGGGACCTGCTAGGTACACTCCCTCAAAATAAAATGTCGGAACTTGTCGCAGGAATTTTCCGCGGTGGCGACGCAATCATCACCTTGTGCCACGGAAAAATTAAAGTGCCTCCTGTTAAACTACGTGATAAAATCGTTTCCGAATTTCATTCTAGTTTGATAGGTGGGCACAAAGGCATAAGCAAGACCTACTTACGCATAAGAGAAAGATACTATTGGCCTCGGATGCGTGACGACGTCACTCAGTATATTCGGAAATGTAAGAGTTGTTTCGAAAACAAACTCGCTAGAGCCCGCACGAGAGAGCCGATGATTATTACCGACACTCCGGCGATGCCTTTCGACAAGGTGTCCCTCGACACGGTCGGAAAACTGCGAACCATTCCAAACGGAAATCGGCACATCCTTACAATGCAGGATAATTTCTCCAAGTACTGCATCGCGGTCCCAAATCCGAATATCGAAACAAAAACAATTGCCCATGCGGTAGCCACTAATTTGTTCTCTGTGTTTAGAGCACCCCGTTGCATTCTAACAGACAGAGGAGCAAGTTTTATTAGCACCCTGATGCGTAAGTTGGAAAAGATCTTTGGCGTCAAACAACTTACTACATCTGGTTATCGCCCACAAACAAACGGGGCACTGGAAAGGAGTCACATCGAACTGACTGATTATATTAAACATTACGCAAAGGATTTCGACGACTGGGATCGTCTGCTCCCATTCGCGATGTTTAATTATAATACATCCGTTCATGAGGCAACCAACTTCACCCCGTATGAACTCGAGTTCGGGCACTTGGCTAAAGCACCCAGTTCGTTACCCCAAGGGCCCGAAGTCGAAACATATGGATCCTATCTGAAGGACTTAATTACACGGATGAACGAACTACAAAATTTAGCTGCTAAATATCTAGTTCGATCAAAACAACGGTCAAAAGAAATCTATGATCGTAAGGCACGACCTCTAAATGCCAAATTAGGCGATCAGGTGTATGTCTTTAAAGAAGTCCGGTCCAATAAGTTCGACAAGCGAGCAGAAGGACCATACACCCTTGTAGGATTCACGGAAAATAACAAAGTGATCCTCGAAACTAAAAACGGTGAAAGATTCGCGAAACATAGGGACAAGATCAGAGCCACCAAATTATAAGACCTAAACCCCAGCTCTAGATCCCTTATTAACCTATTTTTTTTATTTTTAGAATAACCCAAGGAAAGATGACGACTATTGCTATAACCCTGCTATGTCTATTCTCGATCCTAGCAATGACGACCAAGCAGCTGTATTCCCACGACGCAGAGATGACTGTTCCAAGTGATCGTTACCAGATCACCACTTTTAAATCCAGCGCTGGAATATATTTCGAATATATTGGAGAAGTCAGAAGGTCCGTCAGCAACTGGAGGATTGCCGTATTCCTGGACGTGGGCATGCAGACTCGATTCTTCGATGATTTGAGGACCAGACTGGAACGAATGAAACAACACTGCAAACCTGACGAAGAATGGTGCAACGAGTTAGTTGAGTATTATGATTGGGAAGACAGATGGGAAATGGCTTCGGAACTCCAAAAACAGTTCCGAGTCCAAATCGAAGAGCTGGAAAATACTAAAAAGACCTTACCAACCACGATGACTACGCAATTACGAGCAAGGCGTTCGGTTCCACTACTGGGTTTCTTGGGAAAGATTGCAGGACCAATCCTTGGAGTATTAACCTACGACGACGGCGAAAAGTTTAATGCTGCCATTCAAAATCTCAATGAAGCGCAAGCCAACTTGTCACACCTTGTCGGAAAACAAACCCACGTAGTGAGATCACAACTCGACTCGCTGCACTCTCAGGTACAACAACATGGATCCTTGCTACAAGAACTGCAGGAACAACTTCAATTCTTGATCGCCGTCGGGAGTACCAAGTCGAAAGCAGAAATGGAGAGGAGAAATCTAACATATGCCATCTTTAAAGCACTCAGGTTAGGACTCGATCACAGCATCCAAGCAACTTCCACCATGCTTGTTGCAGTTCATGAAGCCAGGAAAGGACAACTCCATTCAAGACTCATAACATCCGAGCAACTGGAACCAATCCTCCGAGAAGTACAGGATAACCTTGTTACCGGTCACTGTAGGTTAAGTGAGTGGTACTGAAAGGCGAGGGGAAGAAGGTTAAAATGAGAACAAAATATTTTGACGCAAAACTCTTTGGTGTCCCTAAAAAGGGCCGATTGAGGGTAGTTAAGAGCTAATAGGGCTCGAAACGTAGACGCCTGCGCGAGGTGGACGCCGACGCCGCGGGGGAAGAACGTTTATCCGGCGAGAAGGCCTCGGGGGAGACGCCGACGGGGATGAAGAGCGTGTCGGGTGAGCACTGATTCGGGGCCGGAGCAGATGCGAGTCGTGAGGGAGTCGTCAACAAGGCTTGACGCTTTTTGGGGCTGAGACCGAAAAGTTCCTTGAACTGCTGCTCTTGTCGACGGCTGGTTGGTAATACCGGGGCCACGTCCCGGGGCAAAGCAAGGGGTGGCCTGGAGATAGGCGCGGAGGAACACGGCCCCTGTCCACTAATAGAACGCGCAACGGCAGCGGTGGTTGAGCGAGTCTGAACTAATGTGTATCTTTGTACCGGTAACGTAAGAGCTCCTCGAAGTTGTTCCCGTTCTGGCCTGCGACGGGGATCCCTAGTCAGAGGGTGTCCGCGGATCAATTCGACGAAAAACCTAGACGATGATGGCGGCGGCCGTGGATCCTCTGGGTCGTAGGTAAGGTGCGCCTGGAGTTCGGCGTTATGTTCCCGCAGGGTCCTGCGCTGGGCACGCGCGCGAGCTGCCTTCCCTGGGCGGCGTCTCTTGACGCAGTCGAACCTGGTTGGCATGAGCAGTCACCGTACAGAGCCGATCGGTGTCGTTCGAGAAAAAGAACCCAAACAGGGTTCGCGTTTCCGAAGACCCGTGCTACCCTAGGTGTCGGGCACTCGAACCTGAACAAGGTTCTGAGCACTGTCCCCTAGAGCCGGTTGTCACGTGCTGTCACAAGCCACAAAAATATTCCAACGTTCAAAGCAAATGAAGATAACTAATCCTGAAAAGGACAAGTTACCTTAGTAAATTCCACGTAAAAAGGGATTTGCCCTGAGAAGGGCAGATTGTATAGAAGTTTCTCTGTCCTGATAGGACAGGTTGAGGTATACTCTCACCCAGGGCGAGAGAGTAACGAGACCGCAGTTACAGATGGATGTTTTTATTTTATCTCCCAATAGAGGACCTGGTGCTTCTGTTCGTCCAGTGGCAGGCGACGATGGCAAGGTAAGAGAGAGAGAGAGAGAGAGATCTTCTCAGTGGCGTTGTCCGTCCTGGTTCCGATGAGAACTCCGGATGTCGTCTTCCTTCGAGAGTCGGCGGCGAGTCACGGGAGACAACCTGTCTCCTTCAAGTTTCAGCGAGTTCTGGTTCGGTCAGGGAAAATGCGGCATATTTATGCGACTCGGCCGAGTCGCATCCGCAGTTACCCTTTCCTACAGGGCAGGAGCCAATCCACGCGCGAGACAACCCCACTCAGGCGCGCGCCTGCGCGGTACGGTGAAGCGAGAGTTAGTCGAGCGGGAGCAGCGGTGGGCATCGGGTGTGCCGAGTTTCCCTCTCTCTACATAACTTTGCCATGCCAGGAGAACAATTTCCGCACCATGATCCGTTACATATAATAATTCCTAATCTAATAGTAGTAAAGATAATAATTATAATAATAATAACAGCAAAATATGGTAATAATGATACCATATTGTAAATAATAATAGCAGAAGATAGGGACATAATATAATAACCATAATATAAAACTAATAATATAAATAATAATATTATAACCTAAATAATAATACTAGAATATAAATAATAACATTAATAATGTTATAATATTAATAATAATATGATAATGTAAATAATAATACTATAATATAAATAATAATATTATAATATTAATAATACATCATAATGTAAATAATAATATTACAACATAAATAATGAGGTTACAATATAAAAGACAATATTATAATATATTATAATGTAAATAATATTGATAGTGGTTTGGTATAAAAATAATATACCAACCAAATTAATTATGCAAGCGTAAAATAAAAGAAATCGACGATGAATATAGAAAAATTAAAGTAAAGTGGAAATTAAACGCTTCGCGTTGGTCGTGCAGACAACGCGGTAACTGGCCGACCCTCGCGGCCGGCGTCATGGGTTTTTCCTCAACGTGCCCAGACGTGTTCGGGTTTTCCCCAGGGCGTTGTCGCCATTCGAGACCATGGGGATTAGACACTTTCTAAATGTTTTGTCACTCTTCAACTTAGGGTGTTTGTATTTATTGCTTTTACCTTGTCAGGTATTGTTTGCAAACACAAACATCCCAAGCGGAAGAGAGTGAGTATAACAACCTCAAGGATGTTCAGTTTCCATTGACTGGACCAAGAATCAGCATCGATGAATTGATGCGCATTTCCACCATCACCATCCTGTGCGAGAACCATCAAATCAAGGTTCTCATTGACATACCACTCCTAGAAAAGTACAATTATCAAGCTTTCAAATTACACTCACTCCCGACCACTCAAGAAATGCTCGAGAATGGCACCGGAAGAGCATATATAAAATCTGAATACGATTACCTCATTATCGACGAGGATCAGCGAACATACCTCTTGTTAAAGGAGCAGGAATGGAATCTGTGTAAAACAACATCTTTTCACGCCTGCCTTCAAGGTGCTCCAATCTACGATCTCCGTGAACGAACGCTGATTCGAGATTGACAACCTTCGAATTGAACTCCAAAACATTAGATGAACTTGAACAACAGCTACAAGAACTCGCCATGCAACGGTACCATAGAGGAAGACACTCAGCGTTGATCTACGGTTCCTATGGAGCTATTTCTCTGCTTCTCATACTGCTCACTGTATACCTATGTCGGGCACCACTTAAAACTGGAACGTATAAGCTGTCTCAGTCCATTTTCTCCAACCAAAAAAATAAACACATCCCAATACCACGACGAAGGGGACCAATGACTGAGATACCACCACCCAAGAGTACCACGGAACTATACGAGGATGTTCCTTCCGCAAGTAAAACCGCTGCCAATAAGGAAACGACTACACAATCAGGGGCACCCTCATTTGAGCCATCAACCACTCAAAAGGGGGAGAAAAAGTCTGCAACTTTTGAAGATAAGTCAACAACGAAGATCAGATGACTAACCGAAGGGTTAAGTTCCAAGCTGCGTGGAATCCAGGTAGAGGAGACTCCCATTAAAATAAATCCGCTGAACAACACAGAAAAACAACAATGAAGATCTCCGCAACGAAGAGGTTAGTGCGCACAACGACCCTAATGAAAGTTTAAAATTGCCATTTGGGATATTTCTAACTTCGCAAATCTGATATAAAGGAAATTGTATAAAAGGGGAAGACTTAATTAAACATGTAAATCCACCGAAAAGCTAACTTGCATTCCTACACTCCAGGAATTATGTCTAGCGTAAGGTTTAATATTGAAAGCTCTTTCTTTCCACCAACATGAAAATTTTATTTTGCTATTACTTGGTAAGAAGACTAAGAAGAAAAAAGAGAGAGAGGGATTTCTTTGTTATATAATTAATTACAAAATTTAGTTACCTCAAATAAATTAATTACTTTATAGAACATATGTAGGTAGAGAAGGTTTCTTAAAGGAGTATTTGAATAATGACCATCAATTGCAAGTAAATTTATTTATTCTTTATATACACTTCCCGAAGAGTAACGGCATACGTACATCTTCCTTTTTCCGATAAAAGAAAGAATTCTGAACTTAATTTTCTTTATTCAATTGACTGATTTTAACCCACAAAGGGTTTGTACAGATTACTTGCCCGTCTACCAAATGAAAATTCTTCGGACCGGGCGTCTGAGAATCAGGTAAACGCAACATATACGAGCAGCTCGCACACCTCCAAACATACGGCCGCAATTGCTTAACTACCCTCCGTGGGAGATCGTGGACAACATCCGCCTTGAAAGCAATATGTACAATTAATATTTTATCACCTGGTAGAATAATTATAATAACACAAACAATAAGCATCTTACCCGATATGGTCCCATCGCATTAATACGATCCACCTCGTCCAGGAAGACCTGCGAATGTTCAAGGCTATCCGAATCCATCCTATGCTGGAACAATTTCACGTGGATCATCTCGTGAAGTATGGTTCCAATTAACTCCTCCTCGGGGAGAAGTCTGTGAATCTCCCAGCTTATCCTAACCTCACAAGCAGGCAAGTCGGTACACCCTGAGGTCACCGTCATCTTTCGCCCCCACCGTATCGTGTAACCCGCAGCAGCAAGTTCGCCATTAAAATAGGTTTGATCTAGTTTGTCATATAGGCCTTTGAAGTCTGGCCTCCCGTCGGTGGTTCGCTTGCGTTCAGAAAAACGCAACCCTGCTTCCAAGGGTTGTTGCTGCGACCGTGTTGCTCTTCCACTCATGTTGAGAATATATCTAATACAAGAAAAATGTTGTGTTACAATAAGGCTTCTGTGAGTTGAAGAGAGACAAGAGAGCTAAGAGAAGCAAATTTTGCCATTAAAGTAGTTATTAACAATTTCCAAAACGCCCCACTTTAGAGCCGTTTTTGGGCCATTTCCGTCGAGAAATCGTAACACGTGAGGACAGGAAAAATGTTGAAGCTAGGGATCTGAGGAATAACCCGGTATACTCCAAACAAAAGTTGGTTAACTTTTGTAAAAAATTATTAACAATTTCCGTAACGCCTTACTTTAGAGCCGTTTTTGGGCCATTTCCGTCGAGAAATCGTAACACGTGAGGACAGGAAAAATGTTGAAGCTAAGGATCTGAGGAATACCCCGGTATACTCCAAACAAAAGTTGGTTAACTTTTGTAAAAATTATTAACAATTTCCGTAACGCCTTACTTCAGAGCCGTTTTTGGGCCATTTCCGGCGAGAAATCGTAACACGTGAGGACAGGAAAAATATTGAAGCCAGGGATCTGAGGAATACCCCGGTATACTCCAAACAAAAGTTGGTTAACTTTTGTAAAAATTATTAACAATTTCCGTAACGCCTTACTTCAGAGCCGTTTTTGGGCCATTTCCGGCAAGAAATCGTAACACGTGAGGACAGGAAAAATATTGAAGCCAGGGATCTGAGGAATACCCCGGTATACTCCAAACAAAAGTTGGTTAACTTTTGTAAAAATTATTAACAATTTCCGTAACGCCTTATTTCAGAGCCGTTTTTGGGCCATTTCCGTTGAGAAATCGTAACACGTGAGGACAGGAAAAATATTGAAGCCAGGGATCTGAGGAATACCCCGGTATACTCCAAACAAAAATTGGTTAACTTTTGTAGAAATTATTAACAATTTCCGAAACGTCCCACTGTAGGGCCGTTTTGAGCCATTTCCAGCCGGAATTCGCATTGCGTCGGGGCAGTAAAAATGTTGTAGCCTTAACTACAGAGAACAATGTGATGCTTAGTAGATAAAAATCGGCTGAATTTTGCGAAAGTTGTTAATGATCTTCTCAAATGTCATTGCCGAGCGCGTTAAGTACTCGCCTGCGAAGTGCCGCTGAATACAGCCATCGCCGCCGACCGCGCGCAGCGCCTGCCGAACAAGCACCAACGATTGTATAAATGCCGTCGGCTGTGACACCCATCCCTAAATATATTCAGACTGTCCCTTCTAAATTTTAGGGCTTACAAGGACAATATCATATTTTGCTTAATTTTAAAAATTAATACATTCAAATACATTTTAGAAACACAAACACTTTACGAAACTCAAGTTACCAAAAGTAATATTCAATGACCAGTTTTCTTTTACAAGAAGTTTTAGAAATTACGAATGATTGCAGAAAGTCAATTATTATTAAAAAGAAAAAAATTCATTAGATAGACTTTAGATTTAGAAAATTTCTCTTTAATATAAATTATGTTTAAAGAAATTCATTGAACTAGAGAATTAACGCGATATATAAATATATATATATATATATATATATATATATATATATATAATATATAAATATATATATATATATATATATATAATATATAAATATATATATATATATATATATATATATATATATATGGTTTTAATGACAAATGTTGAAAAAAATATAACTGATACTAATTATTAATATTAAACTTAAGTCAGTAGTACTTTTCGGACATTTGATTAAGATTTTAACAAAAAAAATAATAATAATAATAATTTACTTGAATAAAAAGTTAAAAAATATCTACTCTAAATTATTTGTTAATTGGTACATTATTGAATTACACATGTCTTCCAAAAAAAAGACTACTTAACAAATAATACAAAAATATAGAATAATAAAATACTCTTTAATTGTCTACTCTAAATATTTAATTAAAATTAAAAGTGGAAATACATTTTTCTTTTTCAAGAAAAGTAATGATTAATTGAGAGAACAGTCTTCGAAGTTATTATTAAAATTTTTCTATATTAGTAAATTTATTGTTAAATAATTTATTGATTGCAGAAAGAAAAAAAAATTAAAAAATATGAAAAAAAAATTAATTGATTACCCCTTAAATAAAAATAAAAAAAAGCATTCAACAGATGGAATATGTTTGAATACAATTAGCAGTACAAGTAAAACTTGTCCATCGCTAATTTCAAGATGATTCTTTTCTTTTCTTTTTTTTAAACATAAAAAATGGATTGAAATTGGGAGTGAAATAAAAAATAATAATCATTTTAAAGATAATGTTATGTCTAACCTTATTATTATATTCCCTATTTTTTCTCGATTTAACTTTAATTTAGAAAAATTAAAGTTGGGACGAGGTTGGATAAATGACAAAAATAAATTTATTTGAACACAGTATATTTAAAAGAGATCAAAATTATGGAAAGATGAAATGAGCACTAGCTTTCTAAAAACGAGTCTTAAGTGGTTTCTCTGTTTACCTTAGAACAGCAAGTTTTTGGTCCTGGCTGGCGCCGATGAAATACAATGGCAATTGTGTGTTAATGGGTTACTAAGTGGTGCAGGTAGATGATTTACGACACTCGTAAATTAGGCAGTTGAATGGATATTGTGCTTCTTTTAGCTTTTGTCGTCACTCGAACAATCTTTCAAACACCAAATTTGACTTCCAGATTCACTGAATTTAGAAATTTACGTAAGATCAGGACAACTACTATACTGGGGTTGCGAGCACTATCACGAAGAGAACCACTTGTTATGATGAAAAAATTAAGACTGTAGTACAGGTGACTACTACTACTACTGACGATTACATTTTTAAGACTTCTGTAGTGCGGGTGACTACTTCTGATGACTTCAAATTTTAGACTGAAGATCGTTTGATAGTCTGGCTCTTTTTATACCCAAATTTCCCTGTGTACTTGATGAATTGTTACAATTTGCCATGCATTTGAAGCAACTATACGTTTTACCATGTATTTGAGGCAACTATACGTTTTACCATGCATTTGAGGAACCTTTGTTAGAGAAACACTTGCGTTGACTCAGCTTTTAGATCGCACGTGTTCACATCGTCTTAGTCATATGTTTTTTACAATTTAATATTATAGTTTTTATGTTGTTGTTAATTATTTATAGTTATTACATTTGTTATTAACATTTTGTTATTAATTTGTTGTTAACATTTTGTTATTAATTTGTTATTACAATTTGTTGTTAACTTGTTATTACAATTTGTTATTATTGTTTTACATTATTATAACTTGTTGTTAATTATTACAATTTATTATTATCTTGTTATTATTAACTATTATTTGTTGTTATTTCGTTGTTACAAATTATTATTAACTTATTATTAATTGTTATTTTGTTGTTACATTTTATTACTATTTTGTTAATATTTGTTATAATTAATTATTATTTTGTTATTATTGTTACAATTAATTATTATTATTTTGTTATTAATTATTATTATTTATTGTTACAAATCGTTATTATTTTTGTTATTATTAACTATTATTGCTGTTACTTTTATTACTATCTTGTTATTATTATTATAATTGTTTATTATTCTTATTTGGTTATTATTAATTATTATTTTGTTATTACAATAATTATTCGTTTTTAAACATTATTATTGTTTAAATTTAATTATTATCATATTATTCTTATTATTACTATTTTCATTAATTAATAATTGTTTATAGTTGTAAATAATATGTTAATAACAATTATTTATTGTTATTCCCATTATTATTATTATTATTTATAATATTATTAATATTGAAAAATACGTTACGATGACGTAACACCTCCCCCTTCAGAAATTTGGAAATTGAAAAAATGAAATTGAACAATTTCCAAATTCTCATTCTTACATTCAAAGCTAAAATTTACAATTGTATTAAAGTTAAGCGTAAAACAAACATTTTTAGAAAAATTATTTTTTTTATTTATTATTTTTTTTTTCTTCTTTTTTTTAACACACACACTCAATTTTTAAGATAGGTATAAAATAATTAATAATTATTATATATAACTAAATGTTTAGAAGATAGCATGCACATTTTTTATTTGTTTATTTATTGATTTATTTTATAGCTAGAGAAAAAAAAATTTGTCTTAATCTTTATATTTTTATTATTTTTCTTGTAATTTAAGCCATTTTTTTTGCTACATGATATCTTCCGAAACATCTTTCACAAGAATTGCTCCATTTAATTAATTGGATTTTATCACTTCAAATATCTATTGCTTCTTTTCTTTCGTTAAAATCATATTTTTGTTTCAATCTTATTAGCATTATTTTTGTTAATTTTTTTTATTTCCTAATTTTTTATATTTACTTTAATTTAATTTTAGAATGCGTAATATAACAAAAAAAATAAGGTAGTATGAATAGATTTTCTAAAGTAAATTGCTCATACTATTAGTTTTGTTTACATAAAATGATAGACGTACTAAAGGTAATTAAACAAGAATTTTAAACCAAAATTATATTTGTAAATATTATTTAAATATCTACTTTTTTAGTATTTGAATTTAGAGACTTTAATGTAACCTGATACTAAAAAGTTTGTTTGGATACAAATATTTATAAAATTTCATACCCTTGTTTTTAATTTAATATGTTATTATGTCAAATTTTTGCTTGTATAAAATATTATGATATAATGGATCTCTTAAATTTTTGGACCAATATAGTATTACAAAATTTATCTAATTGTTTTAGAAATTATTAAATGATTTAATCAAATCAATTTTTATCCAACAAGTAACTCATTAGTTTTCATCATTAAATTAAATTTATTTTTTTATACTGTATAAAATATGTTAATGTCCTTTTGTTACTAAATTGTAAGAAGTAAGATTTAATTTATTCATTTGAATTATAGTTGTTCTGAAATTTGGGTTATTATTTAAAGTGTATTTTTTACTAAAAAAATATATTTTACTTCCTACATATTTTATTAACGATCATTTAATTTTTTTAATTCACAGGACATTCTTAAGATTATCTTTTTATCATGTACTAAAGTGGAATATATAGATTCAGATTTAACGTTTACTTGTATAAAAATTATGTTATTTGTAATTTTAAAAAGAATATTAAGAGAAGATGTTTGAGTCTTTGAGTGTAAAATTGAAAATAGAAAGAATAGTATAGAAAAGTAAAGATAAAAGAGTAAAATAACTTAACCTTAACATGCTGCTTCTTACTTTCCCTAAAAGAAATTTCAATTATTTTATTTTTATTTATTTCCTTGTTTTTGGACAATTATTAATAGATTGATGTTAGATCGCTAAAACAGAAAAATTTATATTAGTTTAAATTCTAAAAAAAATTATATTGAATGATGTATGTTTTTATACATAGGTATAGAAAAGTGATTTGTTAGTTAATTTATATAATTTGTATGGTATATTTAAATTACTTTTTAATATTCTTAATATTGCATTTTATTTGTAAGGTGGAAATTTTAATTTGTTATTGATTATATTTTATTTAGTTTATCTGTAAAAAAAAATTTTATATAATTTTGAGGTATTGTTTATTCGTATTATTATTTTTTAAAATTTAATTGTATTCGATAATTTATTCTCTACTGGGAGGTGGTTCTGGAGGCGGTCGATATGTATTGTCTAATGATTGAGCCCCTTCGATTAATTGTATATAATTTTTTGTAGGACATTGTGTACAACCATTGTACGGAGCAACTTACTCAAACGAATTTTTTAAGGATGATTTTATTGTTGAATGGATTTCCCTCGAAGTTACATTTTTAATTTCTGCTATACGTATATTCTGTTGATTAAAATTTTTTCTTCTTCTTCAGATGATTCTTCATAATTAGAGGTTTCGTAGCCTTGATCAATTTCTTCGTGTTTTTTCAATTTTTTTTTCTGTTTAATATACTCAGGATAATATTCAATTTCATTAATATAATTTTCATTATAATGTTTCTTATTTTTTGTATTACATACCTTTTTCTGTCTTCCTCTCTTATTTTTTAAGGAAGTATTAAAACGTGTGCTTTGTTTCTTTGGTTTACCTTGTTTTCTTTTTTCATGAGCTTCTTCTTCTTGAATTTCTTGATTCTTCTTTTCTTCTTGAATTTTCAGTGTTTCTTGATTTTTGTTTCCTTGTATTTCTACTTCTTGATTATTGTTTTCTTGTATTCTTCGTTGATTTCTTGTAACAACATTACAAGCTTCACTACGTGTATCGTACTTTTCTGTTTTGCAGCATTCATTATTTAACATTTTTTCAATATGGCGGAGATTATTTATTACCTTCAAACTTGAGTAATTATTTCCACTTGATACACAATTTAAGTATTCTTTAAATTTTTCTTCAATTTTTTCTTGCACACACTTATGAATATATTCTTGAGTAATATTTTCCTGAGTTTCTTGAATTTCTTCTTTTTTTATTCTTTGCACTTGATTTTCAATAATGTCCTCAATAGGATTTGTAGATAAGGCGTCAGTGTTAATGTTTTTTGTACTTGCTTTGTAGAACACGTTAATGTCGTATTCGGCTACTGGTTGATCTTTATTTACTTCTTGTGATTGAATTTCTCCTACTGCAATATCTGAATCGTCTGTTTTTAATATAATTGGTTGGCAAAAGTCTGGCCTTTGTAAAGGTGGCTCCTCACAAACTTTATTTATTAATTTATTTAAAGTGTTTTCTTTATTATCAGTCGGAAAAAGGGGTATATCCTTTTGCAAAGGTTGATTAAAAAGGTTTGTGATTTTTAAAAACTTGTCATTATTGTCATCATCCCATATCTTTTTTCTACAATTAGTGGAAATATGTCCTAATTTTTTGCAGTAATTACAAATTATATTTTGATTTTTAGTTCCGAAGTTTGTTGCAATGTTAGTTCGTTGTTCCCTAGAATAATGTTGTTTATTTTGGAAAAAATCTTGTTGTTGATTTTGAAAAAAAATTTGTTGTTTACTTTGCAAAAAATTTTGTTGTTTACTTTGCAAAAATTTTTTATGTTGATTTTGCCTTTGATTTTGAAATGGAGTGTGAAATTGCTTTTGTGGTACGTTCCTAAATTGATTTTGTTGCGGATTTCTGTAATAATTTTGACATTGAAATTGATTAAATATTTGATTTTTGTTATTAAATTGATTTGGATTTGCAAAATGTTGTTGAGTGCCTGAATGAAAATGGTTTTCTCCTCTAAGTCTTAGCAATTTATTAAGTTGAGAACAGTTTGATACAACATGACCGTTTTTTCCACAAGACGAACAAGTGCTTACATTGTTATGAACCATATTAGTTTTTGTTGTTTCTGCAAAATTTTTATTATTTTTAAGATGTGCATTATATTTAATATTATTCTCACTTCTTCGTAGTTCACGTTGTAATGATAATCTTCTTTCTATTTTTATAGCTTTATTAATTATCCCTTGAAGTGTATCAGCTGTTCCAATTCGTAATTCTATTTCTTGTGTAAGTCCTCGCGAAAAACAATCGATAGTTGCTTCATCTAAACTTCTTCTAAATGCTTCATCTATTCTATTCCCATTACTAATAATATATGCATCTAATATTCTTTCTGCTGCTTCTGCAATTCTTGAACCGTAAGAAATTACATTTTCGTGTTCCCACATATACATTGCTGCTAATTCTCCTTGTAATTGACATACAGATTTTATTGGTGCGTAAATTTGTTTTAATCTTTCTAATAATTCTTCTACAGTATTAAAGTTATTTCCTATTATAATTTTTCTTGCTTTCCCGAAATTCGACTTCTTATTAATTTTACTAAATTTGTCTGAACTTGTGCTACTTCAGGAAGCATAGATTTTGCTTCTAAACAACTTTCGATAAAAATGAATAATGGTAAGTTTTTTCCATCAAAAATAGGAACTATTTCTAGAGCATCGCGTAATGAGACTTGATGACTATTTGGCAGATCCATATTTTCTTTAAAATAATGTTTTTCTTTAAAACAAAATTTTAACCGAATAAAAATAAATTTTTGTTTATATTTTGTTTAATAACTTTTTAATAATATATGTGTATATAAATGTTGTTTATAAAATATTGCTATTTGATTTGTTTCTAACTTGCATCGCGCAGCACTTGTGTTTTTTGTTCTTGGTAAATAGAAATTATTTCAATAAAGATATGGACAGATATAAAATTTGTAAATTTGGAACTCATGCATATATATTTAGAACACTTGTTATTGATAATATCGTAAATATTATAAGATGAATTGTGAGAAAATTTGGGCACATTTGTTATAGATAATTATGAAATTAATTATCAGAAAATTTGTGAATAATAACAATTTTATATTTGTATGTATGCTGAAAATTTTTTAATATATATTTTTCTTAAAATTTTATATTTTTTAAACAATATTTTATTCTATATTTTATTATTACCCTTTATTTTAAAAAAATTATATTTTTATATTGTTTATTTTATTTATTATTTATTTATTGTTTTATTTATTTATATTTTATTTTAACAATTATCAATTAAACACTGAAATTTCTACAAATATTAGATTATTATCTTGATTATTTATTTTTTATTATTATTAAATTGCAGTTAATTTATTATTATTAATTATTTATTAAAAAAAATTAATTTGACATAAAAGTAATTATTATATTTGAATTTTTTATTTATTAGTTATTTTTATTATTTTTTATCAGAAATTGTTATAAATAATATTTAATTTGTTATTAAGAATTTGTTAATTTATTATTAAATTTAATTCAATTTATTATTTGTTTAAAAAAAATATTATTGTTTAAAAGAAAAAGTGTAATTATTAATTTTTATTGATTTATTATTTATTTATATTTATTATCAATTTGATTATTTGTAAATTAATTAAAAATTGTTTATTAATAATAAAAAAAAAATTTGTTATTATTTTTTATAAAAATGACTTTATTATTATTAACAATTATTTATTTACCTAAATTCGAATAAAAAAAATTTATTAAAAAAGAGTTTTTTTTATTGTTAATAATTGTTTATTTATTTAGATTTGAATCGTTATAAAAATTTGTTATTTGTTATTATTATTTATTTTTAATATACTAAATTTTTATTTTATAAAAAAAAACTATAAAATTTTAGATTGCTATTGTTAATAATTAATTAATTCTGTTAAAAAAAGAAATTGATCAAAAAAGTGAAAATTTATAAAATTGTTTATATTTATTAATTTATTTATAATTATTTATTAATTTATTTAATTCTAAATTATTATCAGAATTATTTATTTTGTATTAAAAATTTATAAAAATATTAAAAGATATTATTTATTTACTTTTATTTATAATTATATATTATTATTTATTATTTTTTAATTAATTTTTTTTAAAGAATTATTTTTAAAAAATTTTTGTTTAGGCATGAATAATTTGAAAAATGTTTAAAAAAAATTGTTATTATTATTATTATTGTTGTTAACTAATTTATTATTATTTATTTATTTTAAATTTGTATCATATAATTTTGTTTAAAATAGAAGAAAAAAAAATTGTCAGAAATGGAAAATTTGAAAAAGAGAAAAAAAATTTTTAATTGTTATTATTATTGTTGTTAATTAATTTGTTATTTATTTTAATTTTTAGATTGATTAATTATTTAGTTTTGTTTAGTTTTTAAAGTTGAAAAATGAAATTTTGAAGAATTGTTATAAATTTTTATTATTATTATTATTAATTTTTATTATTTATCATTTTTAATTTTTGTTAAAAAATTATTTAGTTGTCATTAATTTAATTTATTATTTCCTCTGTATTATTATTAATTTAAAATTATTTTTTAATAAAAATTATTGTTATTATTTTTTTTAAAAACAATTATTATTATTTTTTATAAAAATTATTGTTATTATTTCTTATGAAAATTATTGTTATTATTCTTTTTAAAAAATTATTGTTATTTTTTATAAAAATTATTGTTATTATTTATTATAAAAATTATTGTTATTATTTTTTTTATAAAAATTAAAAATGTTATTTATTAATAATTACAAAAATTATTATTTTATATGCACTATAGAATATTTATAAAAAACCATAAAAATGTTATTAATTTTTACTTTGTTTAAAAAAAAATTTATACTTGTTATTAAAAATTTAGAAATTTCGTATAATAAATTAAATTTTTTATTTAAATATATTTTATTGTTATTATTCTTGTATTTTTTTATGTATGAAAAATGAGTATTTATTCAAATAAAATTATTCCTGTTTTATTCATTTGTTAAATAATTGTGCAAATTAAAACCTATTTTATTGATTTTAGACAGCTAATTTAGTATAAATAAGAAAATCTACTTTTTATTAATTAATTTACTATGTTTTATATACCAAAAATAATGAGTTTTAAATATGACAATTTATATGCACCAAAAATAATTATACTCTTGTTTTTACTAATTCGTGGCGTTATTTTATTAAAATTAAGGATTATATTATTTTAAAAATAATGAACTATTTTTTCAACTCTAATTTCTTTGAATTTACCCGTTTACGACGGCCTTTACACTAAAAATAACGATATATTCTCAAATTAAATTATCCTTGCATTTATCCGTTCACGACGGTTAATGCAGCAAAAATAATAATATATTCAAATTAAACTACTCTTGCATTTACGACGGCCTATGTTAATGGGTTACTAAGTGGTGCAGGTAGATGATTTACGACACTCGTAAATTAGGCAGTTGAATGGATATTGTGCTTCTTTTAGCTTTTGTCGTCACTCGAACAATCTTTCAAACACCAAATTTGACTTCAAGATTCACTGAATTTAGAAATTTACGTAAGATCAGGACAACTACTATACTGGGGTTGCGAGCACTATCACGAAGAGAACCACTTGTTATGATGAAAAAATTAAGACTGTAGTACAGGTGACTACTACTACTACTGACGATTACATTTTTAAGACTTCTGTAGTGCGGGTGACTACTTCTGATGACTTCAAATTTTAGACTGAAGATCGTTTGATAGTCTGGCTCTTTTTATACCCAAATTTCCCTGTGTACTTGATGAATTGTTACAATTTGCCATGCATTTGAAGCAACTATACGTTTTACCATGTATTTGAGGCAACTATACGTTTTACCATGCATTTGAGGAACCTTTGTTAGAGAAACACTTGCGTTGACTCAGCTTTTAGATCGCACGTGTTCACATCGTATTAGTCATATGTTTTTTACAATTTAATATTATAGTTTTTATGTTGTTGTTAATTATTTATAGTTATTACATTTGTTATTAACATTTTGTTATTAATTTGTTGTTAACATTTTGTTATTAATTTGTTATTACAATTTGTTGTTAACTTGTTATTACAATTTGTTATTATTGTTTTACATTATTATAACTTGTTGTTAATTATTACAATTTATTATTATCTTGTTATTATTAACTATTATTTGTTGTTATTTCGTTGTTACAAATTATTATTAACTTATTATTAATTGTTATTTTGTTGTTACATTTTATTACTATTTTGTTAATATTTGTTATAATTAATTATTATTTTGTTATTATTGTTACAATTAATTATTATTATTTTGTTATTAATTATTATTATTTATTGTTACAAATCGTTATTATTTTTGTTATTATTAACTATTATTGCTGTTACTTTTATTACTATCTTGTTATTATTATTATAATTGTTTATTATTCTTATTTGGTTATTATTAATTATTATTTTGTTATTACAATAATTATTCGTTTTTAAACATTATTATTGTTTAAATCTAATTATTATTTTATTATTCTTATTATTACTATTTTCATTAATTAATAATTATTTATAATTGTTAATAATATGTTAATAACAATTATTTATTGTTATTTCTATTATTATTATTTATATTATTATTAATATTGAAAAATACGTTACGATGACGTAACAATAAGTATATTAAATTGTATTTTTATAAAAATAGAATATTTTATTACATTTAGTTTACAAAAAAATATTAAAAATTTTTAAATACCTTTCACAATGTCATCCATGGACGTAGTGCAATTCAATTGGAGAACCATTTTTTTATGACGAATTTAGGTAACTTCTGCATTTCTAAAAAGAGATTATCTGAAAATAAATTCGAAGAAATTTTATATTAATTAAATATTAATATTTATAAGTAAATAAATAAAAAAAAATTGTTGAAATTAGTTACCTCTATTTTGATAAATTCTTTTTCCATATTGAATTATGAGTTGTTTCCGATAAGAACATTCATCATGAGATTTTCTTTTCCTTAATGCAACTCTCAGTGTAGTAACATCCATTTTAATCTTTCTGTAATATTTTTTTGTTTTTTTTAATCCCATCAAAATATAAATAATACATGAAATGGAGAGAAAAAGAAGGAAATTTATGATTTAAACCAAAAGTAAAATGAAATATGTTAAAATGTTTTATAATAAATGAAAGCACAATTTATTAGATAACTTATAGCAACTGAGATAAAATTGTAAAAACGAATTTAAACTTTTTTATAGCATTTTTTCTGATTTTAAAAATTTTTGACTAGAAAAAAAAGGTTTGGCAACATTATGAACACCTTTTTAAAAATCACTTTAAAATGTCATTAATTAAAGAAAAAAAATACTGTATTAATGTTTAATCTAATTTTTCTTTAAAATTCCCTATACTTTTTTTCGGCAAACAATTTTTAGGTAAATTCTTTTTTAAATTGTCAAGAAAAAAATAAGAAAAAAGAAGAGAATTAAAAAACATGCTGTCACTTTAAAATAAAATTTTTATAGGAATTATCAATTTTGGGGGGAAATCTCCCCTTTAATAAATAAAATAATAACATTTTACATATTAGTAAATGCATTATTATTAGTAAAATTCACAAAAAAATATAAAAAAAAAATGAAATAAAATTCTTAAATTATGTCATTTTTAAAAGAAAATTTTTTAATTCAGCATTTAGTAGCTTTTTTAACAAAGTAAGTAACAAAAAGTTTGTTTCATCAAAAAAAAAATATAAAAAAATTGTAAAATTGGTTCTCTTCGAAGCATGTGAACATAAACATTTATTGCACCATTTTTCATTTTATATTAAAATTAAATATTTTTTGTAATATTATACACTGTAAAAAATCCTAAGAATATTACACACATTAAATGTGGCTATTTTACATACAAGAGGAAAACTGACGCATTGAATGTGACAATGAAGTGTCTATACGTCCGGCTAGTCGGACGAAATATTTCGTCTAAACGTCCGGATATACGGACATACAGCTCCCAAAATATTTCATCCGGCTATTAACTAATTAAAAATATTTATTAATTTTTCTTTTCTTTTTTATTTGAGGGAGAAAGGAGTCTTCCACCTTGAGTTGGAAATGTATTTTTTTATTAATAATTGTGATATTTTTTTACTTTTAAAAAACGAAGTGGCTATTTCGCCCGATGTCGGGCGACATAAGAAAAATTTTTTATTTCGCACGTTGTAAAAGTGCAGTGTCGGGCGAAATAAGAGAAATAGTTTATTTCGCCCGTCAGGCAAAATGCATAGGAAAAAAGACGGTCGAAATAAAAGAAATAGTTTATTTCGCCCGTCAAAAAAAATTAATGAATTTTTTTTTGTTGGACGGGGGATCTTTTGGGTTCAATCCCTTCCCGTATTAGTACGGGAAGGTATTAATACGGGAAGGGATTGAACCCAAAAGATCCCCCTTCCAACAAAAAAAATATATTAATGAGTTTTTTTTTGTTGGAAGGAGTCATCCACCTTGGGTTGGAAAAAAATATTTTTTTTATTAGTAAGTGATATTTAATTCTAAAAAAATTCAAGGTAGATGACTCCTTCCTCCTCCGAAATAAAAAAATTAAAGAAAAATTTACAAATATTTTTAATTATTTTATTTGCCGGACGTTTAGACTCAGCTGTGTTATGCTGCAAAACGTCCGGCTAGGCAGTATCCGGACGTATAGACGCAGGGATGTGACAACATAACCTTATTAAATGCGTCACTTTTCCCATTGTCTGTAAAATTGACACATTTAATGTGTGTAATATTCTTAGGATTTTTTACAGTGTAGCATAATATTAAATGAATAAATCATTAAAAATATATATGTTCAAATTGAACGATAAACATTACTCTACTTGTAATTGGAAAAATAAAAAAAAAATTTTATTACTTTTACTACAAAAAAAACAAAAAAAAATGAAAATAAATAAATGTTAATTTTTATGATAAAAAGACAAATTGTACTCACATTATGATATAGAATTCAATCTGCAAATTTTTGATGAATGCTTAACACACAAATGTAAAAGAAAACTTTAATTACGAATCAATAAAAGTAGACCTAACGCCATGTATAGGTTAAAGAGAAATGGCCCAAAAAAAATTACGAAGGGTATACCAAAATTTTCCGGTGTTCGACTGTTCCGCGCGACCTCATCGGGAAAATTCAAAACTAAAAAGTGGCGTATGCTTTTTAAGGACTTAAAATTGCTTAGTAAACTTAGAATTTTAAAGTTTAAGTTTATTTAAAATAGTTAGAGCTAATTATATAACAATTAAAAGTAATAAAAAAATTTTTTTGTACTAAAAATAAGTAAATCTCTATTAAAAATCATAGGAAGACTTTTAATTACATTGTAAATAAAGTCAAATATTTAGGTATACATTTTTAAAAAAAATATAAAAAATACCATTACACCATAAAATTTTCTGAACATTTATATTAATTTTTTTTTTAATTTGTAAAGAAAATAAGTCTTTAAAAGAGGCGAAATTTACAATTACTTTTTAAAGTGTCCATTCTATAATTTTTTTTTATTTAATAAAAAAAATATATTATGAATGTAGTAAATGAATATAAAAAATTATTAATTACTATTACATGCTTTCAGAGCAGTAAATTTAGATAAAATTGTAAAATTGCCAATTAAAAAGGAGATTGTAAAATCGATAATATTACAAGTTATTTTACGAAATTTATTAAAATATACTATTGATATATATATATATAAAAAATTTGTTTACTATATTCTACAAATAATATGATTTTTATGGTAAAATGTTAAGTAGTCGAATGATAAAATCGTGAAATATAGACTACTTAAGGAGATCAATCTTATATACATGTACAACACTTGGACAATATGGCGATTCAAAATTTTTAGCATTAAACGAAAATGACAATTCGATCAAAAAAAAACAAAAAAAAACAAAAAACAAAACATTCGAAGAAATAGCAATTTGATGTTTTTAGCATTCGACTATTTGCCGATTCGACGTTATGAGCATTCGACCAAAAAAAAAATCGACGTTTTAAACATTCGACAAGTTGACAATTTGACGTTTTAAATATTCAACTATTCGATAATTTGACATTTTGAGTATTCGACTATTTGCCGATTCGATATTTTTAGCATTCGACCAATTGATAATTCGATGTTTTGAGCATTCGACAAGTTGACAATTTGACGTTTTAAACATTCGAATAATTGCCGATTCAATGTTTTAGCAGTTGATTAGTTGACAATTTGACGTTTTAAGCCATAAGCAGAATAAAACGTGAAGCGAACACAATCATGAGATAGAAATGAACAGAAGCTTGTCTGTCTTTTTCTATCGCATGTTTACTTTCTTTACATAAAAGAATAAGGTGCCTCAAGAAGATACAACAAAACATAGGCAGGAGGACCCTCCAGCAAATTGTTACCTTTCCTTTAATAATGTAATTTAACAATAAAAAAAATCTCTTGCTACATTAGAAAAGAGAAGATAATAAAATTGCGACGGGATTTGCCAGCCTCTGTTATGGTCTCTCATTGAGGCAACTTAAAAAAGTCTTTTTTTTCAAAACGTTGTAGGGGGGTTTAATGTGGGTTTTTTTTACCTTGAATTAACAAATAGAATGTCAATTTGACTCTATTTTTGTATATTACAAGAAAATAAACAGAACTAGATGCGGCGGGATTCGCCCGCCTTTATGGCTATCTCTCATAGAGGCACATTAAAAAAGCCCTTTCTTAAAACGTTGTAGGGGGGTAGGGATCTGGGTTTAGTACCTTCTAGTACCAACTAGAATGTCAATTTGACTATCTTTTTGCATTAAAAAATGAAAGGAAAGAAGTGAGGCTGGAGTCCCATAGTAGCGTTTTGCGTTGCGTTTTGTAACTAGCCTATGAGTGCAAATAGAGCAAACATATATCTGTATCTCTCTCACACTCATGGCCTAGTTACAAAACGCAACGCAAAACGCTGCCATGGGTCTCCACCCTGAAGGTTGGCTCTGCACGTCTTTATTGTCGTCTCTCCTTAAGGCACGTTTACTCTTCCGTATAACATTATTAGGCTGCGGTTACACCTCTGCAGGCAGCCTGCCTGCCTGCAGGTTGTCATGGTAACGTACAAGAATAAGAGAGTCAATGACTTCAAACTTCTCCCTTACTCTCGTTGCTCCTGCCTGCGCAGGCAGGCAGGCAGCCTGCAGAGGTGTAGCCGTACCTTTAAGGATTTTTGAATTTTTTAAATTTCTCGAGAAATACTCAATTTAACTATTGTTAAATATAACTATTAAATTAATAGTATCTCACTTAAATATTTATCGATTAATCGAAAATATCTATAATTTTGAGGCAAAATATAATGTAAATTATTGTTTAATTAAAACTTTTAAAAAAAGATAAAACTTAACATTAAATTATTCAATAAATTATTTATTTTTGTATTTAAATATGTAATTACATTCTAATAGAATTTTCTTATAAACATTGATTTAAACATAGACATTAGTTAAAATTTTAATTTATACTAATAGAATTTTTTCGAACAATTTCATTTAAATTTCAATAAAATTTTTAAAAATGATTAAATTACTGGCATCATAAATAATAAAATTGAATGCAGAATTTCATTATTTTCAATACAAGTTTAATCGAAGAAATAAAGAGGAAATAAAGGAAGAAGATGAGAAAAAGGATTAAAAGTGAGATTTTACTCGACCTCTTAAAATCGACCAAATTTTTTTTTCATTTTTTATTAAACAAACAAACAAATTTTATAAACAAATTAATTTTTTTAACTTTGGGTATGATAAATTTTTAATTTTCTTTTATGAAAAAAACTTACCTGTAAATGATATGAAGATTTTGCAAAAAAGTTTCAGAGTGGGCATGACTAGTTTCATGAGTTAAAAAAATAATCAAGCTGCCCGTGCTGGTCGCAAGCCCGCGGCGCGATAAGATTTTTTTTACAATTTACTATTTAAAAATTGTCTAGAGCCTACAAATTTAATAATAATTAAAATCCGATAAAATTTTTAGGCTCTAAACAATTTTTAATAGTAAATTGTAAAAAAATCCCATTGCGCAGCGGGCGTGTAACCTGCACAGGCAGCTTGATTATTATTTTTCAACCATTAAAGTAGTCAGGCCCACTCTGAAACTTTTTTGCAAAACCTTCTTATCGTTTACAGGTATGTTTTGATAAAAACTTATTTATTGTAAAATAAGCATCTAAAGTATATGAAGTCGTAAAAACTGTTACATTTTCATATATTAGAAAATATTTAAGAAAACACATAATTTATTATAAAAAAGTAAAAAAAAATTAAATTTTACCAACAATGAATTATTTTATTATTATAAATTGGTAAAAACAATTATTAATAACAGCGTTGCCCCAAAACATCGATTTTAAAAGTCAATGACTTTTCCACAATTTTTCCAGAAATTTTTTTTAAAAAATGCAGACCAAAACAAAAATTGTTTTTGTATGTGTTTTGCTAATTACAATAAAAAATTTAATATCCTTAAAAATATAATATCCTCAGCTCATAAGCAATTTTTTCTTTTAGTAATTATTTATTTTAATGTGAAAAATAATTTTATAAAAAATTGAACGAGGATCTAAGTAAAGGAAATCAGTAATTTTTAATAATTTTTGTCGTGGATGTTCCAAATATACCGAAATTTCAATTAAATTATTATTTCTTCGCTGCAGAAAGCAATTTATTTTTTATTGCTTATTGTTTATTTCTTAATGTAGATGCACTTGCAATTTTTTAAAGGACTTCTTACATTAAAAAAAATATCATTACATACAAATTGTTAACTTAAGTTTCATAACATTTTTTGGGTTTCTAAAATGTAGTAATTTAAAAAAGTTGAAAGAAAGATATTGACTAAAAGAAAATAAAATTTAGAAATATCGTATGCATGTCAATTGTAAGCACTAAATTTAAAATCAATAAGTTGTATAATATTAACTTGAAAACTTTAAATTTTTACAACTTAAATACAAAAAAATTGACTTTTTAGTATCAGGCTTTATAAAATTTCATAACAATTCAATGATTTTTCACTGAGTAACAAAATTCAATGACTTTTCCATGATTTACAATTTTTCCCTGACTGGCGGCCACTCTGAGTACCAAATATAAAAGCAAATTGACTCCGCTTTGGTACAAAAAATAACGAGGAACAAGTTTTAGTTTTCTATGGGAGTCTCTATAAAAAAAAATTCTTTTAAAACCCGTTAGAAGGGGGTTGGTTTTGGATTCGATATTTTCTAGTACCAATTAGAAATTTTTTTATACCAAACGGGAGTCAAATAGAGTAAAACAAAAGAAAAATTGTGTGTGTGTGTGTGTGTGTGTGTGTAGAAACGTAAATACCATGTCAGCTACTTATAAAATAGATAAAAAGTATTTTTAAATAATGATGAATAACATTAAATTTATGTCAATGCATCATTCCTTAATAATAATACTGCTTGTGATTTTTTTACGTAAATCAATTAAAAAATTCTAGGAGTGTCTATGAAATATTTACGGAATGTTGTTTCTATCCAATATTCAAGAAAAAAAAATAGATTTTCTTATTTGCAATTATCGATTGAAAAAGGATTATCTTTTTGATTTCAACTCTTCCAGAATAAAAATACAAAATTTTGTCAAAATCAGACAACAAAAATTTTTACTTCCTATCGCCTGAAAAATGAGAAAAAGAAACTGTAATTAATTAATATCAAAGTCTCCTTTGCTTAAATAAAACTAAATTCGTTTTTTACAGTAAATAATTAATTAATTGTTAAAATGAAAAAAAACGAATGATAAAAAAATTAATATATGAAATAATTATCAAAATTCATATGCATATGTTAAGTGTGAGTGTGTGTGTGTATGTGTGTATATTTATGTATGTTTGTTGATTTTAATATTAGCAATTTTTATTGATGTCTCAAAATTAAAATTTTTAATAAAACATGACAAAAATAAATAAATAAGAAACAAAAAAGAAAATAACACTTCTTTTTATTATCTTAATTTTTGTAAGAAAATTAATAAATAAAGAGATGTAAATTTAAATATAGTGAAATAAATTTATTTTTTACAAACAAATAATGTTTACAATATGTCTTTAGAAAAATGCAACTCATTATCATAATAAAACTTTAAGTAATACTATAAACAATATATATATTACGTTACATGCACACACAAAAGTTATAAAATTTAGAAACATAAATTTTATTAACAAAAAGGCTGAATTTGAAAATACGTATATACGTTTTCTAGAAATTTATTTTAATTTCAAATATTGTTCGTAGGCTTTTAAAATTATTTTATCATCATCATCTATTTCTTGACTAAAAATGTCAAAATTATCTTTTTCTTTTAAAAATAAAAAATGATTTTCAATTTTTTTTCATGATTTGATTCAAAATTCTTTTTTTTGCTTTTTTTCTTGACGAACATCACGAGTTTGCTTATTTTTTTCAACATTTTCAATACAATTTTTTGAATCAACAAAATCAACAAATGATTGTGACTTTTGATTTAAAGGAAAAAGAAGTTGATTTATTTTTATTTCACAACTCTCTATCAAATTGCGATTAATCATAATTTTTTTATTACTTGATGTAACAAACTGCGAACAAATTTGATCCTCTTTTTTTGATAATGATAATGGAAATGAAGAGGAAACAACATCGGCACGTTCATCTCTTGTTGAAATTTTTGATTTTTTCATTTTCTTTGCACCAGACATAACCTCTGTATAATTAATTTCAAGTAAAAAGTGTATTGTTATCTGAAAAAAATTACAACAAATTAATAAATATCGTTAAATTTATTAATGAAAATAAATAGAAAAAATAATAATATTTTTTATATTAAATACTTACTGAAAATATTATAATTTAAGATATAAAATAAAATAAAAATGTGGGACACGTTCTTCTGAAAGCAAAATTTATAAATTTTATGTACAAAAAACATATAGCCGTTTTAATAAAACACATAGAAGAGGAAACTAATTGTGAAAAATACACACCGAGAGAAGTCCGAGGCATAATAGTTCCCACTAGACGTCGCTATAAGCTACTCTGCTTGTCGCGTTAGAGAAGTCTCGAATTTAGGGCTCAGTCACCACGAATCGATCAAACATTGTTCCCGCATGTGAGAGAAAACTCATGTACGAAACTAAAAGTTGTAAGTAATCCCGCTTCGGGACCTTCAACGTTTTTTATAGGGGCTTGATAAACTTCAAATAGTCGAATGTTCAAAACGTCAAATCGTCAAATGGTCGCAAATGCTAAAAACATCGAATTCTCGAATGATCGAATGCAAAAACCATCGAATCATCATATAATCGAATTATAAAAACATCTAAAGGCCTAAGCACAACTGCTTCGCGAACGTCGTTCGCGAACGCAAAGCATGGGTTAGAAAAGGACAGCAATATATTTGTGTCCTTTTCTATCTCATGCGTCTCGTTCGCGAACGATCTTCGCGAATCTATTCTGCGTTGGCCTTTATTGTCAACTGGTTGAACGTAAAAACATCGAATCGGCAAATGGTCGAATGCTCATAACGTCGAATCGTCAAATAGTCGAATGCTAAAAATGTCAAATTGTCAATAGGTCGAATGCTAAAAAAGATCAAATCGTCATTTCGTCGAATGCTCATAACGTCGAATCGTCAAATAGTCGAATGCAAAAAATGTCAAATTGTCAATAGATCGAATGCTAAAAAAGGTCGAATAGGCAAAATGTCGAAAAATTTGCTTGAGGCCAACGCAGAATAGATTCGCGAAGATCGTTCGCGAACGAAACGCATGAGATAGAAAAGGACACAAATATATTGCTGTCCTTTTCTAACCCATGCTTTGCGTTCGCGAACGACGTTCGCGAAGCAGTTGTGCTTAGGCCTTTGGTTTAATTTAATGTTAACTTAAATCAAATAATTTTTCGACTTTTTGCCAATTGTACGTTTTGAGCATTCGACAACATGCGGATTCGATGTTTTGAGCATTCGACCATTTGACAATTCGACATTTTAAGCATTTTACAAAATGACGATTCAACGATTTGGTATTCGACCATTTGAACATTAGACCACTTGATGATTAGGGGAAAATCATGCGTCTACTAAAATAGAAAAGGAAAACTTGCTACCAAGAATGTAACGAAGTGGGAGCTCCTTATAGTACTTCGTGCCAACCACCTAAGCTTAGGAATTTTGGCCGCGAGGGGGCAGACTTTTTAAGAAAAGCGCTCTTTGCATGACGTGCGTACTCTCAGTTTTTTTATGGATCAATAAAAATTTGATAATTTAAAACGAATTTTAATAAAATTAATCTCAAGAATTGAATTATTTTCAAAAGTAATTAAATTCTTCGCCAAAATTAAATTATGTTCAAAAATTTTAAATAAATTTTACTCAAAATTTTAAATAAATTTTACTCAAAATTTTAATTATCTTTATAAATTATAAATAAATTAATTTTGTTTCGAAATTGAATTATTTTGAAAAATTTTAATAAAATTCTTGGCACAATTTCAATTAATTTTAATATATTTTATAAAATTCGTTTCATTAAAATTTCTCGAAAACTGTAATTATTTTTAAAAATTTTATTTTAATTTGTTAAGAGAATTCAATTTTTATTTAAATTTGTAGAACTAATTAAATTTTTAAAAGGTTTTAAATTAAAATCTTTGTAAATTTGAATTTTTATACTTTTAACGAACAATTCTGTAGAATTAATTTTTTTAAAAATACTTAATTATTATTATTTAAATACAAACAATTTTATTAAAAATTTTTTAAATAATTGAATTCTCTTGATAAATTTTAATAAAATTTTTAGGAATAATTTGATTTTTCGAGAAATTTGATGAAACGAATTTTATAAAATATATTTAAAAGAATTGAAATTCTGCTAAGAATTTTATTAAAATTTTTTATAAATGTTTGAATGTCGAAGAAAAATTTTATTATTTATAAAAGTAATTGAAATTGACGCGATTCAGAAACGTCAAATTAATTTTTGAAAAAAATATTTTATAAAATTCCCTGACATTTCAAGGTTTTCCCGATTTTCCTTGACCAAGGAAAAATTCCCTGACAATCCCAGGTTTTCAGGGTTTTCCTTGACCGTAGCAAACCTGTTAATATAAACAAATGTGATTTTTTTTTTATTAAAACCTTGATGACAATTTATTCACTCGAAAGACGAACAGATTTTTTATTAATATTTATAAAAAAATTGTACACTTTTACAATAATATATTATTTTAATAACATATTTTAATGTAAAAAAATAAAATCCACTCAAATATTTTAATTAAATATATATATATATATAAATATTTTTTACTTAACGATTAATGAAAAAAAAATTCCTTTTATTAATTGGCATGAAATTACAAAACAGGTTTAAAATCTTGAAAGGTTTTTCTTGAATGACGAATTTTCAATGGAATTTTTTCTGCTGATTTTTTGTCATCATCATCTTGTTTTGAAGCAATTTTCAATTTCTTTTTATTTTCCTTTTTGTCATTCCAATTGATTTTATTGACCCTACATCTTTCCGAATTGTGTAATTGCATAGATATTGTAATTGAGAATGAAATTAAATAATCGCCAACGTCCTGAAAATGAAATATTGTTTTTTTAATGAAAAATTAAACATTACAAAAAGAATAATATTATTTTAAAATATGAATGAAACTGTGAAATATATGTTATAAAAAATAACTTACAGAAATCTTTTTTTCCAATTTTTTAAAAATGAAATTCAGTTTTTCATTGTCCTCGAGGTATTCAAATGTGGTTTCTTTAATGCAAAACAAAAGAATATCTTATTTATCAGTTTCCAATTTTATCTGTTTCCAGGAACAGGATTCTATTTTCGCCTGCATTTTGACAGAAAAATTTACACAATTTCTAAAAAAAATTGAAGGTTACTCATTTTTCATTTTTTAAAATTAATTTTTCAAAAACATTGACAAATAAATTAGATATCCTTTTAAAAGGCATGAAGATAAACAAAAATTAATAATTGAAATTGAAATCGGCTGAAATTTGATTATAACTGTAAGGAAAAAAGAATTTTTATAGACACAAAAATTGGAAAAATAAAAAAAGAAAATCGATTTAAAGAAGTTAGAATGTAAAATATATTCTTTTTTTTAATCAATTAAAAAAAAGTGAATTGTATGGCAACCATAGAGTAGAGACAGTCTATCGAATAATAAATTTCACTTCTAAAAACGTGACTATTTATGTGTCCCCTTTAAGGAGCTGTCTTCCCCACCTTTTGCGAAAAATGCGTTTGATTGGTTGAAAAAATTGTAGAAGGGATTCATGGTAACAACGATGGTATAAAAACCGACACATTTCCTGAAGACAGCATCATTCCAAATTTCACTTCTGAAATAACAACTACGCGTGTCATTAAAATTGTGATAATGGATTACCAATCGAAGAAAAGAAGAGGAGAAGGACGAAGAGGAATGAGAAGGAAGGAAAAGGACTGCGGAGTCAATTTGGGATTTATTCGCCGTTTAGCGCGAAAAGGAGGAGTCCGTTATATAACGCATTCAATATGCAAATTAATGCGTTGCATATTGATAATATACATGCAAAATGTGATTCGCGACACGTTGACATACGCAAATTTTTACAAGAGAAATACAATAATAGAAAAAGATGTAATATTTGCAGTTCGGCGCAGAGGATTTACATCACATGAATTTTAAAGTATAATTTCTATATAGAAATGATAAAAAAATGTTTTTTTGTGAAACATTATGTAAAATAATAAAAAGATTTTAATTTAAAATTAAAATGATTCCAATCGGCCCTTTTCAGGGCCACCAAAAATTTTTTACGTATGAATTAATTTTTGTTAAAAACATTTAAATTTATTAAAAAAAAGAAGAAGGAAAACAATTATTTAAGGATCTGAATTAATGACGTCATAAAAAAATATGACTGTAGACAACGGGGTCAAATTTAAAAAGAAAAAAGAACATACATGTTTAAGACTTATGTTTAATTATTTTCTATTATCCACTATAAATATTTAATTAAAATTTAAAGTGAAAATATAGTTTTCTTTTTCAAGAAAAGTAAGGATTAATCGAGTTAAAGAATAGTTTTAAGGTTATGTTTTAGGTTATGTTTTGTCTCTTATTTACCAATCTTAAAACAATAAAAACAAAAATACTTATGAATATCTCAAAATATTAAGAACATTTTTAATAAAAATGAAATTAATAAGCTTTTCGAGGTAGCTGATTACGAAATACAAAAACTGAATACAAAAATTTGGAATAAATTGAAATTAAATTTAAAGGAAGTGGAAGGAAAAAAAGATTTTTATTATACACAACATTTGGAAAACAAAGGATATGAAAATAGATTTTCAGAAGTCAAAATTTGTAAAAAATTAAATTTTAATATTTTGGGGGTGTTTGGGAAATTTCTCATATATATTTGTTCATAGTTTTACTAAACAAACAACTTGAACTAGGTCGCTAATTAAGTTCCGTCAAAAAAATTGTTTTTGTTACACAGTGTAATAATATTAAAGAAAAAAAAAAAAGAAATTATCTATTGTATACAATATTTTTTAGGTATTACCATGATTACATCGACAAATGAGACAAGCTTGACAATTGTTAGACTTACCATTAAACATAAAACTTTCAGAAAATTTAACACGAATAATGTTGTTAGTTAATAATTAAT
The DNA here is from genome assembly GCA_032872475.1 of Leptopilina myrica (nomen nudum). Taxonomy (NCBI): domain Eukaryota; kingdom Metazoa; phylum Arthropoda; class Insecta; order Hymenoptera; family Figitidae; genus Leptopilina; species Leptopilina myrica (nomen nudum). The sequence goes on along the minus strand of CM065461.1, from coordinate 196,655 downwards.
AAACAAAAAATTGTATACCTTATCTAATTAAATTTGTTGTTTTAGTGGAACAAAAGTGAAGAAGAAAAATTAAAATATCGAAAGGAATATTGTCCTTTAAAGAAGTGAGGAAAGAAAATGAATTATTATTAAAAGATGTTGATTTGGATTACTTTCTTATAATTTGTGGAAATTTAAATGGTTCCAAAATTGATGATTATCTAAAAATTGCAACAGGAAATCATTATTCATTACCATTTAAACAAAAAAAAATGTTCTCAATTTTTATTGTGTAATGAAAAAGAAGAAAAATATTCCGATTTCCAATGGTATGAGACAATTTTTGGAGTTTTTGGAAATACAACAACTTCATCATTGAAAGCAGTCATGAAGATTAATAAAACTGTTAAATTCGAAAAAAATATTTTTACACATTTTTTCGAAGTATGCATTAAAGATAGTGCTGTAAAATTACTGGAAGAAAGAAGCATGACAATCATACTAGATAACGAAATTAATGATCTAATTTAAAAAAAAAGAAATACAAATTGAGTGAGGATTTAAAAAAAATGAAATCATTAAACTGAGATTCATTATCTACTACTATAATGTTGGAAATTTTCACATTGATCAAGAAAATATTTTAAAGGCATATTGAAGTATGATTGGTATTATATTAGAACTGAAGAATACACCATAGAATAGGGTTGAAAAGTTTTCGTGAAAAGTCGACTTGTAAAACTAAAAATTCAACTTTAATCCAAACTCGAAGTCGACATTTTCAACCCTACCCCAGAATATAGTCGAGTTGAAACAAGTCGGTAACGTGATTTTCATATGTAACAAAAAATTTTAATCAAGTTGTTGATGTATTAATTAATTGTTATAAAATGTATAAAATTGTTACGTCATCGTAACGTATTTTTTCAATATTAATAATAATATAAATAATTATAATAATAATAATGGGAATAACAATAAATAATTGTTATTAACATATTATTAACAATTATAAATAGTTATTAATTAATGAAAATAGTAATAATAAGAATAATAAAATAATAATTAGATTTAAACAATAATAATGTTTAAAAACGAATAATTAGTTATAATTACGAAACGATAATAATTAATGTAACAATAATAACCAAATAAGAATAATAAGCAATTGTAATAATAATAACAAGATAGTAATAAAAATAACAACAATAATAGTTAATAATAACAAGATAATAACAATTTATAAAAATAAATAATAATAATTAATAATAACAATAATATCAAAACAATAATAATTAATTGTAACATTTATAACAAATAATAATAATTAATTTCAACAAGATAGTAATAAAATGTAACAACAAAATAACAATTAATAATAAGTTAATAATAATTTGTAACAACAAAATAACAACAAATAATAGTTAATAATAACAAGATAATAATAAATACACTAGGTTGCCGCTAGGTGGCCAATTCGTGCACATGCTTGTGCGTTTGTCTGCGTTTAAAAATTAATATTTTATCTGTTTGAGTTATTTATATTCGGATTAGAGAGTCAGTCTCAATTGTGTCTTTTTGTTTTGCTCAGTTGGTGATTTTTATTGCAAAATTTACGATCCCAGGACTGTTAATAATCGGGATTGTCTTATCCTAACCTCACTTTGAACATTGAAGTTCCGGCGCAGTTACTAACGGACATTCTTGAATATTTGCTAGAAGTTTTGTGTTTTTGACCGTTATTTTTGTGCGGCTATAATGTCATCAAATGATAGTGTGGAGAGATGTGCAAAGTGTAACAAGGACATTACACGTGCAATGCCTATTTTTTGCACTGGATGCAATCTGCCTTATCATCCGGGTTGTGTGTCACAGATGTCCACTTTACCTGATGGCTCATTCGCGAGATGTTGTAAACCCAGGACTTTATCTCCTTCAGCTATCCCGCAGGATTCCCTAACAGCTGGCAATTTTGATACAGTCATGGCAGCATTGAATAAACTAACATGTACAGTTTCCACTAATTTTATCGCCATGAATGAAAATTTTGCAGACATAAATATCAAGCTTGACGACACATTGTCTAGACTTGATAAGATTGAAGGTAGGGTCTCTTCTCTGTCTGACCGTATAGTAGCCGTGGAAGGGAGACTTGATAAATGCGAGACTACTCTTTCCGAAAACGTTGATACTAAACTAAATGCGAGTGTGTGTGTTAATGAAATACTTGACAGGAATGATAGGAAACAAAATCTCGTATTGTTTGGTCTTCCCGAAAACGACACATTGAACACAACAGATTTAAGAACACTAGTTATTAATAAACTTAAAAATTCGATAAATGTTGTTGACATTGAAAGTGCTAAAATGCTAAGAATAGGTTCAAATGCGCAGGTCATACGGAAACCCAGGCCGGTGAAAATTGTGTGTGTGACGGAGGAAAGGGCACAGGAAGTACTAAGGGCCTTCATAGCTGCGAAACGAGACCCGGTCCGTTCCGTAGAATTGAAAAACTTGTCCCTGACGCGAGACAAAACGTCTATGCAGAGAGAGGAGATTCGAGCAGTTCAAGATCAGCTGGTTACGCGTCGGCAGGAGGGAGAGATGAACATCGCTCTAGTGTATCGTCGAGGAGTCCCCACGATTGCCAAAGTTCCCCCACTGAAACGCACGACCACTGTTACGCTACAAGTGGGAGAGCCATCCCACTTTCAGTGACTTCCCCTCCTATACAGCTGTATTATCAAAACGTCAGGGGCTTACGCACGAAGATGCACGATCTCCGTCAAAACATTTTCATTCATAATTATAGTGTTTACTTGCTATCAGAAACTTGGCTTAATGATAATATAAAATCTCAAGAACTCGGTTTTCATAATTTTGATATTTTTCGTTTTGATAGGACCAATGCAACAAGTGATAAGTCTAGAGGTGGAGGTGTACTGATTGCGGCCAAAAAAAACCTACATAGTTCTATAATTGACACTGGAATATCTTCCATTGAGCATGTTTTTGTTAAATTTAGACATAAAAATAATTTGTACATTCTTGGTTGTTTTTACATACCTCCCAATTCATCGATTAGTGTTTTTGCCGAGGTGTGTAATATTTTTGAAGAAGTGCATGATCAGTATTTTAATGCTACTATACTTATTCTTGGAGATTTTAATTTGCCTTACTTAACTACATTTTTTCTTGGAAATATCTCACAATTAGACTTATTTAATGAACTCTCAATTCAACAGCAGCAAATTACATCTCTTTTTCTTGACACTGTTGATTTTTTAGGGTTGTCACAAATAAATAATAATACGAATACTCACGGTTCGATTCTCGACTTGATTATCTGTAACGGGGATTTTTTCACTGTAAATACTATCAGCGACTCTATCCTACCTGTTGATAATTATCACCCCCCTCTATTAATTGATGTTACACTTCTCAATTTAAATATTACTGATAATGACCCCTCGCAAGGTTATAATGTTGGTTATGACTTCAAAAACGCAAATATGGCAGCCATTATTACATACTTAAATTCCACAAACTGGAATTTACTTTTGAGTGATGATAATGTTGACAATGTATTAAGAGTATTTTATGACTATTTATATAATATCTTTGATATGTTTATTCCTTTGAAACACCACAGGCTCTCAACTTTTCCACCATGGTTTACTGGGGAACTCAAATCATTAGTGTTCGCTAAAAGAAAAGCTCATTTAAATTATATAAAGGACAAAAATGATAAAAATTATTCATATTTTTCAAAGCTTCGAGCTGAATGTAAAATTTGTTCTAAAATTTGTTATAATAATTTTATTTGTAATACTGAAAATGCTATCTTGGAAAACCCAAAATTTTTTTGGAAGTATGTAAGTTCTGTTCGAAGAGATCATAATATTCCTGCACATATGTTTTTCATGGACGAATCTGGAGATACACCGTATGAAATTTCTAATCTTTTTGCTAAGCATTTTAAGTCAGTGTATACTCTTCCAACAATACATTATACGGGTTCGACGTTTAACTCAGGCTTTGATGTGAGTCTTAATAGGATTGGTGTCAATAGAAATGATATTTTCAAGATAATTAAAGATTTGAATATTAACAAGGGGCCGGGCCCGGATGGAATACCACCTTCCTTCGTTAAGTCATGTGGCTACTCGATTATTGAACCATTACTTATAATTTTTAATAAATCCTTGCAATCGTCAGTATTTCCATTGGAGTGGAGAAGGGGGGTAATAACACCCGTGTATAAGTCTGACAATAGGAACGACACACGGAACTATAGACCCATAACTTTGTTGAGTTCTTTTGCGAAAATTTTTGAGAGTATAATTTTCTATAATTTATACGCGGCAGTCTCGGGAATCATTATCGAGGAGCAGCATGGATTTGTTAAGGGTAAATCCACACTAACAAATCTTGGAATTTTTTCAACTTATTTGTCTGAGAATATTGAGAAGGGTTTTCAGATTGAGACTATCTATGCAGATATCTCAAAGGCATTTGATAGGGTTGACCATAATATTTTATTACACAAACTTAAATCTATAGGAATTTCTGATAATGTGGTTAATTTTTTCAAGAGTTATCTTTCTGACAGGAGTCAGGTAGTCAGGGTCAGTAGTACTTATAGTGATCCTTTCATGGCGACCTCGGGTGTTTCGCAAGGATCACGTCTTGGTCCATTAATGTTTGTGATCTATATGAACGATATTAAACCCATTTTTAAGCATTCCTTGTTTCTGCTCTATGCAGACGATTTAAAATGTTTTATGAAAACTAAGCTCTCAACCCTTCAGGAAGATTCCATGGCCTTGCAGTCAGACCTGAGGAGATTGCAAGATTGGTGTAATTCTAATCACCTTAGTATAAATACTAATAAAAGTTATGTGATGTCTTTCACTAAGGGTAGGGTTAGTTTATCTGACTATTATCTTGATGGGGTTGCTTTGAACAGAGTGACAAGGGTGCGAGATTTGGGTGTCTTATTTACAAATAATTTCTCTTTCAATGATCATATAACTGAAATTGTATCTAAAGCTACAAAATCCCTTGGGTTCATAATGAGGAATGCTTCATTATTTAATAAAATCATCACTGTCAAAACCTTGTACCTGACACTTGTTAGATCTACGATAGAATATGCATGTGTAATTTGGTCTCCCTTTTACGTTTTCAATATGATCAGACTTGAACGTGTTCAGAATAGATTCCTGAGATTCGCTGCTAGATTGTTTAATATTCCTTTTGATTTTTATACTCATGACTATAAAGACTTGAGGGCTAAATTTAATATTCCTACGTTAATTTCAAGATTCTACTTTTCTGATATGTCTTTCCTGTATAGGCTGTTGAATGGTGCTATCTACTGTCCTTCACTTCTTTCAATGGTTAATTTACGAGTTCCTAGAACAATAACAAGATTTTATAATCTATTTTTGGTTCCTTTTCACAGAACAAATTATGGTAATAACTCCTTAATACATCGACTATGCAGAGAAGCTAATTTAATTGATAGTGATGTTGACTTTTTTGACACTAATGCTTTAAGATTTTCATCAGGATTGCGAAATGTTCTTTTCAATTCAAATAGATATGTGACATAGGCTACCAGACAATTAAGATTATAATTATCTCGTACTGTATTTTTATTAGACTTAGGAGTACTTTGTACAAAAGGGCTTGTCCCGTGATTTCTCTAAATAAAAAAAATAAAAAAATAAAAATAAACAAGTTATAATAATGTAAAACAATAATAACAAGTTAATAACAAAATATTAATAACAAATTGTAATAACAATTAATAACAAAATGTTAATAACAAATTGTAATAACTATAAATAATTAACAACAACATAAAAACTATAATATTAGATTGTAAAAACATATGACTAAGACGATGTGAACACGTGCGATCTAAAAGCTGAGTCAACGCAAGTGTTTCTCTAACAATGGTTTCCTAAATGCATGGCAAAAGGTATCGTTGCTTCAAATACATGGCAAAAGGTATCGATGCTCCAAATGCATGGCAAAAGGTATCAATGCTTAAAATACACAGGGAAATTTGGATATAAAAAGAGCCACACTATCAAACAGTCTTCAGTCTTAATTTTTTCATCATAACAAGTGGTTCTCTTCGTGATAGTGCTCGCAACCCCAGTATAGTAGTTGTCCTGATCTTACGTAAATTTCTAAATTCAGTGAATCTTGAAGTCAAATTTGGTGTTTGAAAGATTGTTCGAGTGACAACAAAGCTGAAAGAAAACCATTCAACTGCCTGATTTACGAGTGTCGTAAATCTTCCACCTGTACCATTTAGTAACCGATTAACACACAATTGGCATTGTTTCCCATCGGCGCCAGCCAGGACCAAAAATTTGCTTTTCTAAGGTAAACAGAGAAACCACTTAAGACTCGTTTTTAGAAAGCTAGTGCTCATTTCATCTTTCCATAATTTTGATCTTTTAAATATACTGTGTTCAAATAAATTTATTCTTGTCATTTATCCAACCTCGTCCCAACTTTAATTTTTTCTAAATTAAAGTTAAATCGAGAAAAAATAGGGAATATAATAATAAGGTTAGACATAACATACCTCATTATTTTTGGTGCATCGGCCGTCGTGAACGGATAAATGCGAGAGTAGTTTAATTTGGATACATCATTATTTTTGCTGCATTGACCGTCGTGAACGGATAAATGCAAGGATAATTTAAATTGAGAATATATCGTTATTTTTGGTGTAAAAGCCGTCGTAAACGGATAAATGCAAAGAAATTAGAGTTGAAAAATAGTTCATTATTTTTGAAATAATATAATCCTTAATTTTGATAAAATAACGCCGCGAATTAGTAAAAACAAGAGTATAATTATTTTTGGTGCATATAAATTGTCATATTTAAAACTCATTATTTTTGGTATATAAAACATAGTAAATTAATTAATAAAAAGTAGATTTTCTTATTTTTACTAAATTAACTATCTAAAACCAATGAAATAGGTTTTATTTGCACAATTATTTAACAAATTAATAAAAACAGGAATAATTTTATTTGAATAATACCCATTTTTCATACATAAAAAAAATACAAGAATAATAACAATTTTTAAAAATAATAACAATTTTTAATAACAATTTTTATAAATAATAGCACTAATTTTTATTTTAAAAAAATAATTTTTATAAATAATAACAATTTTCATAAATAATAGCAATAATTTTTTATTAAAAAAAAATAATAATAAAAATTAATTCTTATAAAATAATAATTTTCATAAATAATAACAATAATTTTTAATAACAATTTCTATAAATAATAACAATTTTTATAATAAATTTTTTTTTAATTTTATAAAATAATAGCAATTTTTTATAATTTTTATAAATAATAACAATAATTTTTTAAACTATTTTTTTTTAAAAAATAACCATTTTTTATAATAACAATAATTTTTGTAATAACAATTTTTATAACAATTTTTTATAAATAATAACCATTTTTAATACCAATTTTTATAAATAATAACAATAATTTTTATAAAATAATAACAATTTTTATAAATATAAAATAATAAAAATTTTTATAAATATAAAATAATAACAAATTTTTTTTAAAATTAATAACAATTTTTATAAATAACAGTTTTTAAAAAATAATAATAACAATTTTTATAAAAAATAATAACAATAATTTTAAATTAAAAATAGTGCAAAAAAATAATAAATTAAATTAATAATATTGATTCATTTGTTAATAAATAATTTTTTTTTTAACAAAATAAAATTTATAACATTTCTTCAAATTTTCACATTTTTTTTCCTCTAAAACGTAACCTAATTAAATACTTTTCCTAATAATTAAAAATAATTAAACAAGATTAAAATAAAATTAATAATAATAAATTAATAAACATTAATAATAATAAAAATTAATAACAATTATCAATTCTCACATTTTTTTTTTTAAAAAAACCATTTTAAACATTAAACAAGAATTAAAATTTATAATAATAAAAATTTATAAACAATAATAATAATAATAATACAAATTTATAACAATTCTTTAAAATTTCAAATTTTTTTTTTTAAATTAAACAAAACTAAAAAATTTTATGTACCAACCTAAAAATCAAACAAAAATTAATAACAAATTAATAAATCAATAAACAATAACAATAATAAAATTTACAAAAATTATTTCTTGAATTTTCATTTTTGTGACTTAAAGATTAAACAAACTCAATATTTTTTGTACCTTGCTAAAAATTCAAATAAATATAATAAAAAATAACAATAATAATAATAATAACAATTTTTTAACAGTTTTTTCAAATTTTCATTTCTGACAAAAATTTTTTTTTCTCTCTTCTCTTTAAACAAAATTATATGATACAAATTTAAAATAAATAAATATTAATAAATTAATTAACAACAATAATAATAATAACAATTTTTTTTTCAAATTATTCATACCTAAACAAAAATTTTTTGAAACCGAATTAAATAATTCTTGTAAAAAAATAATAAATTAATAAAATAATAAATAATAATAAATAATTATAAATAAAAGTAAACAAATAATATCTTTTAATATTTTTATAAATTTCTAAATTTTTAATCCAAAATAAATAATTCTGATAATAATTTAGAATTAAATAAATTAAGAAATAATTATAAATAAATTAATAAATATAAACATTTTCAAAAATTTTCACTTTTTTGATCAATTTCTTTTTTTTAACAGAATTAATTAATTATTAACAATAACAATCTGAAATTTTATAATTTTTTTTAAATAAAATAAAAATTTAGTAAATTAAAAATAAATACTAATAACAAATAACAAATTTTTTATAACGATTCAAATCTAAATAAATAAACAATTATTAACAATAAAAAAAAACTCTTTTTTTTTAATAAAAATTTTTTTTTTCTTTTCAAATTTAGGTAAATAAATAATTGTTAATAATAATAAAGTCATTTTTATAAATTTAATAATAACAAATTTTTTTTTTAAATAAACAATTTTTAATTAATTTGCAAATAATCAAATTGATAATAAATATAAATAAATAAATAAAAATTAAAAATTATACTTTTTCTTTTAAACAATAAGCAATAATTTTTTTTTTAACAAATAATAAATTGAGTTAAATTTATTAATAAATTAATTATTTTTCTAAATTCTTAATTAAATAGTATTTTTTACAGTTGCTAATAAAAAAATAATAAAAATAACTAATAAATAAAATTCAAATATAATAATTACTTTTATATCAAATTAATTTTTTTTTAACAGTAAAGATTTAATAGTTAACAAATTAAAGGGAGTTTAATATTAATAAAAAATAAATAATCAGGGTCGTCTTCTAATATTTTTTAAATTTCGATATTTTTAACAGAGTTTAATTGGTAATTGTTAAAATAAAATATAAATAAATAAAACAATAAATAAATAATAAATAAAATAAACAATATAAAAGTATAATTTTTTTAATAATAAAGGGTAATAATAAAATATAGAATAAAATATTGCTTAAAAATATAAAATTTTTAAGAAAAATATATATTTTATTATTTAAAAAAAAAAAAAAAAAAAAAATTTTCAGCATACTACAAATATAAAATTGTTATTATTCACAAATTTTCTGATAATTCATTTCATAATATTTACTGTATTATCTATAACAAGTGTGCACCAATTTTTCATAATTCATCTCATAATATTTACTATATTATCTATAACAAGTGTTCTGAATATATCTGCATTTACACATTTTATATCTGTCCATACTCCAACTGTTAAAAGTAAGCAATAAAATTGCTTTATTGAAATAATTTCTATTTACCAAAAATAGTAAACACAAGTGCTACGTGAGGCAGGTTAGGAATAGATTAATTAATAGTTTTTTTTTAAAATCAAAGTTCACACATAAATATTATAAAATTATTATAAATATTTTATTTTCTCGGTTTAAATTTTTAGAAACAATTATAATTTTAATATTATGTTACACTTTAATGTCTTCATCAGATAAAAATACTATCGATTCGTCTCATATAACTCGTTCTCAAATAAAAAATAACCCAGAAATAGTATTACATTCAGGAATCCCTAATTATAAAACAAAACCATTTACAAGTACACCTAGATATTCTAAAGAAAACCCTAACCTAAAAGAATTACAAAAACAATTTGACTCAGGCTTTGTAAGTTCTCAACTTTTTGACAGCGAATCTTCTGACAGTGACAAAGACGTAGGTGAAGATACTATTACAGAAAAAACTTTAGTTAGACAAAATAAAACTATAACTGACGAAATTGAAACTTACAATTCTTCCGAACACAGTTCTTCTAATAATAGTGAAAATAGTTATAATTTTGAAGAAAACATGGCCCTACCAAATAATCAACAAGTCTCATTACGAGATGCTATAGAAACAATACCTATGTTTGACGGAAAAAACATACCATTATCAATTTTTATCGAAAGTTGTTTAGAAGCAAAGTCTATGCTTCCCGAAGTAGCACAAGTTCAGACAAATTTAGTTAAATTAATTAGAAGTAGAATTTCGGGAGAAGCAAGAAGAATTATAATAGGAAATAACTTTAATACTGTAGAAGAATTAACGGAAAGACTAAAACAAATTTACTCACCAGCAAAATCAGTATATCAGTTACAAGGAGAATTAGGCGCAATATATATGTGGGAAAATGAAAATGTAATCTCATACGGTGCTAGAATTGCAGAAGCGGCAGAAAGAATATTAGATGCACATAGAATTAGCAACGACAATGCAGTAGATGATGCGTTTAAAGCAAGTTTAGATAGATCAAGTATAGACTGTTTTTCGCGAGGACTTAGACCAGAGATTGAAATACGAATAGGAACATCTGAAACATTCGCAGGGATAGTTAACAAAGCAATCGACATTGAAAGAAGATTATCGTCACACAACGATTTAAGAAAAAGTAACAATAATACGGAATATAATTTACACCCTAAAACTAACAAGGAATTCGCTAAAACAACGAAAATTAATATAGCTCAAGATAATGTAGTAAATTGTTTAGCCTGTGGGAAACAGGGTCATTTTGCAACAAATTGTTTCCAACTTAACAAAATGTTAGGATCAAGACGAGAAAATTCCTTTAATTCAGGTCCAAGACAAAATTTTTCAAACCAGTATCAAAATCGATTTAACAATCAAAACCCTTTGTTTAATAAATTTCAAAATAATTATTCACAACAAAATCAAAGACAAAATCAGTTTAGAAATATAACACAAAATCAATTTCGAACTCCATTTTTTAATCAAAACCAAAATCAACGCACAAATTTTTTACCAAACCAACAAAATTTTTTCCGAAACTTTTCTCAAGAATCTCGAAATGACACTAGAAACTTCGCGAATAGAAACCCAAACATAACCTGTAATTATTGCAAAAAATTAGGACACATTTCTACCAATTGTAGAAAAAAGATGTGGGACGAAAATAACAAACAACCACAAGTCTCTCCAGAAACACAAAATCAGGGAAACTCCAAAGTTCCTCTTCAGTAGGATGCTCTGAAGAAGAATGCAAAAAAAGTTACTACGCGTCCAGAAACATTAATTTAGCAAAAACAAACTCAATACCGTACATCCGAATAAATACTAAAGAATTAAAAAACCCAATAACTATGATGATTGACACTGGAGCAGGCCCTAATTTATTGAAAATTCGCGCATTAAATTCAGAAGTAAAAATTGACGAAAATAAGTGTTTAAAATTAACAGGAATTAATGATCACCCTGTATATACGTTAGGACAAGTCGAAATACAAATTTTCGGAACATTAACAACATTCAATCTACTATCCGATGAGGTCCCAATTGAACATGACGGAATTTTAGGAACAGAATTTTTTATAAAAAATAAAGCAAAAATTAACTACGAAGAAGGTCATTTAGAAATAAACAAACAAAAATTTAATTTCGATTCAAAAAATTATTTTACAATACCAGCAAGATCAATTTATAATATTCAAGTTAAAATTTTAAATAAAGAAAAAAAAGAAGGTTATATTCCAAGATTAGAAATAAAAGATGGCGTTTATATAGGGGATGCAGTAGTTACAAACATAGAAGGCTTAGCTTGTTTAAAAGTAATCAACACTCTAAATGAACCAATAGATGTGCCAATTTTTGAAATAAATTTAGAAGATTTTGAAGAAATAAAACAAGAAACACATAATTCTGAAGACACATCAATTACACAAATTATTGATGTATTTTCAAAAAATTATAAATCAGACAAAATTTTTAATATTACAGGCAGTGACAGAATTGAGGAAATAAAAAAATTACTTCGTCTAGATCATTTAAATAAAGAGGAACTAGAACACATTTTGAATTTAGTAAAAACATATTCTGATAGATTCCATATACCTGGCGAATATTTAGAAGGAACAGATCTTATAAAACACAGAATAATAACAACAGATGACACTCCAATTATAACTAAACAATACAGATTTCCACCCATTCACAAAGAAGAAATGACTCGACAAGTGAACGAATTATTAAAACAAAAAATTATAAAACATTCTGACTCTCCTTATAATACACCAATATGGATAGTACCAAAAAAAGACGACTCTCAAGGAAATAAAAAATGGCGATTAGTATTGGACTTTAGAAAACTCAATGAACGCACGGTAGGACAATTTTATCCCCTCCCTAATATTACGGACTTACTAGATCAACTCGGAAATGCTCAATATTTTTCAGTTTTCGACTTAGCTTCCGGTTTTCATCAAATAAAAATGGACCCTAGAGATTCATACAAAACAGCATTTTCAACCCCTTTTGGACATTACGAATTTGATAGAATGCCTTTTGGACTAAAAAATTCACCTAGCACATTTCAAAAATTAATTGACCAAGTATTATTAGGATTGCAAGGATCAGAATTATTTGTTTATCTGGATGACATCGTAATATACGCGGACACACTACAAGAACATGAAGAAAAATTTTGAAAACTCATGGATCGGTTACGTTTTGCAAATTTAAAATTACAGCCGGATAAATGCGAATTTTTAAGGTTAGAAGTAGGATATTTAGGGCATATTATCGACAAAAATGGCGTACGACCGGACCCAAAGAAAGTAGAAGCAGTGAAAAAATTTCCAACACCAAAAAATGTGAAAAATATTAAACAATTTCTCGGACTAGCAGGATACTACCGCAAATTTATAGATAATTTTTCAAAAATAGCAAACCCATTAAACCAACTTTTAAAGAAGGATATACCTTTTCTCTGGACCGATAGACAACAAACAGCTTTTGACATGTTAAAGGATAAATTATGTGAAGAACCACTTTTAAGAAGACCAGATTTTTCTCAACCATTTATATTAACAACAGACGCATCAGGTTTCGCAATAGGAGGCATTTTATCGCAGGGAGAAATTAATAAGGATCAACCAGTCGCTTATACTTCTCGAACATTAAGTGAATGTGAAAAGAAGTATGACACCTATGAAAAAGAAGCTTTAGCAATCATATACAGTGTACAACATTTTAGACCATACCTTTACGGAAGAAAATTTACGTTAGTAACGGATCACAAACCGTTAGTTTGGTTCCAAAATTCAAAAGATCCATGTTCAAGAGTTACAAGATGGAAACTAAAATTAGCAGAATACGATTTTAATGTGGTCTACAAGGCAGGAAAAACAAATGTAAATGCTGATGCTTTATCAAGAAATCCAATCGAAGATATTACTGAAAATAAAGTGCAAAAAATAAATACAGAAGAAATTCCAGAAACTCAGGAAAACATTACTCAAGAATATATTAATAAATGTGTGCAAGAAAAAATTGAAGAATACTTAAATTGTGTATCAAGTGAAAATAATTACTCAAATTTGGAGGTAAAAAATCTCCGCCATATTAAAAAGATGTTACATAATGAATACTGCAAACCAGAAAATTATGATACACGTAATGAAGCTTGTAATGTTGTTACAAGAAATCAACGAAGAATACAAGAAAACGATAATCAAGAAGAAGAAATACAAGGAAACAAAAATCAAGAAACACTGGAAATTCAAGAAGAAAAGAAGAATCAAGAAATTCAAGAAAAAGAAAAAGAAGAAGTACATATAAAAAGGAAACGAGGTAGACCAAAGAAACAAAGCACACGTTTTAATACTTCCTTAAAAAAGAAGAGAGGAAGACCAAAAAAGGTATGTAATACAAAAAATAAGAAATTTTATAATGAAGCTTATACTAATGAAATTGAATCTGATCCTGAGTATATTAATCAAGAAACAAAACCAGAAGAACATGGAGATATCGACCAAGACTATGAAAATTCTAATTCTGAAGCATCATCCGAAGACGAAGACAATTTATTGGAAAAAGAAGATTGCGAAAATTCAAAACAAGAAAAATATATTATCGACTGCAGAGACCAATTAACGATGCGCAAAGACAACTTAACTTATTTTATTTCAATTAACGGTGATCCTTTAGATAATGGTTCCAGATCGTTAGCAAAACGCGAAAAATTACCGAATTTTAGTAAACTTGAGTTAGGTGTAGCAGAAAAAATTAAAAAAGGTATATATTATCACATTGCTCTCCCCATAGAAAATGAAATGAAAGAAAATTTAAATAATACTAAACAGAAAATAAAAAATACAATAATTTCATTAAAACATCTATGCGAAAACTTGAAACTAAAAACAATTAGTATTGCAAAAACGTCAAAAATTAACAATGTAACTTGGGATGAAATCCTATCAATGATTAAATTAACTTTTAAAAATTCATTTGTGAAAATTATAATATGCAACGGATATACAAAATACCCCACCAAAGAAGAATATTTACAATTAATAGAAGAAGCCCATTCAAGTTCAATAGGAGGTCATAAAGGTGTTACAAAAACTTATGGTAGAATTCGACAAAATTATTATTGGGAAAATATGAAAAATAGCATACAAAAATATATTCAAGGTTGCCTTCAATGTCAACTAAAAAAATTAGTTAGAGTCAAAACAAAAAACCCCATGATTATAACAGATACACCTGGTACAGCATTTGAAAAAATAGCAATGGACATCGTTGGACCATTGCCCAAAACAAAAAATGGAAGTGAGTACATATTAACTATACAAGACAATTTAACTAAATATTCATTAGCAATTGCACTTCCAAATTATCAGGCAAGCACAATAGCTGACGCATTTATTAAAAGATTTATTTGTATTTTCGGATCCCCAAAAGGAGTATTAACAGATCAGGGAACAGATTTTTTAAGTAATTTAATGAGAAGTTTAGCAAAAAGATTTAGAATACGACAATTTAAAACAACAGCTTTCCACCCTCAGTCTAATGGATCAATCGAAAGATCTCATCACGTTTTAGGAGAATATTTGAAACAATTTATTAATAAAATTGAAGAATGGGACGATTGGTTAGAATTAGCTATGTTTTCTTATAATACAAGCATCCATGAAGGTACTAAATGTACTCCGTACGAATTAATTTTCGGAAAATTAGCAAGACTACCATCAAGTGATCCACCACTTGAACACGAAAAACTAGAGACTTACGATCAATATTTGACAAATTTAATAACAAGACTTCACGAAATGAGAAATATTGCTAGACAAAACTTAATTTTTGCAAAAGAAAAATCAAAAACTTATTATGACAAAAATTGCAATCCACAAAATCTTAAAGTAGGAGATGAGGTATTTTTATTGCAAGGAGGAAAAATTCATAAATTTGCTAATCAATATACAGGACCCCATAAAATTTTAGAAGTATTAGGAAAAGGAAATATAAAAATAGAAATAAAAAATAAACCTAAAATAGTACATGTCAACCGACTTAAAATATCTAAAATGAATAAAAACTGAATTTTTTTTTTCAGACAAAAAAAAACAACATGATTAGTCTCACTCTAAAATCTTTACAATTAATACCAGAAGATTTTACATTTCAAATAAATTTAAACATTAAAAATAGTTATTTATCAAAAAATATTTTAAACATACCATTTGAGTCACATGAAGCTACAGAATTTCAAATAGACACACAACAAATTTTTATAATCGGAGGAGTGGAAATCGAAGTAGAAAACACAACATTATATTTCGCAGTTATAGATACTAACATGTCATATCCTTTTCAAAATAATTATGGAATTATCGGATCAAAAAACGCTTTAGAACTAGGACTCATAAACTTAGAAGTACTGGATATTTTTGCCCCTATGGAACACTAATAAAACACACAAAAATTGTACTTTTTAGATGGACGACAGACACAAAAGAAAATTAGACATAAATATCAATTTTATTGCTCACCACGTAAATATGACTGAATTATGGCCATATTTATTTATCTCAGGAATATTCTACAAAAACGATTGTAACATACATAGATGGAAAAATAATTTAGGAAATTTTGAAACAAAGAAAGATATAATATTAACTATAAAGACACGCGGACCCTACGCTTTTTACAATTTAATAGAATGTTTATACGAAATAGACCAAGGATATATTGCAGACATTTTACTACAAGTAAACTTATTATTTTAAACACAAACAAATTACACAATAAATTCGAAAAATATAATAATAAATAAGTAAAACAAATACAACTCATTTTTCAGAAATGTTTTCCGGATCGAAAACATGGATGATATTAATCATAATGACAATGTATTATACAAACATACATGCTATCATCGGATATGACTGCGGGGCCAACACTCTTAATTTAACTACTATATCACTTTTGGAAGTAGGAGACTGTGACATACCTAGACCAGAGGTACATTCAGAATCAATTTATATTCAATTAATACAAGTTGCTGATTATTCCCTAGCTAAAATCAAACAATGCAAAATAGAAATCAGACGTTCAATCACACAATGTGGAATGTTTTCACATAGTTCCAGTGTGGCAAATGGTCAAAGCGAATATATTCTAGATGTTAGTCGCGAACAATGTATGACTCTTCATGAAAGAGGAACAATAATGATAGGACACGATTCATTAATATCAGGATTAAAAGTCAATCACACATCTTTTAACAGCGTACTATTAGCAGGATCTGTATCATTCGATGGTAAATGTTCAGGAGCAAAATATTCTGACCCCTTAGGAACTTGGGAGGATGTAACAGTGCAAGCCGTAGTTGCAATAACCTTAAAAGAATATTTTGCATCAGTTAACTTAAATAATAATAAAATTCATCTAAAATCTGGTGTAACATGTCAACTATCAGATGCCAGATGCATTGATATGGAAGGAGGACAAACATTTTGGAACCCATTACCCGAAGACATTTGTAAATTCAATAAATACGAAATACTTTATGAAGGATTAGCAAAGAAAATTCACGAAACCAATTCAAATAATTCAGAAATCTTATATTCTCTAAATTCAGAAGACATAACCTTTGTATTAACTCAAAAAGCTCAAAACCCTATTTGTCATCTAATAATGTATAAAACAGAACATCCTAAACTACTAGTAATAGAAACACAAAAAGGAGCAACAATTATAAAAAATACTAAACCCACAGTTCAAAACATGGACTTATTCACTTACGTAAATTCTATATTTGTATACACAGAAAGACACATACGAACACAAATTAACCGACTATATTATGACGTATTAGTACAGAAATGTGAATTAGAACAGAAAGTATTAAAAAACACACTAACATTAGCAACACAGACACCTGATGAATTTGCATTTAACTTAATGAAAGGACCAGGTTACATGGCTATTCTTGCAGGCGAGGTAGCACATATAATTAAATGCGTTCCTGTAGAAGTAAAATATCGAGAAACAAAAGAATGTTACACACATTTACCAATTTTAAAAGGAAATAATTCACTTTTTCTTACACCCAGAACACACATAATCACAAGTAGAGGTACACAAACAAGTTGCAATTCCTTCGTACCTACAATGTATTTCTTAGGCGAAACTTGGTACAAAATGATACCTAATCCAGCAGAATCAGCAGCCCCTGCTATTATGAAACCATTAAAAAGTCCTACATGGAATTACATCAATCCTTCATCTTTAGCAACAAGCGGTATCTACTCACAATCAGATTTAAATAAACTACATAAACATATAATGTTCCCAGAAGAAAAACCTACGGTTCTAAACAGTTTAGCTCGCAGTATAACAGGACAAACTAGTACAAATCAGGGTATATCATTAATGCATTTGTTAGACGAAGAAACAATGGAAAAAATCGCAGAATCAACTTGGAATAAAGTATGGACAGCCTTTTCTAGTTTTGGAACTATCAGCGCAGGTTTTATAGGAGTAGTAATATTAATCAGAGCAATAAAATTACTCATAGACACATTTATTCATGGTTACACACTTTATACCGTTTTTGGATGGTCATTTCATTTAATCGGATGTATTTGGGACTCAGTAACAAATCTTTTATTACATTTAGGAACACAAGGATACACGAAAACAAAAACAGATAATCCTACTCCTCAAGAAGACGCAGAAATAGAAACAAAACAAGGTAACAGCAACATTATTTCTACAGCACCTGCATATCCGGTGGAAGAATTATCAAAAATAAACCATACTAACAATTTTCATATTTAAAAAGCATGAATCCCTCAGAGAAAGTAGAAGAACTAACAAAAATCCTTAAATTGACACCAGTTGACTACAAATATAAAATTAGAAAAGACGAAGACGATAAAATAATTTTTGAAATATCAATTATACATGAAAAATTCAAATTTACTGCTATTGGACGTAATCCAGACGAAGTAAAAGAACATTGCGCATTACTATACTTAAAAACACTTCCTAGACTTGACAAAACTAAAATTAAAGTTCAACCTATTACAGACGTAGAAAAAGAATTAGAAGAAATTTGTAAAAAACTAAACCTACCACAACCCAAATATTCAAAATTAGTGTTTAACACATCTTCCTTAAAATCAGACATCATTGTTATCTGCAAAGTAAATGAAATAAAAGAAAGTTATTTATCAACAAATATAAAAATAGCACAAAAACAAGCAGCTTCAAAAGTGTTTCATAAATTATTTCAAAAGCAACAAGAATCGCTAGATATAGTTTCAACATCCAGGACAAACATTAATTTTTCAACAAATATAATTAAACCTCAAGTCCAATATTTAACTTCACTTCCACTAAAAAAACGTATGATACAAAACATTTTTCTTGAAAAACCACTAGCAATTACATTTGTTAAAGAAAATTCAAAAATAACTAACAAAAACATAAAACATGAAGCTCCCATACAACCTGAACTAAATAAAATAAACAAAGATTATAAAAAATGCATAAATTGTCAATTCAGACCTTTAAATACATATTCTAAACTATAAAAAACGCATATTTGTTTCTTTCAACAGGAAAATGGAAAATTTTTACAACGAACCATATGATGCCCCAAGATTCAATAGAAATAGACAACATTCCTTCCACACTCTAAATCACATAACTATTTTAATGGATTTTACAATTAAATATGGTCTTCATCCACCACAAATTTACACTTACGAAAGTTGCAATCATGCCACTAAACCTTATTTTGTATCTCAAATAATAGTCCTAGATCATTTAGTATTAAAAACAGCGAAAACAAAAGAAAAAGCGGAAAACAAGGCAGCATTTAACTTACTTTTAATTTTAATTAGAAATTATGACTTATGTGACGAAGAAATCAATACAAATCAAGACAACTTAAGAACGAAAGATCAGGAATCTCAAACAGACTCACGTCAAAAACTGGTAGCATGGTCAAATTCTTGCAAATATTGCAAAACAATCATGCATAGCAGTAAAGAATGTAGCAATCACATAAAAAATATTATCAAACTCTCAAACAAAGTAACTCAAACTTCAGAAAGAAATCTATTTTCACGACTACTCACTCCATTTAGAAAAAGAATTACTCCTAGACGAACTTACGTATAAAATTAAATTTTTCTTACATCCTGACTTTTATATTTTAGCATGTATCAAGAACCTATTGACATTTTAAAACAAAGAAGAACAACACTTACACTCTCCAGCCTAAAAGAACCTCTAAAAAACAGATTTATGGAAATGCAACTGGAAGACTTTAAACCATTACCGGGACAACATGATATTATTCAATTATTACGCTATTTTGTTTTTGAATATGATTTACCACCCCCACAAGTTTATATGTTAATTGAAAAACCAAAAAACCTTCTACCTCAGTACATTGTTTTTATGTCAATAAATAATAAATCAATAAAGAAAAAAGCATATACTCAAGATCTAGCAGGTCAATATGCTGCATTAGGTCTTCTAAAACACTTTGTAAATACACACGATCTAATAGATGAAACAATCAATGTAGAAATAGAAAACCAAAAAACTCGCGAAATTAGCACTCAAACTGACCCCCGGCCAAAATTAATACAATGGAATAATTACTGTAGATATTGTTTTAACAAAGGTCATACATTTAAAAAATGTACTGACTTACAACTTCAAGCATTAAGAGAACCTAACAAACCAACATATTTGTTAACAGGCAACCCATATTTACACAAATTAATTGAATTATTCCACAGAAATAGTAAACAACCTAGAAAAAAAGATTTTAATGAATCCAAACTAATCTAAATTTATTTTCTTTTTGTTATAGCGATTTAACATCAAACTACTTACATTCGCATGCCTCTCTACAAAGAAAGAAGTATTAATTAAAATTTTTTCTCTTTCATTTTTTCTGTTTTAATAGATAATCAAGAAAAACAGCATGACATGGATAAGGTTTACTGCTTTTATTATATTTTGCACCATATTTTTCAAACCATCATATTCATATACACAAATATTCCTACCTAATGAACCTAATATTATTTTTGAATCAGTTAAAGACATCATGTTTCCAACTAACAAAAATCATCTAATAAGTTATGTAAATATAAACGATATATTAAAATTTGGAAAATTATTAACAAATTTGTTTAAAGAAATAACTACACAATGCACAAATAGATGTTCAAATGACTATATAACAGAACAAATCAAAAGTAAAGAATTTAAATTGCAAAAAACTCTAATAGAAATTGAAAACATTCTTGATAATATCAGTAATACAGACGAAAATAAACAACTTTTTCAAGAAATTATAAAAAAAACAAACTATTTGGATCCAATGTCATTTTGGATACAAAAAGATATAGACATTTTTCCGATGGAATTCTCTAATGATATGATTAAAATCACTCGCATTAATGGAACAATAAATAATTATACCAGTTTGTTTTACAATTTTCCAAGTAAATTCAAAAAGAATTATGAATCATTCGTAAAATTATGGATAAAAGAATTAAGAAAACCTATATACGAATATATTTACTATACACAAACTCTAATAAACATTATAACATATTCTAACAATAACCAATGGCATCCTACATTACTAAAATCTATACCACAAGAAAATCTGAAAAATTGCATTCAAAATAACATTACATTATCAGATTTGCTTAAAAATTCAATAATAACACAATTTATTTTTAAAAACAAATTATATTTCTCATTTACAATACCTATTATTTCAAAACAGCAATATAACGTATACAAATTACATTCAATTCCTTCATTTTATAAATTCAATACAAACTCTAGTATATCTACATACATAAAATATAAAACACAATATATTGCTATCAGTATAAACAATCAAACATATTTTCACATAAATAATTTTTCTTTATGTCATAACACAACAAGTGGAAAACTTTGCCTTAACACACCTGATATTAAATTAACAATAAAAAATTTCATATGTGAAATAGCTTTATTTTTTAACAAACAAACAAACACTTGCACATTATATTTACAATTAGACAAAAATACTGATTGGACTATTCTAGAAAATTCTCAAGCATGGCTTTACTCAAATTTTTACCCTATTAACATTTATATTCATTGCCCTGACAAAAGAACATCTCAAAAAATTATTAAAAATAATTGTATTTTACATATAGAGCCTGAATGTATCATAGAATCAAAAAATTATATTTTTCCTAACATAACTAAAAATACTCAACACACTTCTTCTTACATACCAACATTAACAAATGAATTTTTTTTAAAAGAAAATTATCCTACACTATTTAAATTAATTGACAATCCAACTTCAATATTTAAAAAATTAATACAGTATACAAAAAACAAATCTATCCCAGCATCTGAAATGGAAGAAAAATTAATATTAATAACACAAATCCAAGAATCTAATAAAAATTACATATTATCAATAACAAAATATCAATTGTTTTTAAATTATATTTTACTATCGTTATTAACTTTAATAATTCTTTTAATAGGACTAAAAACTTATTTCTTAATAAAAAAACAACATACTACAATATACAGAACTCACCAAGAACAAAATTTTACACCACAAGAATGCATAACATTGCACGAATCCCCAATATAAAATATCTGAAAAACAAAACAAATTATAAATTTTATTTACTTATTTTTTCTCTTCTCCTTCTCTTATAAACAACACAAACATAAAACACTTACTCTTTTTAAGAAAGGAAACCTTTCTTCACTTTCAAAAGGTAAAAATATCTTATATCTTTTACTGTTTAAAATAAAAGGTGCATTAATTACTCCTCCATTTTGTTTTATGAAATCTTTTATTTTTGCGACCCATTTTGCTTTTGTAGTTGGTCTAATGTCCAACCAAGAACAAGGCAGTCTTACTTTTAAACCATCATTTAGTTTAAAAAAAGAATGTTTTGTTAAACTTATTTTGGTGTGTGTTTCAAACCTAACCAAATGTCTGTCCACCTAAAAACGAAATGCATATTTTTATATATATACATATATGTTCATAAATACGTAATATAAAATATATACAACAATTAAAATTTTTTTTTTACTTACAACTTCAAGGCAACGTCTTTTTACTATAAAAAAGGTATTATCCATGTGATAAATCCCTTTTAAATTATCCACTTTTATTAAATCAACAACAGTTTTCCTTAGTTCATTTTGTTGATTAATTGGAAAAGTACTCCACCAATTAGGTCCACTAATTAGTATTTTTTCAAATTTTATAAAAAAATTCTCTTTACATCTTCTTTTCTCCCAAATATTTTGCACAAAAACTGGTTCCAAAGGTACACCATCACTTTGCTCACTCGAAATTGTAAGTCCATAATCTTTCTCTGTACATTGCAAAGATGCATCATCTTTTTCACTTAAAATATCATTTAGTTCTTCTTCATTTGAAATCACTACACCTTCTTTTTCTAATATACTATCAAATTCTGTTAAACATCCACTATCCGTTTTTTTGCTCATTTCAACATCTTCTTCAACACTCTTTACACTACACGAATCTATATTCCAATTTTCGGACTCTAAAGCCTTATTAAAAAACTCAATTGGATCAGGAAACAAATCCACATTTTCTATAACATTTTCAAAACTACTCGAAGACATTTCGAACTTTTCTGTTTCAAACTCAAAAAGAAACTGAACTGATGCATAAATTCACCTGATCAGACACCCTGTACCTTTTTGTCAAAAGAAAACCCCACCACAGACAGACCACAGACAACATTAGAAGAGTATACGCATTAGCATAACCCTTAATATTTGTCAAAACTAGAGTATCAAAGGAAGATATGATAATGAGAATCGGACCAACTGGCACTTTTTAAAGACAAAATAGGAAGTAACATAGTCAAGTCAATTTTCTTTTAGTTGCATGTGAAAATTTTAAAAATAATCCAGTAGATAGTAGAAACAGCATGAACAAATTTTTAAACAATACAAATAAATTAACTAAAATTTTTTCTCTTTCTCAAAAGATGCTACCGACCGACAACCAACCGTTAGAAGCTTCTAAATGCGAAAATAATATAAAAAAAGTATATTTAATTAAAGAACTGTTAAAACGATATGCGTGTGTAAAAAAGATTTATAATAGTGCAATAGCATTTTCGCATGATAAAATAATTTGTCAAAATTGTTTTTTTGATTTAGATAATTCTGAACAAGTAAATTTCAATATAGAAAGAGTACAACATTTATATGTAAGAAACGTTGATGCAACAATAGAGTGTTACAATTGTAAAATTATTTTGTACAATAGTATGCAAAAAGCAAACGAATGCATGGAATGTACGCTTAGTATTTTAGAAACAGAAAGAGAAAAAGTTGAAGAATTTAAAGATGTTCGACTATATTACGACCCTAGGTATTCTGATAAACCAACAAATTACGACTCTGACTCTGACACAATTATTTACGAATACGATTAAATTTTTTTTTATTATTATTAATAAACAAAAATAATAATAAAAAAAAATAATAATAACAATAAGTTATTTTTATTCTTCTAGATAAAATGAATCCGATTACAACTTTAGAAAATCTTGCTGTTCAATTCTCATTTTCTTACCCCATATACACAATACCAGACGCGAAGATTTCTGCAAATATTGCAACTTTGTCTATAGAACAAGATAAAAATCACATCGAAATTAACATTGAAAAATTACAAAATAAAAAAGAAACAAAAAGAAAATTAGCGGAAATAATGTTAATAAGACTAAAACAAAAATACGATTTTAATGAAAAAAAAGAAGCAATAGATACTTGGAGTGATAAAATCCAATTAATTAAATGGAGCAGTTCTTGTGAAAGGTGTTACGGAAGATATCATGTAGCAAAAAATTGCCTAAATTACAAAAAAAATAATAAAAATTATAAAGATTAAGACAAATTCTTTTTCTCTCGCTATAAAATAAATAAATAAACAATAAAATATGTGCATGCTATCTTCTAAACATTTAGTTATATATCTATTGTGTGTGTGTGAAAAACAAAAAAAACAATACAAAAACAAAAAAATAAATAAATAATAATAATAATAAACAAAAAAAAAATAATAATAAAAAATATATAAACTAAATAAAAAAATGTGTATGTTTTACGCTTAACTTAAATACAATTGTAAATTTTAACTCAAAATGTAAAAATTAGAATTTGGAAATTGTTCAATTTCATTTTTTCAATTTCCAAATTTCTGAAGGGGGAGGTGTTACGTCATCGTAACGTATTTTTTCAATATTAATAATAATATAAATAATTATAATAATAATAATGGGAATAACAATAAATAATTGTTATTAACATATTATTAACAATTATAAATAGTTATTAATTAATGAAAATAGTAATAATAAGAATAATAAAATAATAATTAGATTTAAACAATAATAATGTTTAAAAACGAATAATTAGTTATAATTACGAAACGATAATAATTAATGTAACAATAATAACCAAATAAGAATAATAAGCAATTGTAATAATAATAACAAGATAGTAATAAAAATAACAACAATAATAGTTAATAATAACAAGATAATAACAATTTATAAAAATAAATAATAATAATTAATAATAACAATAATATCAAAACAATAATAATTAATTGTAACATTTATAACAAATAATAATAATTAATTTCAACAAGATAGTAATAAAATGTAACAACAAAATAACAATTAATAATAAGTTAATAATAATTTGTAACAACAAAATAACAACAAATAATAGTTAATAATAACAAGATAATAATAAATTGTAATAATTAACAACAAGTTATAATAATGTAAAACAATAATAACAAGTTAATAACAAAATATTAATAACAAATTGTAATAACAATTAATAACAAAATGTTAATAACAAATTGTAATAACTATAAATAATTAACAACAACATAAAAACTATAATATTAGATTGTAAAAACATATGACTAAGACGATGTGAACACGTGCGATCTAAAAGCTGAGTCAACGCAAGTGTTTCTCTAACAATGGTTTCCTAAATGCATGGCAAAAGGTATCGTTGCTTCAAATACATGGCAAAAGGTATCGATGCTCCAAATGCATGGCAAAAGGTATCAATGCTTAAAATACACAGGGAAATTTGGATATAAAAAGAGCCACACTATCAAACAGTCTTCAGTCTTAATTTTTTCATCATAACAAGTGGTTCTCTTCGTGATAGTGCTCGCAACCCCAGTATAGTAGTTGTCCTGATCTTACGTAAATTTCTAAATTCAGTGAATCTTGAAGTCAAATTTGGTGTTTGAAAGATTGTTCGAGTGACAACAAAGCTGAAAGAAAACCATTCAACTGCCTGATTTACGAGTGTCGTAAATCTTCCACCTGTACCATTTAGTAACCGATTAACGCACAATTGGCATTGTTTCCCATCGGCGCCAGCCAGGACCAAAAATTTGCTTTTCTAAGGTAAACAGAGAAACCACTTAAGACTCGTTTTTAGAAAGCTAGTGCTCATTTCATCTTTCCATAATTTTGATCTTTTAAATATACTGTGTTCAAATAAATTTATTCTTGTCATTTATCCAACCTCGTCCCAACTTTAATTTTTTCTAAATTAAAGTTAAATCGAGAAAAAATAGGGAATATAATAATAAGGTTAGACATAACAAATTATAAATTTAAATCTACAACAGTAATTGGCATTAATACGCATATTGAAGTGTGTAAATCAATGAAAAAGAAAATTACACTTAAAGAGAATATAATTAATTATGATGGAGAAAATGAACGGAAATGAATCTATAAAATTAAAGGAAAAAAATAAGGACAAGAAAATATGAATTAAAATTTTGTCATTATCAAGTAAAATAAAATTAATAATTATTACGCTGTGTCTATTTTGTCCGAAAGTAAAAATACATGGGAAAAAAGACGGGCGAAATAAAAGAAATTGTTTATTTCGCCCGTTAATGACAATATATGATTAATAATTAAAAATATTTGTAAATTTTTCTTTGCTTTTATTTAGAGTAGGAGGAGGAAGGAGTCATTCACCTTGGATTAAAAATTTTCTTTTTATTATAAGACAATTTAATTCATTTATTTATTTTAATTTTGAGGAGGAAGGAATCATCCACCTTCGATTAGAAATTTTCTTTTTAACATAAACAAAAATAATTGATTTATTTATTTTCATTCGAAGTATGAAGGAATCATCCACTTTAGGTTACAAATTTTCTATTTATTATCAGAAATTTAATTGATTTATTTATTTGTATTGAGGGAGGAAGGAATTATTTTCAAATTGGGTTAGAAATTTTATTTTTACTATTATCGGAATAAGTTCCGAAACGCAGCAGCCTTCTGCACACTCGACACAATTACAAATCTCTATAAATTATATAACAAAATGAAATATACAGAAATTTTTTTAATCCTTTTAAATACAGGAAAGAAAAATAATAAAAGAAAATGGTGAGGAAGAAATGGAAGTAGAAAAAGGAAGGAAATAAAAAAGACGAAGAAAATGAAATTGAAAAAGAAGTGTTACGTCAAAACGAGAAACCTTTATAAATATACCTAACGTTCCTCGTTTTAAATTAGTTTCATAAATGAATCTAATTTGGGATGAGGATAAGTCAATGAGCCTACTAAATGTTGTGAGAGAATAATTTATTTAAAAACCAACAAGAAAGAAAAGAGTTGACAAAATTACAATGAGTACAAAAATTATGAGTCTTACTTAAAGAATAACGATTACTGGTGTGATGATAATCTCTTGTCTATCTTAATGGTGTTGAGCGGTAGATGAAAGGGGGCCTTCCGTTTGTTGTCCTTAATGGTTGGGTCTTAATCCTCTTGTTTACACTAATGAGATAGTGTATTGTATTGTGAAAATATCTGCTTTCTTCCAGACGGTTGTCGCCTCCTAAGCAAATTTCGATATTTCGAAATTTGGAATGTGATACTTCAATATTAGAGTTTGTAGATACTCGAAAGAATTTCCAAATTTATATTTTTCGAAATTGATATAAGTTATATTTCGAAAATCGATGAATGGAGTGTTGATTTAAAACTGAATTCAAATTAATATTTGGAAAATAATTCACTTGTAATAAAATATGCTTAAATTAATACTTGGAATTCACTTTTAATAATGTCCAAAGGTATACTGGGAATTCACTTTTGAATAATGTTCAAAGGTATACTGGGAGACTGTTTACTTGTTGCCGATTAGATGAATACTGCTGATTTCCAAAAATTACTCTCTATCTCTTGTACTGAACGATGTGTTCAGGTTGATTTCTAAAATGGTTACTCTCTATCTAACCAGAAATTGTATCCCTTTTTATATAAAACGTTCCTCATAAGTGTAATGCTTTGAAATCAGGCACGTGTTGATATTGGTTTAAGTGGGAGTAACGGGCGACTCCCCCGTCCCTCGTAGATTTGGGAATTGTGTAGAAAACTGCTCTCGGCGACTGATGATTTTCCTCCCGCTTACTGTGCGGTTGCTTTCTAGGAAACATGCACGTGTCAATATTTGTGGCGGTAACGGGCGACTCCCCCGTCCCTCGTAGATTTGGGAATTGTGTAGAAAACTGCTCTCGGCGACTGATGATTTTCCTCCCGCTTACTGTGCGGTTGCTTTCTAGGAAACATGCACGTGTCAATATTTGTGGCGGTAACGGGCGACTCCCTCGTCCCTCGTAGATTTGGGAATTGTGTAGAAAACTGCTAGGCGAGGGGGGAACAGGTGATTTTCCTCTTGTTTGAATTCTTGTTCGTCGCTTGTTTACATAATTTTCTCTCTCTAATATTATCTTCACTCGCTTGTCAAAATTTGTTAGAAAGCCCATGTTTTTGATGCGGTATCATTATTCTTTTTACATGAACTAAAATATTACTCTTTTCTTGTATATTTGTTACAATTTGTATTTTGTTTTAAAATATATAATAACTATTGCCATATGTTAAAAATATGCAAAATACAATAATATAACATACATAAAATACAATAATAATATAATATAAGTAGAATACAATAAGAAAATACATGCATAAATATTATATTAAAATTAGATAAATTAACCAGAAGTTACGGACGTAACACCTACCCCCTTAGATTGAGCATGGGAGAGAAACGAAACATGCTCAAACTTTTCAAATACTTATTTTTATAGAGATGTTATAACCGTTCATACATGCATTCTGTCCATTCTTAATATTCCAAAAAAAAGTTATTCAAACTTACATGATTTCATTCAACTCTTATCTAAATTATAATAATTATTTCAGTTATTAAATTGTGATTTTGAATTTACATACAAAGAATGTATGGGTTACATTTTTAGTAATTATGTGTGTTACAATTTGTTGCTAATAATTTTTACAGAAAAAAAATTGTTTTATACAAAGGTTTAAGTTTCCGTAGAATTTTTGTATCGAAGTTTGTGATTTACATTTATTTTTTGTTTGCTTGAAAATTAAAAAATATATATATTTACAAATAGTTTTATGAATTTGAGAATTGGAAAATATACTACTTTAAATTTTACAGTCAGAAAATATTTCTTTCTTTATGACTCATATAAGTTTTTAAACCTATTTTTATTTTTTATATTCCATTTTTAGTTATTTTATTTATAAATTTCTTTCATTCTCAAGTAATATTTTTAAATGAATCTTTTGAAGTAATTTTATAATTATACATTGTAGTCAATAATAAGATACATTTTGTAAGTAGCCATGGTTGTTATAAGAAATTTGAATAATGCCATCTTAGAGTCCTCTTCAATAAAAATTAGGTACTATTTCATTTACTTTTAAACAAGTACATAAAATAGTGTTTCAGATTTAAGATAAAATCATTACAAAATCAAAAATTGACAAAATCTAAAAATATAATTCAAATTTGCAAACATTAAAAAGAAATAATTTGTCAAATTAGATTATTGTTATATTGAAACAAAAAAAACTAATAAAAATGTGTGTATTAAAAAGTTTAATGCATTAAAAAGAATTTAATTTTTTTTTCTATTTGAAGTCCCTTATTGCAACATTATACCATATGTATTATTCAAACTATTCTATTATTCTTGTTTAATTCGTGATAGTTTCAGTCTATTTATATGAACTATTTTTTGGTTATTTTTAACTGTTATTTTAACGTTTCCTTTGTTTAAAATTTCTAATATTTTGTGTGGACCTGTATATTGATTAGCAAATTTATGAATTTTTCCTCCGTGTAGTAAAAATACTTCGTCTCCGAGTTTAAGATTTTGTGGGTTGCAATTTCTATCATAATAGACTTTTGATTTTTCTTTTGCTAATATTAAATTTTCTCTAGCGATGTTTCTCATTTCATGAAGTCTTGTTACTAAGTCTGTTAAATATTGGTCGTAAGTTTCTAATTTTTCGTGTTCAAGTGGCGGATCGCTTGACGGTAATCGTGCTAATTTTCCAAAAATTAATTCGTATGGAGTACACTTTGTACCTTCATGAATACTTGTATTATACGAGAACATAGCTAATTCTAACCAATCGTCCCATTCTTCATTTTTATTTATAAATTGTTTTAAATATTCTCCTAAAACATGGTGAGATCTTTCAATTGATCCATTGGACTGGGGGTGAAAAGCAGTTGTTTTAAATTGACGAATTCTAAATCTTTTTGCTAATCTTCTCATTAAGTTGCTTAAAAAATCTGTACCTTGATCTGTTAAAACTCCTTTAGGTGATCCAAAAATACAAATAAATCTTTTAATAAATGCATCAGCTATTGTACTAGCTTGATGATTTGGAAGTGCAATTGCTAAAGAATATTTAGTTAAATTGTCTTGTATTGTTAATATATATTCACTTCCATTTTTAGTTTTTGGTAATGGACCAACAATGTCCATTGCGATTTTTTCAAATGCTGTACCTGGCGTGTCTGTAATAATCATTGGATCTTTTGTTTTTACTCTAACTAATTTTTTTAATTGGCATTGAAGACAACTTTGTATGTATTTTTGAATACAGTTTTTCATATTTTCCCAATAATAATTTTGTCGTATTCGACCATAAGTTTTTGTTACACCTTTATGTCCTCCAACTGAGCTTGAATGCGCTTCTTCTATTAACTGCATATATTCTTCTTTAGTAGGATATTTTGTATATCCATTACATATAACAACTTTTACAAATGAATTTTCAAAAATTAATTTAATCATTGATAGGATTTCGTCCCAAGTTACATTGTTTATTTGGGCTGTTTTCGCAATACTGATACTTTTTAATTTTAATTCTTCACATATATTTTTTAATGAAAGAATCGTACATTTAATTCTTTTTATTGTATCAGATAAATTTTCTTTAATTTCATTTTCTATTGGGAGAGCAATATGATAATATATACCTCTCTTTATTTTTTCTGCTATTCCTAGTTGAAGTTTACCAAAATTTGGTAATTTTTCACGTTTGGCTAATGATCTGGATCCATTATCTCGAGGATCTCCGTTGACTGAAAGAAAATAGGTTAGATTGTCTTTACGCATTGGTAATTGGTCTCTGCAGTCGATAATATACTTTTCTTGTTTCATATTTAAATTTTCACAATTTTCATTTTCCATTAGATTATCTTCTTCATCAGATGATTCTTCGGAGTTAGAATTTTCGTAGCCTTGGTCAATTTCTTCGTTTTTTTCCAATTTTGATTTCTGTTTAATATACTCAGGATCTGACTCAATTTCGTCATGAATAATTTCATTATAAAATTTTTCTTTTCTTTGATTCTTTGTGTTACATACCTTTTTTGGTCTTCCCCTTCTCTTCTTTGAAAAGGAGGTATTCAAACGTGTGCTTTGTTTCTTGGGTCTACCTCGTTTCTTCGTTTTGTGTACTTTTATTTCTTCATTTTCAGTTTCTTGGATATCTTCATTTTTCTTTTCTTGTATTTCTTTTTCTTGATTATTGTTTTCTTGCATTTTGCGTTGATTTCTTGTAATAACGTTACAAGTTTCATGACGTGTATCATAATTTCTTTTAACTTCTTGGAAAATTCTTATTATCTCCGAATTCATATAGGATTCATTGTCCTTAAATAATTTTTCAATAGATTGGAGACCTTTATTTATCTCCGAATTTTCATAGCGTTCATTGTTCATAAACATTTTTTTCATATCATAGAGGTTTCTTTTTACCTCCGAATTCAAGTAATACTTATTTTCATTTGATACACAGTGTAAATATTCATTAAATTTTTCTTCAATTTTTTCATGCACACATTTATTAATATATTTTGGAGTAATATTCTCTTGAATTTCCTGAGTTTCTTCAATTTTTTCTTCTTTTATGCCTTGTATTTTAATAATATCTTCAACTGGATTTCTGGATAAGGCATCAGCATTTACATTTGTTTTGCCTGCCTTGTAGACAACATTAAAATCATATTCTGCTAATTTCAGCTTCCATCTTGTTACTCTTGAACAAGGATCTTTAGAATTTTGGAACCACACGAGCGGTTTGTGATCCGTAACTAACGTAAATTTTCTTCCATAAAGATAAGGTCGAAAATGTTGCACACTGTATACAATTGCCAATGCTTCTTTTTCGTAAGTGTCATATTTTCTTTCACATTCATTTAAAGTTCTTGAAGTATAAGCAACTGGTTGATCCTTACCAATTACTCCTTGTGATAAAATTCCTCCTATTGCAAAACCTGAAGCGTCCGTAGTTAGTATAAATGGTTGAGAAAAGTCTGGTCTTCTTAAAAGTGGTTCCTCACATAGTTTATTTTTTAACATATCAAAAGCATTTTGTTGTTTTTCAGTCCAAAGAAAAGGTATATCTTTTCTTAAAAGTTGATTTAAAGGATTTGCAATCTTTGAAAATCCATCTATAAATTTGCGATAATAACCTGCTAGTCCTAAGAATTGTTTTATATTTTTAACATTTTTTGGTTTTGGAAATTTCTTTACAGCTTCTACTTTTTTCGGATCGGGTCGTACACCATTTTTGTCAATAATATGTCCTAAGTATCCTACTTCTAATCTCAAAAATTCACATTTATCCGGTTGCAGTTTCAAGTTAGCAAAACGTAATCGTTCCATGAGTTTCGAAAATTTTTCTTCATGTTCTTCTAGGGTATCTGCATAAATAACAATGTCGTCTAAATAAACAAATAATTCTGATCCTTGTAAACCTAATAATACCTGATCAATAAGTTTTTGAAATGTGCTCGGTGAATTTTTTAATCCAAAAGGCATTCTATCGAATTCATAATGTCCAAATGGCGTTGAAAATGCCGTCTTATAAGAATCTCTAGGATCCATTTTGATTTGATGAAAACCGGATGCTAAATCGAAGACTGAAAAATATTGAGCGTTTCCTAATTGATCCAACAGGTCTGTAATATTAGGGAGGGGGTAAAATTGACCTACCGTGCGTTCATTTAGCTTTCTGAAGTCTAAAACTAATCGCCATTTTTTATTTCCCTGTGAGTCATCTTTTTTTGGTACTATCCATATTGGTGTGTTGAAAGGTGAGTCAGAATGCTTAATAATTTTTTGTTTTAATAATTCGTTTACTTGGCGTGTCATTTCTTCTTTGTGAACAGGTGGAAATCTGTATTGTTTAGTTATGATTGGTGTATCATCTGTAGTTATTATTCTGTGTTTTATAAGATCTGTTCCTTCTAAATATTCTCCAGGTAAATGAAATCTATCGGAATAATTTTTTACTAAATTCATGATGTGTTCTAATTCTTCTTTGTTTAAGTGTTCGAGCCGAAGTAATTTTTTAATTTCTTCAACTCTGTCTTCGCCTGTAATATTCAAAACATTTTCTGATTCAATATTTTTTGAAAATGCGTCAATAATTTGTTTAATTGTGGAGTCTTCATTTTTATTATCAGATTTGCCTACTGAACCTTCTTGCTTTATTTCATCAAAATCTTCTAAATTTAATTCAAAAATTGGAATGTCAATTGATTCGTTTAATGTATTTATAGCTTTTAAATAAGCTAATCCTTCTATGTTCGAAACTATTGCATCACCTAAATAAACACCTTCTTTCACTACTAATCTTGGAATGTAACCTACTTTTTTATTTTTATTTAAAATTTTTACATGAATATTGTAAATTGATCTTGCTGGTATTGTAATATAACTTTCCGAATCAAAATTAAATTTTTGTTTATTGATTTCTAGGTGTCTTTCTTCGTAATTTATTTTCACTTTATTTTTTATGAAAAATTCTGTTCCTAATATTCCATCATGTTCAATTGGGACATCATTTGATAAAAGATTAAAAGTTGTTAGAATTCCAAAAATATTAATCTCAACTTGACCTAAAGTGTAAACAGCGTGATCGTTTATTCCTGTTAATTTTAGACATTTATTTTCATCAATTTTTATATCAGATTTTAACGCGCGAATTTTTAATAAGTTTGGCCCTGCACCTGTATCAATCATCATTGTGATTGGAATTTTTAATTCTTGAGTGTCAATTCGAATATATGGTATAGTGTTGGTTTTTGCTAGATTAATGTTCCTGGATGCATAGTAATTTCTTTTAAATTCTTCCTCAGAGCATCCTACTGAAGAGGAATTTTGGAGTTTCCCTGATTTTGAGTTTGCGAATTTGTTTGTTGTTGTTGTTTATTGTTATCATCCCACATTCTTTTTCTACAATTAGTAGAAATATGTCCTAATTTTTTACAATAGTTACACGTTATTCTTTGATTTCTGTTTGCAAAGTTTGATGTATTGTTAGTTCGTGATTCTTGAGAAAAATTTCGTTGTTGATTAGGGAAAAAATTTTGTTGTAGATTTTGTCGTTGGTATGAAGTATGAAATTGATTTTGTGGCGTGTTTCTAAACTGATTTTGGAATTGATTTTGTCTTTGATTCTGTTGTAGATTTCTGTAAGTATTTTGACTTTGAAATTTATTAAATGCATGATTTTGATTGTTAAATCGATTTTGATTTAAAAAATTTTGGCGTAATCCTGGAGAAAAGGAGTTTTCTCGTCTTGCTCCTATCAGTTTATTGAGTTGAAAACAATTTATTGCAAAATGACCGTTTTTTCCACAAACTAAACAAGTTATTACATTATCTTGAGCAATATTAATTTTGGTTGTTTTAGCAAAATCTTTATTATTTTTATGGTGAGAATTATACTCAGTATTATGCTCACTTTTTCTTAATTCACGGTGTGATAACAATTTTCTTTCTATTTCTACTGCTTTATTAACTATTTCTTGAAATGTATCTGCTGTACCAATTCTTATTTCAATTTCTGGTCTAAGTCCCCGTGAGAAACAATCAACAGTTGTTTTATCTAAATTTGTTTTAAATGCTTCATCTACTGCATTTTCATTGCTAAGCCTATGCGCGTCTAATATTCTTTCTGCTGCTTCTGCGATTCTTGAACCGTAAGAAATTACATTTTCGTGCTCCCACATATATATTGCTCCTAGTTCCCCTTGTAATTGATAAACAGATTTTGCTGGTGCGTAAATTTGTTTTAACCTTTCTGTCAACTGCTCTACTGTATTAAAATTATTTCCAATTATAATTCTTCTTGCTTCACCCGAAATTCGACTCCTAATTAATTTTACTAAATTTGTTTGTACTTGTGCGTTTTCAGGAAGCATAGATTTTGCTTCTAAACAACTTTCAATAAATATAGATAATGGAATATTTTTTCCGTCAAACATTGGTATGGTTTCTAATGCATCGCGTAAAGACACTTGCTGATTGTTTGGAAGAGCCATGTTTTCTTCAAAAATAATATTATTTATAGAGTTATCAAAAGAATTGTTTACAGAATGATCGTTTGATTCACTTTCTTCAATTAAAGAATTATTTAAGCTTGAATTTACTTCCGAATGATTTGGTAAATTTTTATCTACTAGTGTATTTTCTAATATAGAATCTTTGCTGTCGTTATTGTCAGTTTCTGAAGAATTATCGTCAGTGTCAAAAAGGTTAGAATTAACAAAACCTGAGTCAAACTCTCTATGTATTTCTTCAGAATCAGGATTTTCTTTAGAATATCTAGGTGTACTTGTGTGTGGTTTTTCTTTATAATAAGGAATTCCTGAATTTAATAACAATTCTGGATTATTTTTTATTTGAGAGCGAGTTAAATGTGAGGAATCGGTTGTATTTTTATTCGAAGAAGACATTAAAAGATTGCATAATATCCAAATTTAAAATTTTACGCAATAATTGTAAAATTGTCAATCTTGTTTCTTGAATATAAAATATACTTTTCTTTTATTGTTAATTTTTTAAGCTTCAGGACGATAAACTTCCCTTAAATTTAATAACAATAACAAATCACAATTTAAAGAATGAAACAAAATTTGGTTTAGCACAATTTAAATACTAAAATGATTCATATACGAGACAAAAAATTCCATAAGTCAAGAGGACTCGAACCTCTATTCATCAATATAATACTGGATTTATTTTAAGAATGCACCTTGCAACTTTAAAAATTATAAGTTAAGAGGACTCGAACCCCTATTCATTAAAACCAATATAAAATATATTTTATGAATGCACCTTGCGACTTAAATCTTGTATAATGTTATCAATCAATATAAAATGTACCAATTTGAATGAAAATATGAAATGTCATTAAATTTTTTTAATATTGTAAACTGGTATTATTTGTTATTATTATTAAAAAAAAAAATTTTCACCCTTTTTTTTTTAACAATTGGTATACTCATTGATTTATAAAAATTTTTTGTAAATTAAAAAGTTATATTCATTAAAATTTTCGAATTTTATTAAAATTTTGACAAAATTATGGCTGATCGACTTTATAATTTTCCCGGCCGATGCACCAAAATTTACAAGGGCTTCTGTTACGTCAAAACGAGAAACCTTTATAAATATACCTAACGTTCCTCGTTTTAAATTAGTTTCATAAATGAATCTAATTTGGGATGAGGATAAGTCAATGAGCCTACTAAATGTTGTGAGAGAATAATTTATTTAAAAACCAACAAGAAAGAAAAGAGTTGACAAAATTACAATGAGTACAAAAATTATGAGTCTTACTTAAAGAATAACGATTACTGGTGTGATGATAATCTCTTGTCTATCTTAATGGTGTTGAGCGGTAGATGAAAGGGGGCCTTCCGTTTGTTGTCCTTAATGGTTGGGTCTTAATCCTCTTGTTTACACTAATGAGATAGTGTATTGTATTGTGAAAATATCTGCTTTCTTCCAGACGGTTGTCGCCTCCTAAGCAAATTTCGATATTTCGAAATTTGGAATGTGATACTTCAATATTAGAGTTTGTAGATACTCGAAAGAATTTCCAAATTTATATTTTTCGAAATTGATATAAGTTATATTTCGAAAATCGATGAATGGAGTGTTGATTTAAAACTGAATTCAAATTAATATTTGGAAAATAATTCACTTGTAATAAAATATGCTTAAATTAATACTTGGAATTCACTTTTAATAATGTCCAAAGGTATACTGGGAATTCACTTTTGAATAATGTTCAAAGGTATACTGGGAGACTGTTTACTTGTTGCCGATTAGATGAATACTGCTGATTTCCAAAAATTACTCTCTATCTCTTGTACTGAACGATGTGTTCAGGTTGATTTCTAAAATGGTTACTCTCTATCTAACCAGAAATTGTATCCCTTTTTATATAAAACGTTCCTCATAAGTGTAATGCTTTGAAATCAGGCACGTGTTGATATTGGTTTAAGTGGGAGTAACGGGCGACTCCCCCGTCCCTCGTAGATTTGGGAATTGTGTAGAAAACTGCTCTCGGCGACTGATGATTTTCCTCCCGCTTACTGTGCGGTTGCTTTCTAGGAAACATGCACGTGTCAATATTTGTGGCGGTAACGGGCGACTCCCCCGTCCCTCGTAGATTTGGGAATTGTGTAGAAAACTGCTCTCGGCGACTGATGATTTTCCTCCCGCTTACTGTGCGGTTGCTTTCTAGGAAACATGCACGTGTCAATATTTGTGGCGGTAACGGGCGACTCCCTCGTCCCTCGTAGATTTGGGAATTGTGTAGAAAACTGCTAGGCGAGGGGGGAACAGGTGATTTTCCTCTTGTTTGAATTCTTGTTCGTCGCTTGTTTACATAATTTTCTCTCTCTAATATTATCTTCACTCGCTTGTCAAAATTTGTTAGAAAGCCCATGTTTTTGATGCGGTATCATTATTCTTTTTACATGAACTAAAATATTACTCTTTTCTTGTATATTTGTTACAATTTGTATTTTGTTTTAAAATATATAATAACTATTGCCATATGTTAAAAATATGCAAAATACAATAATATAACATACATAAAATACAATAATAATATAATATAAGTAGAATACAATAAGAAAATACATGCATAAATATTATATTAAAATTAGATAAATTAACCAGAAGTTACGGACGTAACAGAAGGAAAGAAAAAGTAAGAAAGCAGGAAATGAATATGATAAAAGAACAGGAAAAGATGAAGGCAAAATCAAAGTAAATTGAAAAAAAAGAAAGAAAAAATAAGAAACCAAAAAAGGAAGAAGAAAAAACGAGAAAAAAGATGAAAAAGAAGGAATGGAAAATGATAAAAGAGCAGGAAAAAAGGAAGGCAAAGAAAAGGAACGTGAAACAAAAGAAAAAGATGATGAGAAACCAAAAAAGGGAGACGAAAAAGCAGGAAAGGCAGACGAAAAAGAAGGAATGGAAAATGAGAAAACTGAAAATGATTATTTCATGTTCAACTAGAAGCAAAAAAATTGAAATATATTGATATGAAAATAACATATAACAAATTTTTTTAGAGATAATAATATTTATTTTTAATACAATGAAATAAGTAAATACATGTTTTTAATATGAAAAATGAATTATTAATATGAAAATTTATTTTAAAAGAAGAAATTGAAATAAAATTTTTTTCAAAACACATGTTTAAAAACAAATAAAAAACTTTAAACAACCGGTTTAAATGGAGCAAAAACATGTTTGTTATGCTTCAATTTGATTAAATTATCCTTTTTCATTTTTGGTTCAATTCTTCTTTTCTTTTCATGTTCTGATGTTGTTCTTTTAATCGAAAATCGCTCTGAATTTTGCAACGCCATTGAAATATATACGGAACATTTTGTCAAGTAATTGTGAGAATCCTGAAAAAATATTAAAATTAAATATTGTCACTAGAAAAATGAAGGGCATTCCCTTCACATAACTTAGGACATTTATTTAGGGTGAGAATAACGATATTATTATTAAAATTGCTAAACTCTAATTACACTGTGTGACAAAATAAAAATATTTGCCTGAACTTTAATAGACACCTAGTATAAGTTGTAGGTCTAGTAAATCTATGAACAATGATGTGTGAGAAATTTCCCAAACACCCCCAAAATTTAATTTTAGGGGCAAAAAACCGTTTTTTGTGTATTCATGTAAAGAATTACTCGTAACTTCTGTAATTTTTAACCGATTTTCAAAATTGTTCTTTCATTTAAAAAAGGGGAAAAGCTGCTTGTTTACTCAGAATAAAAAATGACAAAACCGTAGTTGAAAATATTTGCGATTTATCTATTTACATTCCATTTTTCAACTTTAACGAGGTTTTTAGAAAAGTATTTAAATTTATGGAGTTTTTTCATAATAATTTCTTAAAAGTATTTTTAATTTTGCGTAAAATAAGTATTTTTGAAAAAATTTTAATACAAATTGAGGGAGATACGTGAATTTTAAGATTTAAAATTTTTTTCCCCAAAGTTACAAATATTTCAATTTCGCCGTGAAATTTACGTTAGGACACTTTTTTTATTTTGAAGGGGAGTCCGGTTTAATAATTTTAACTTTTTTTTATTTATATTTTTTAAATGTGTCAATGTTTTTCAAATATTATTTAGGATTCAAATCTATTCTATATCATAAAAATTAATAAAATTGTTCAGTGTTGTGAAAAATGCTTATGAAAAGTTCGAAAATAAAAAATAATTAAAAAATGTGGTAAAAGTTCAAATATATATTTCATGAAATTTTAAGGCACTCTTATAGAAATTGTCAAATAATTATCTGTTATTTTTTATTTGAAGATTATAGAATAGATTTGAATCCTACATAATGTTTGAAAAACAGTGACACACTTAAACAATATAAATCTAGAAAAGTTTAAATTTAACGGGACTCCCCCTCAAAATACGGACCCTGTCTTTATTGAAATCTATCAAAAACAAGTTTGACATGAATAACTTTTAAGTTAATCAATTAAATTTAGTGAACACAAAATTTAAAGTGCCCTAATGTAAATTTCACGGGAAAATTCAAATATTTGTAACTTTTGGGGAAAAAAATTTTAAATCTTAAAATTCACGTATCTCCCTCAATTTGTATTAAAATTTTTTCAAAAAATACTTATTTTACGCAAAATTAAAAATACTTTTAAGAAATTATTATGAAAAAACTCCATAAATTTAAATACTTTTCTAAAAACCTCATTAAAGTTGAAAAATGGAATGTAAATAGATAAATCGCAAATATTTTCAACTACGATTTCGGCATTTTTTATTTTGAGTAAACGAGCAATACACGGTTAAAAAGGTGTGCTTTTCCCCTTTTTTGAATGAAAGAACAATTTTAAAAATCGGTTAAAAATTACGGAAGTTACGAGTAATTCTTTAAATAAATACACAAAAAACGGTTTTTTGCCCCTAAAATTAAATTTTGGGGGTGTTTGGGAAATTTCAAACATACTACTTTTTTCAGTTTTTCAAGACGAACAAATTAGGATAGGTCCGATTTAAAGTTCCATTTTACTGTCACACAGTGTTACTTATGTTCAAAAGATAATGAATTTTAACTTTTTTTTTTAACTTTAACCTTTCTCCCAAGTTGCTTATATAAAAAATAATTTCTTACCAATGATTGTTCTGCTAACTGATACATTCCATCAGCAATTACATAATCTTCATGAGTTGTAGACATTCTAGAGTTTTTCGAACAGAATGTCAAAGGCATCAAGTATGTATTCTCTTCTTTGTTAATCTTTAAATTGGAGAAATGTACAGTTAATCCAATTTCTATTGTGTCAACATCAATAAAGTGTGCCAATGATTCTGGGAAAATTACAACTGTATAAAATGAATCACTCTTGAATTGCTTGCGTCCAAGAGAAAATGAAGCAGCATCTGAGAAATTCCACTTCTTTGATAAATCACAAATGGAAGTATTTTCGTCACTACTGGTGGCTTGTGTTAATACTTCGAAATCATCGGAGTCTTCATCAAAATCTTGACATTTTTTAAAATTAATAGATGGAGCTGAGAGAACTATTGCCTCGAAATGGAATAAATTCTAGAAAATATTTTTAAAAAGATTATATTAATAAAAGAAGACAAAAAGGTTATTAATAAAAGGAAAAAAACTCTTACATATGGAATTACTCAAATCCAACTTATGATACCGATTGTGTCAAACAATGAAGGCCATACTGTCACTGAATTCAATTTGGAAAATTCATTTAGTAAAATGAATTTATTAAGTGTAATTGAATTATTCTCTTCATCATTTAAAGATTTCTTTTTTTTTCTTGCAAGAAACGTTAAAACACTCACAGGTGAAGTCATTTTTTTATTATATCTAAAATTGAAAAAAAGATTAATTAATATTATTTAAATTTGCAATTATGAGAGAGTACAGCAAAGAAGATTTTTAAATTATCTTATCTATTTATATATATGTATATATCTTATTTCAATATATCTATTGTATTATAATTATTATTAAAAATTAAAGTTAAAAATGAATACAAAAATATCAAAATTTTTAATAGAAATGTAACAAACAAAACATATGGTTTGCAGTAATTAAATGATAATTTGGATAAACAAACTTTTATTTTTTGAAACATAAATATGTAACGCTCTAAGGAAAATTAGATAAGAAGCCAAAAATTAAATATATTGTTTTTATTTTTTGAATAAAAAAAAAAAAAAAATTAATCATTAATTAAAACTTGTTGGTCCTCAAATCTTCATTACATTCAAAATATTTAATGACAATTGATTTCAAATTCAAATTATTAACAATAAACATTTAATGAAGATAAATCCAACATGCACACAACCTATAATTCGTTTACTTCTTAAGTACCTTTCTTGGGAGCGCGTTAGAAATTGGAATATTTAATTTTTAAAGATATTATATTTAAATAAAAAATAAAACCATTCTAGAAACAACTGCTGTGATGTTTTACTTCAATTTTGTATATAAATATTTTATTTTGGTATTAAAAAAACAATAAAGGAGTTATTAATTAATTAATTAATTAATATTCTTCATGGTAAGGGAAAAATTGAAAATTTTATATGAAAATCTATAAAAAATCAGGGAAAAAAATAAAAATTTTATGACAACCGTGTGTAATATTATTTTATATTACAAATAGCATATTTTAATTAACATACTTGAACTAATATTTTTATTTCATTATAAAAATAGTTGAAAATCAGTATTGAAAATAACATTTTTTTAATCAAATGACAAATTGAAATTAACTGTTAATGGATAAAAAAATTATTTTATTAAATTTGAGTGCAATTTTTAAATTATTCAATATTAAAAAGAAAAAAATATGATAAATTCAAAAACAAGAGTTAAAAATCGAGAACATTTCAGGACATTTTTAAAAAATTACTGGACATTTCAAGTAATTCAAATAATTCAAGGACAAGTAGACATCCTCAACATATTATGTGTGAGAAATTATTAAATATTAAAATAACACAAATTAATTAAGTTAATAAGAACTGTTATGTCTAACCTTATTATTATATTCCCTAAATTTTCTCGATTTAACTTTAATTTATAAAAATTAAAGTTGGGACGAGGTTGGATAAATGACAAGAAATAATTCTATTTGAACACAATATATTTGAAAAAGATGAAAGTTATGCAAACATGGAATGAACACGAGCTTTCTAAAATGAGTCTAAGTGGTTTGTCTCTCTGTACCTTGGCTCAGCGGGTGGTGGTCCTAGCTTGTGTTGCAGGAGAACAATGCGTCTGTTCGGCAATTATGCGTTAAGTGGCTGCAGGTTAATGATTTACGAGACTCGTAAATTATCTTCGTTCGATGGGTATTCAGCTTTTGTCACAACTCGAACGATGTTTTCTAACACCAAATTAGACTTCAAGCTGAGTTGAATTTAGAATTTTCACGTAATTATTCAGGACAACTACTATACTGGGGATGAGACCGCTTATACGAAGAGAACCACTTATGAAGATTGAAATTTTTAGACTAGTAGTCCAGGTGACTACTACTGACGATTACATCTTTAAGACTGACTTTTAGAAGATAGTGTAGCCCTTTTTATACTAGAACTTTTTGTCTTTTACCATGCATTATTAGAAAATGTTCTTTTAACATTGAATTTTGGAAAAGTATTGTTGTGGCCACTTGTGTTGATTCAGCTTTAGATCGCACGTGTTCATATCCTGTTAGTCATATGTTTTTACAATTTTCGTTATATTTTTATGTTGTTTGTTAATTTATATAGTTATTACAATTTGTTATTAACTTGTTATTACAATTTGTTATTAACTTGTTATTGCAATTTGTTATTGTTGTTTACAATATTATAACTTGTTATTAATTGTTATTTTGTTACATTTAAATACTATCTTGTTATAATTTGTTACAATTAATCAATATTATTTTGTTATTGTTGTTACAACTAATTATTACTATTTTGTTATTATTGTTACAATTAATTATTATTATTTATTGTTACAAATTGTTATTATTTAATTATTATTGTTGTTACACTTACTACTATTTGTTATTACTTTTACAATCAATTATTGTTATTATTTGTTATTATTATTACAATAGTTATTGTTATTTTGTTATTACAAATGATTATTCGCTGTTATTGTTTAAATCTAATTATTATTTTAATATTCTTAT
Source organism: Leptopilina myrica (nomen nudum) (assembly GCA_032872475.1). Classification (NCBI taxonomy): domain Eukaryota; kingdom Metazoa; phylum Arthropoda; class Insecta; order Hymenoptera; family Figitidae; genus Leptopilina; species Leptopilina myrica (nomen nudum). Next base: position 152,801 of record CM065461.1, on the reverse strand, counting down.
TATTACTATTTTCATTAATTAATAATTGTATACAATCGTTAATAATAATGTTAATAACAATTATTTATTGTTATTCCTATTATTATTACTATTATTATTATTATTATTATTATTATTATTATTATTATTATTATTATTATTATTATTATTATTATTATTATTATTATTAATGAAAAATATGTTACGATGACGTAACAGAACATAATAAAATTAAAATATTTAATTAAAAACAAAAAATTTCATAAAATATAACAAAATCAACATATATAAATAAAAATTTTTTGTATTATTAAAATAAACAAAAATAAAAAAATAAGTACACAAATTTTACCAAAAAAAGGATTTAGCAATTTTTAAAAATGACATTTTTAATAGAATCTTAAAAGAATTAAATATATAAGGACCGATTATTCTATTTATCTATATATATATATATATATATATATATATGACGTTCCACAGTGAAAGGGACCTTAGCTGTTTTTGACAGATCTAAAATTGGAAGTATAAATAAATAAAAGGGACTAATTTTCTTTACCAACTATTAATATATTTTATTCTTTATTATATACAATATTTTCAGTGAAATAAGCTTTTGAAGTTAAATATAATCAATAATAAATTTTTAATAAAGCTAAAACTACTCTAAACATAACCTAAAATTTTTAGCAGCTAAGGTCCCTTTCGGACGAATTTTTATAATTTACAATTATTGAGAGTTACATTAAATTTTTGAAAAATTATATTATTATACATACCTTTTAAAAAATCAAATAAAACAAGACTTCTAATCCTTCTAAAATGAAATTAGTCTGTTTATGTATTTAAAAAGATAATTTATTGAATAAAGTTCTTCTGTACGATGTATGTGTGTGTGTGTGTGTGTGTAACGTCGATAAAGTTGACTTGCAGCCGCGCACTTTGCACGACAGATGGCGGGAGCGACATTTGTCTATGCACTCGGTAAATTATCAGTTATTTATTAATTTATTAATTTATAAATTTATAAATTAATAAATTTATAAATTGAAAAATTTTAAAATTTATTTATAAATTTATTTATTTATTGCTTGCTGTTTTCATTGTAGTTAATTTGAAAATTAATAAAACCGTACAAAAGCTGGACATTTTATAAAAGACGCCCGCAAAAAAATAATAAATTTATAAATTTATAAATTTTTAAATTTTTAAATTAATTAATAAATTAGTAAATTAGTAAATTAATATAAATTCATAAATTTATAAATTTTTTTTGATGCTGAAATGAGATTATAGGCGATATCCTAACGGCCAATTTCCGTCAATCTCTCGCAAAATATTCGGAAAAATTCACGCAATTCAAGTGGAAAATGGTAGTGACTATTGAGTATCCGGCAGCAGGCGAGATCGACTGGAAAGACTTAACCGGTAAAATGTCAAACGATTGAAAGACGTGTATCATTTTTCCGTAAGATATCGGGATGGTCACATTATGAATGTATATACAACATTAAATTCAAACGTATAAATGTTTGTTGGCCCTGAAAAGGGCCGATTGATATATGTGGCCCTAAAAAGGGCCGATTGATATATTTTGCCCTAAAAAGGGCAGATTGTCTTTGGAACTCTATTACGTTTCACTATTACATTTTGAATTTACTCTTCAAAATCTTTGAAAATTTGAAGTAATAGTTTGTCCAAAGTATATAAGTCTTCCTCCTTGTCATTTTTACGTTCCGGATATTCCAGGCATTCCAAATGATGGTTGAACTCCAACAAGAAATATACTCTTCTGGCACATAGATAGTAACCGTCTTGGAATTCATCAATTTCCAAACAATTGCGTTGCATTAAAATCTCATTAAAATCTTCAATTTTTTCAAACAATTTCCTTAAAGCTTTGCGCTTAGTTATTTTACTTTTTAATCGGTAAAAATTGGTGTTGAGACCTTTAGATTCAAATACAAAAATGGCACCCGCAGCAAGCAACTCATTACGCAGGACATGTATTTCGACAGAACGCAAAAAAAAGTGTTGTGGATAATTTAAGTAGTATAAAAAGTTATTATTTAATACTACATGCTCCTCTTTAAATTTAGTCCACAACAAATCTGAAAATAAAATTAAAAATTATTATTTAGCTATATTATGAATACCAGCCTACTAATTTTAGGTTAGGATTTCTGTCAAAATAAATGTGCTAATTAAATAACCGAGTTAAGCTGTGCAATTCGTAACTCCGAATTCGAATTTCGAATTAGCCGACTAGACTCGATTTATTTTCGATTCGAATCAGCCAATTCGAAATTCGAACTCGGAGTTTCGAATTAGCTAGTTCGATTCGAATTTACTTTCGATTCGAATCGGCCAATTCGAAATTTAAAAACTTCGAATTTCGAATTAGCTAGTTCGATTCGAATATGGCACACCTCTAGTAACATGAGAAAATTGATGTATTCATAATTTGCTTAATTAAAAGTCATTTGCTCTTGGTTTTGAAAATTTCTAATTTGATTTAAAAAATTTTCAAAAGAAGAAAATAGTAAGTCATTAATTTAGTTTTCAAAAATATATTAAAGAATTGTCAAGTATTAAATTTGTCATGAATATAATTTAAAGTAATTAAGTTTCATTGAGAAACAAAAAAAAGAAAAGTGACAAGAAAGACAATGTGTATTTTTTTAATTAAGTAAATGATAATAGTTTTGTTGAATTAATTGATAATCCCATCAAGTATTAGTCTAAATTGCTTAATAATTTTCATTAGAGTTACCTATAATGACAATAAATTTTTACTAGAGCATATATGTGTGGTAAGATGAGAATAGATTGTAAAGAACAAGAAATTCTAACGTATAAATATTTGTTGGCCCTGAAAAGGGCCGATTGAAATAAATTTTAATATTAAATTAAAATTTATATATTTTTTTTTCTTTGTATAATGTTATTTTAACATTATATTTTAATTTCTATAAAGAAATTAATTTTGAAAAGAGTTGCTATGCAAACCTCTTCTTTGAACAGAAAGAACAATATCTTTCTGAATGATGGTACTCCTCTTGTAGCAATTTGCATACGTTACAGCATCACGGATGATATTTTGTAAATATAATTTGAAAATGCACATCATTAATTTGCATATAACGTGAGGCAGAACACTTCTAACACCACCTAAACGCGCTAAACGTCGAATTGTGCAGAAAGTGATTCCAATATCCTTATCCTTTCTTCTGTTTGCTCCTCCTCTTCCTCGTCCTTTATTTTTAATTTTACCACACATTTTGAATATAACAGACGTTATACAGGAAAACTAAATGCGAAATGATGGTGTCGTAGGAAATGTGCCGCTTTTTATACCGGCAGCATTTTCAGCAATCCCCTCTAAAAATTTTTCAACCATTGAAATAGATATTTGTAAAAAAGTGGGGATGATGTCACCTCAGAGGGAGCACGTAAATATGAACGTTCTTTTGAACAGCGCACAGTATAATTCCTTAGGCTGCTAGTGAAACATGTATCTTTATTTCTTTTTTTTTCAAACTGACTATTTCGCACGTCAGTGAAAATATGGTATATGATTAATTAATTATTTCGTATGGGAAGGTATCGAAGACAAAATCAACCACACCTTCAAAAAAAAAATTAATTAATATTTTTAATTTGTAAATCATATACAACATTTTCACTGACGAGCGAAATAAAGTATTTATTTTATTTCTCCCGTTTTTTATCATATGAAATTTGAGTGACAGGCGAAATAAACTGTTTCTCTTATTTCGACTGTTAAAGGGCGAAATATAAAATTTGATTTTTTTTCAGCGACAAATCTAACATTTAAAATAAAAAATATTTTGATATTAATTGTTATTTAATAATTTTCAAAATCAAAATTTTGAATTATATCAATTTTTAAAATATTTTTTTAATAACTATTTTTAAGTAGGTAGATAGTTTTTTTAATAAATAAAGCTAATAATAATAATAATAATAATAATAATATATTTTTCATGTTTTTACAAATTTCTTAGACAGGAAATTTGTCTTGATATTAGGGCAATGTTATTTTAACGATTTATCGCTTGGACTTTTTTCACAAGCTGACTGCCTTTTTATTTTTCTTTTTTTTTCTTTTTATGAAAACCATTATTTATTTCATGAAAATAATGAATTGTTATTGCCATTGAATGCATAATCTGCAAAATGGAAATAAATAAAACTGTTTCAAAGAAAGAAATTATCTAATCTTCTTTGAAGAGTGATCAAGAATTAAAGTAATATTGGGAAGAGGATGTAAATCTATTATTGTATCATCATTTGAACGATATTAATTAATAACCATTTGACAGTTCATATCTTCATTCGGTTCAGATTTTTTTTGGTCCAATCAACAAAGTTGATGATTTCTACCTTGAAATAGGGGGTAATTTGTCACACTCCTTTATGCAATTATATTTATTGTGTTATTGTAAATTTTTTAACAAGGAATATGTTTTACCACTAGGGCAATGTTATTTTCGCGGTATATGGCTGGGACTTTTTTTCACCATCTGACTACCCTTTTTTTGGTGAAAAGAATTTTTTTTATGAAAATAGTACATTTTTATTCATACTAAATGCATTACCTCCAGAATAAAAATTTTTATATTTCGCTGAAAGCCATTATTCCTCCTAATAATAATAATAATAATAATAATATTTTGGGGGGGGCCAAAACATGAACCAGCTGACAAGCTATGAGGCAAATGTCTCAGACCAGTTCCTGGCTATTCCGGGAATTTTTAAAAGCTTGCGCCAAGGATTCAAGCGACAAAAAAACGTCAGTCGTGATATTCAGGATGGCGTGACGGTTTTGGAAAGTGCGTTCGATATAATCTGTAAGAATTTACGTTTTATCCCCGAGCCTTTCAAAGACCAAGAGCCGCAACATCCAACTGTGGGAGCTCCAAGCAGACGGAGAGCACTACTGCAGCTCTAGACGGCAAAACGACATGCCCTAATAAGGCAAAATGCGTTAACAAACGCCCCAGGGAAGGTGCAAGCCCAGATGCGAGTCCGCAACGGGCGACTCAAGGCGGGAAGAGAATCAAGCGAAAGGATGCTCCACAGCTTGGTTCTGAGTCGCTAGTTGGAACGAAAGAGGCGCCCTCAAATAGTCCTGGCAAGTCGTATGCTGAGACCGTCTCGAAGGACGGAGCGGACAATGGGGACGGCTTCAGAGTTGTTAAGAAGAAAAAGAAACGGGCTCCAAAAGAGAAGCCCTCAGGTGAGAAAAAGAGTTTCCGAAGCCCCCTTTGAAGCTAAGGAGCACGGAAGCCGTTAAAATCACGGAAAGAGACCCAAGTTTGTATGAGGGTATCTTGCCGCTGATAAAAGCAAAGGTAAACCCAGAAGATACAGGTACCGTGATCCGGAAAATCAGGAGAACTTTAAAAAAGGAGGTTCTCGTGATAGTGAAAAAGGGTGGAGAGATCTTAAAATTTGCAGATGCATTGTCTTCGGCCCTGCATGGCAAGGCTGAGGTCACACCTCTAATAAATGAAAGGTCTCTAGAGATTAAGGACTTGAATGAAGCCACCACAGAGGATGAGGTGACTTCAGCACTGAGAGAAAAACTGGGTAAACCCAACCTGACAATGGAGTGTCGACTTTTGCCGCGGTACAGAGGAACTAAGGTTGCTCTGGTACGTCTGACAGAGGCAGAAAGTAACACTATGTTAAAGTTTGGTAAAATAAAAGTCGGCTGGATAAATGCTCCAATTCGCGAGCATGTTGAAGTAGCTAGGTGCCAAAAGTGCCTAGGTTACGGACACAGAACTCTATCCTGCAAAGGCCCCGACAGAAGTAAAAACTGTCGGAGATGCGGCGGAGAGAGACACCTCGCGAAGAGCTGTAACGATAAGCCGAAGTGCCTTACTTGCTTGGACCTGGGGAAGCCGGAAACGGATCACGAGTCCGGTAAGAGAGCCTGCCCGGTTTACAGGGAAGAACTGCAAAAGATTAAAAGGGCAAATCCTTAAAATTTTTGCAGGTCAACCTGCATACAAGTAAGGATGCACAGATGCTCCTAATGCAAACAGCAAGGGAAAATGAGGTCGATATCCTGTTCTGCAGTGAGCAGTATCAAGGAAGCGACCTCGCCCCTTGGTATCAGGATAAGGCGAAGAGAGCCGCCATAAAGCTGTGCAACCCAGAATTGCGGGTTGACAAGTTTCTGGAGACGAGCAGTGGGTTCGTGTGGATAGAGGTGGCTAATATACGTATGTATAGCTGCTACTTCTCACCCAACGACCCACTGACAAACTTCGAAGCCAATATCGAAGACCTAGAAGCGAGCCTCACAGAATCCAGGCTGGATGTCATCATCACTGGCGATTTTAACGCAAAGTCGCCAGAGTGGGGTGAGACGAGACTCGACAAGAGAGGAATTCGTATTGGAGAAATGATCTCCAGAAACGACTTATTGGCTGTAAACCGAGGTAATACATGGACTTTTAGACGAGGTGCGATAGGATCAATTATAGATTTAACGATCGCATCGTCTAAACTATTTAGCCGCATAAGCGACTGGCGGGTCTCTGAAGAATATACCGCAAGTGACCACCAGTACATTGAGTTCTCAGTCTCGATGGGAGACACACGAGGAGGAAAAAGACAGGATGTTCCTAGTCGCAAAACCTCCTCGTGGAATATAAAGAGACTCGACAAGGAAAAGTTCGGCCGGTCCCTAAGAGAAGCCCTTTTAATTGAGGACTTAGGCTGGGTGAAGAGGCCGAGCAGTCTGGATGGGGAGGTTCGAGCGGTGAGGAACATGATAGTCACCGCTTGCAATGCGTCTATGCCACGCAAAGGCGCCATTCCCGTAAGAAAATCCTTGCACTGGTGGTCAGAGGAGATAGCCTCCTTGAGGAAGGAATGCCTCAAAGCAAAAAGGACATATACTCGATCTAAGGGAGATCCCTTGCTGAAAGAGGCTTTCAAGGAGGCGAAAAAGAACCTCAAGAAAGAGATCCGCAATTCGCGACGCCGTAGCTGGAAGGACCTTATCGAGGAAGTCAATAAGGACCCATGGGGTCTGGCTTTTAAAATCGTTACTAAGAAATTAGCGACGAGGCAAAAGACCCCTGGCCTGGACAATCCCGATTGGGTCAGAAAGATAATAAATTTTTTGTTTCCTACTGCGGAACCATACCTTAGAAGGGACTGGAGTTTTTGCAAAGTCGAAGAGTAAGAACACTTCTCACACTAAGTGAACTACAAAAAGCAGGCAAAAGATTGAAAACAGGCAAGGCGCCTGGAATCTATGGGATAAGTAACGAGATCCTAAAGTTGGTTATCGACACTTCAGCCCAGATTCTGCTTCGATTCTTCAATCTTTGCCTTGAGAGAGGAGATTTCTTCCGCGACAGAGGTTAGTCCTCCTAAGAAAAGGTGAAAAACCTCTAGATAAGGTTTCATCATACAGGCCTATATGCCTGCTAGATACGATGGGTAAACTTCTTGAGGATATGGTTCTGCAGAGAATGCAAAGCCACTTGACCGAAGAGAATCGTCTATCCGATCACCAATTTGGTTTCCGTCCAGGCAAGTCTACAGTTGATGCCATCCAGGCAGTAGTAGACATAGCCAAAGCAGGAAAAAACAAATTGGGACCAGATAAAAAGAAGAGCTTCTGCGCGTTGGTAGCTATTGACATACGCAACGCGTTTAATTCCGCAAGATGGAAGGATCTCATCGAGTCGATGAAAAAGAAGAACATGCCGCTCTACTTGTTGCGGATAATGGATAATTATCTAAGCGACAGGTGGGTCATATATGAGGGAGACACCTGCACTCTTAAGGAGGAGATGCAACGTGGGGCTCCTCAAGGCTCGAGGGTGGGTCCATTTATATGGAATGTATCTTACGATGACTTCCTGCGGATGGATCTGACTGACGGTGCGGTGATCATCGGCTTTGCGGATGACGCGTTGTTCGTGTGCACTGCCGAAAGCGAGAAGGCTCTTGGGACATTGGTGAACGAATGTCTGCGACGAGCAAAAAGCTGGCTGGATACCAGAGGTCTAGAAATGGCCCTGGAAAAGACCGAGGCACTGCTTGTCACAGACAGACGTGGTTATGAGCTCCCACGAATCGTGATAGACGGATTCGAGGTCAAGTGGAGTAAGCAAATTAAATATCTTGGTGTGGAGTTGGATGGAAAGTTAAACTTCCACCACCAAATGACTACGGCGTCAAATAAGGCGATCGAGTGTGCGGCTAATCTTTCACGGTTAATGCCAAATGTAGGCGGACCCCGTGAACAAAAAAGAAGACTGGTGGCGAGTGTCGCCCACGCTAAAATGCTCTATGCAGCACCAGCGTGGGCCCCATCCCTGAGGAGTAAAATATGTTTGACCATCTGTGAAAAGTTACTGTCAGCGCAGAGATCGATAACTACGCGTATCATCTCTGCATATAAGACGGTATCTACGAGTGCTGTGCAGGTCCTTGCAAGTGTCCCGCCAGCAGATCTTTTGGCGAGGGAAAGGGAAGAAATGTTTCTCTTTTCTAAAGAAAGAATTTTCCAGGATGAGGAATGTTTGTGTTTGTGTTTTATTTGTCCTTATACACTTCTAATTGATTTTGTGTTTTATTTGTCCTTATACAATTTTTACTTTTTGACATTATATATCTGTTAATTCTATATGTTTCTGTTTTAGACCCGTTTAATATTTTATCTATTGACCTTCTAAATTATTTTAACATTTTTTTTTTACTTTTGTTGTGCTGTTAATTCCGCTTTTATATTGAAATAGTTTTGAATTTTTTAACTATTGACGCAGGAGAACCGCAGGTAAAGAACAAAGTCGCTGCAGCGACAGAGTTGGAGCGCCACCCTCGAAGGCTAAAGTCTTACGACAGTTCCGAGGGAGGGTAAAGGGCTCCAAAAGAAGGATTACGGGTTTTAGTGGGTCGGGCTGGCAGTAGATCGCCAGTATTCTAAATTTACTATATTATTTATTTATTTTTTCTTTATTTTCTTTTGTTTTATTATATCAACCCCACATAACCTTGGAGTGCGGAATCCAAGGTATCTGTAGGCAGATTTCCCAAAATTCCCTAAGCAAAAAAAAAATAATAATAATAATAATAATAATAATAATAATGGTGACTTCAATGCCAAGTCACCGGAGTGGGGCGAGTCGAGGCTCGATAAAAGAGGAAGAATGATCGGAGAAATGGTCTCCAGAAACAATTTATTAGTTGTCAACAGGGACAGGACTTGGACGTTTAGAAGAGGTGCGATTGGATCGATCATTGATCTGACGATCGCATCACCAGCCCTATTTAGACGCATAAACGACTGGCGGGTCTCTGAGGAGTATACCGCAAGTGACCACCAGTACATCGAATTTTCAGTCTCAGTGGGAGACACAGGAGAAGGCAAGAGACAGGAGGCACCGTGACGAAAAAACCCCTCCTGGAACGTGAAAAAGCTTGACAAGGAAAAATTTGTCCGTTCCCTGGAAGAATCCCGCCTCATTGATGAGCTCGGTTGGGTGCAGAGGCCAAATGTCCTGGAAGTGGAGGTGCGAGCGGTGAGGAAAACCATCATCGCTGCTTGCGACGCCTCTATGCCACGTCGCAAACGCAATGCTTCACGGAAAGGTTCGGTGTACTGGTGGTCGGATGTGTTGGCCTCCTTGCGTAAAGCATGCTTCACAGCAAGAAGGACTTACACCCGATCAAAGGGAGATCCTTTGTTAAAGAAAGCGTATAAGGAGGCCAAGAAGGCACTTAAAAGGCGTCGCAACGTCGTTGCTGGAAGGACCTGATCGAGGAGGTCGACAAGAACCCGTGGGGTCTGGCTTTTAAACTCGTTACTAAGAAATTAGGAATGAGGCAAAAGACCCCTGGCCTGGACAATCCTGATTGGGTCAGACAAATAATAAAAGCTCTGTTCCCCTCTGCGGAGCCATGGCTTAGGATGGACTGGAGTGCCTGTGAGGTCGGTGAGGAAGAACTCTTCACTCTCACAGAATTGAGAAATGCAAGCAAAAAATTGAAAACTGGCAAGGCGCCAGGAATCGACGGGATAAGTAACGAGATCCTTAAATTGGTAATCGATTCTTCAGCCCAGATTCTGCTTCGATTCTTCAATCTTTGCCTTGAGAGAGGAGATTTCTTCCGCGACAGAGGTTAGTCCTCCTAAGAAAAGGTGAAAAACCTCTAGATAAGGTTTCATCATACAGGCCTATATGCCTGCTAGATACGATGGGTAAACTTCTTGAGGATATGGTTCTGCAGAGAATGCAAAGCCACTTGACCGAAGAGAATCGTCTATCCGATCACCAATTTGGTTTCCGTCCAGGCAAGTCTACAGTTGATGCCATCCAGGCAGTAGTAGACATAGCCAAAGCAGGAAAAAACAAATTGGGACCAGATAAAAAGAAGAGCTTCTGCGCGTTGGTAGCTATTGACATACGCAACGCGTTTAATTCCGCAAGATGGAAGGATCTCATCGAGTCGATGAAAAAGAAGAACATGCCGCTCTACTTGTTGCGGATAATGGATAATTATCTAAGCGACAGGTGGGTCATATATGAGGGAGACACCTGCACTCTTAAGGAGGAGATGCAACGTGGGGCTCCTCAAGGCTCGAGGGTGGGTCCATTTATATGGAATGTATCTTACGATGACTTCCTGCGGATGGATCTGACTGACGGTGCGGTGATCATCGGCTTTGCGGATGACGCGTTGTTCGTGTGCACTGCCGAAAGCGAGAAGGCTCTTGGGACATTGGTGAACGAATGTCTGCGACGAGCAAAAAGCTGGCTGGATACCAGAGGTCTAGAAATGGCCCTGGAAAAGACCGAGGCACTGCTTGTCACAGACAGACGTGGTTATGAGCTCCCACGAATCGTGATAGACGGATTCGAGGTCAAGTGGAGTAAGCAAATTAAATATCTTGGTGTGGAGTTGGATGGAAAGTTAAACTTCCACCACCAAATGACTACGGCGTCAAATAAGGCGATCGAGTGTGCGGCTAATCTTTCACGGTTAATGCCAAATGTAGGCGGACCCCGTGAACAAAAAAGAAGACTGGTGGCGAGTGTCGCCCACGCTAAAATGCTCTATGCAGCACCAGCGTGGGCCCCATCCCTGAGGAGTAAAATATGTTTGACCATCTGTGAAAAGTTACTGTCAGCGCAGAGATCGATAACTACGCGTATCATCTCTGCATATAAGACGGTATCTACGAGTGCTGTGCAGGTCCTTGCAAGTGTCCCGCCAGCAGATCTTTTGGCGAGGGAAAGGGAAGAAATGTTTCTCTTTTCTAAAGAAAGAATTTTCCAGGATGAGGAATGTTTGTGTTTGTGTTTTATTTGTCCTTATACACTTCTAATTGATTTTGTGTTTTATTTGTCCTTATACAATTTTTACTTTTTGACATTATATATCTGTTAATTCTATATGTTTCTGTTTTAGACCCGTTTAATATTTTATCTATTGACCTTCTAAATTATTTTAACATTTTTTTTTTACTTTTGTTGTGCTGTTAATTCCGCTTTTATATTGAAATAGTTTTGAATTTTTTAACTATTGACGCAGGAGAACCGCAGGTAAAGAACAAAGTCGCTGCAGCGACAGAGTTGGAGCGCCACCCTCGAAGGCTAAAGTCTTACGACAGTTCCGAGGGAGGGTAAAGGGCTCCAAAAGAAGGATTACGGGTTTTAGTGGGTCGGGCTGGCAGTAGATCGCCAGTATTCTAAATTTACTATATTATTTATTTATTTTTTCTTTATTTTCTTTTGTTTTATTATATCAACCCCACATAACCTTGGAGTGCGGAATCCAAGGTATCTGTAGGCAGATTTCCCAAAATTCCCTAAGCAAAAAAAAAAAATAATAATAATAATAATAATAATAATAATGGTGACTTCAATGCCAAGTCACCGGAGTGGGGCGAGTCGAGGCTCGATAAAAGAGGAAGAATGATCGGAGAAATGGTCTCCAGAAACAATTTATTAGTTGTCAACAGGGACAGGACTTGGACGTTTAGAAGAGGTGCGATTGGATCGATCATTGATCTGACGATCGCATCACCAGCCCTATTTAGACGCATAAACGACTGGCGGGTCTCTGAGGAGTATACCGCAAGTGACCACCAGTACATCGAATTTTCAGTCTCAGTGGGAGACACAGGAGAAGGCAAGAGACAGGAGGCACCGTGACGAAAAAACCCCTCCTGGAACGTGAAAAAGCTTGACAAGGAAAAATTTGTCCGTTCCCTGGAAGAATCCCGCCTCATTGATGAGCTCGGTTGGGTGCAGAGGCCAAATGTCCTGGAAGTGGAGGTGCGAGCGGTGAGGAAAACCATCATCGCTGCTTGCGACGCCTCTATGCCACGTCGCAAACGCAATGCTTCACGGAAAGGTTCGGTGTACTGGTGGTCGGATGTGTTGGCCTCCTTGCGTAAAGCATGCTTCACAGCAAGAAGGACTTACACCCGATCAAAGGGAGATCCTTTGTTAAAGAAAGCGTATAAGGAGGCCAAGAAGGCACTTAAAAGGCGTCGCAACGTCGTTGCTGGAAGGACCTGATCGAGGAGGTCGACAAGAACCCGTGGGGTCTGGCTTTTAAACTCGTTACTAAGAAATTAGGAATGAGGCAAAAGACCCCTGGCCTGGACAATCCTGATTGGGTCAGACAAATAATAAAAGCTCTGTTCCCCTCTGCGGAGCCATGGCTTAGGATGGACTGGAGTGCCTGTGAGGTCGGTGAGGAAGAACTCTTCACTCTCACAGAATTGAGAAATGCAAGCAAAAAATTGAAAACTGGCAAGGCGCCAGGAATCGACGGGATAAGTAACGAGATCCTTAAATTGGTAATCGATTCTTCACCCCAGATTCTGCTTCGATGCTTCAATCTTTGCCTTGTAAATGGAGAGTTCTTCCGCGACTGGAAAAGACAGAGGCTAGTACTCCTAAGGAAAGGAGATAAACCTCTGGATAAAACTTCGTCATACAGGCCTATATGCCTGCTTGACACGATGGGTAAAATTCTAGAGGACATGGTTCTGCAGAGAATGCAAAGCCACTTGACCGGAGAGAATAGTCTATCCGATTACCAATTTGGTTTCCGTAAAGGCAGGTCCACAGTAGATGCCATTAAGGCAGTTGTGGACTTAGCCAAAAAAGGAAAGAACAGGTTGGGACCGGATAAAAAGAAGGGCTTCTGCGCATTGGTTGCGATTGACATACGCAACGCGTTTAATAGCGCAAGATGGGAAGATCTCATCGAGTCGATGAGAACGAAAGAAATGCCGCCCTACTTGTTGCGGATAATGAATAATTATCTTAGTGACAGGTGGGTGATTTTTGAGGGAGACACTTGGACTCTTAAAGAAGAGATGCAGAGTGGTGCCCCTCAAGGCTCGAAGGTAGGCCCATTCTTATGGAACATATCGTATGACGATTTCCTGAGAATTAGTCTACCTGAAAACTCGGTAATCATCGGCTTCGCAGACGATGCGTTGATCGTGTCCACAGCCGAAACTGAGGAAGCCCTGGGAAAACTGGTGAACGAAAGTCTGCGGCGAGTGAAGAGCTGGTTGGATACCAGAGGTCTTAAAATGGCCCTAGAAAAAATCGAAGCTCTGTTCGCCACAGACAGACGTGGTTGTAAGCCCCCGAAAATCGTGATAGACGGATTCGAGGTCAAGTGGAGCAAATACCTCAGATATTTGGGAGTAGAGCTTGATGGAAGGTTTAACTTTCATCATCATATAGCAACGGCGTTGAACGGAGCAATAGAGTGTGCTTCGAACTTGGCACGATTAATGCCAAACGTTGGCGGACCAAAAGAGAAAAAAAGGAGATTGGTGTCGAGTATTGTCCATGCAAAGTTGTTGTACGCAGCAGCGACTTGGGCTCCCTCGTTAGAATTCAGGAGCAAAACCATCTGCGAGGATATGCTGTCCGCACAGAGGTGTATTACCACCCGTATCATCTCTGCTTACAGGACGGTTTCGACGAGTGCTGTGCAGGTCCTTGCAAGTGTCCCGCCAGCAGATTTTATGGCTAAGGAAAGGGAGGAGGTTTCTCTTCTTATTAAAGAAATAAACAACCCCGAGTACCAAGATGATAGAAGACCCAGCAAGGACTGCATCCGCAGAAATGCGAGAAGCAGACTCGTTGAGAGATGGCAAAGCAGGTGGGATAGGGAGGAGAAAGGGCGATGGACCTATCGCCTGATCCCTACACTTGACACCTGGATGAATAGGAAACACGGAGAAGTTTCCTATTATATGACGCAAGCGCTGATAGGGCATGGCTGTTTCAACGCCTACCTGCAGCGCTTTAAGAAAAGAGATAGCGAGGCGTGTAGCTACTGTCAGTCCCCTAAAAGACGACGCAGAGCACACCCTCTTCTATTGCAGTAAATGGGACTCGGAGAGGCAGATCATGTTCTCTGGTGTAAACAATATTGTTACACCGGAGAACATGCTTCAGCTGATGACCCGGTCCCAGGATAACTGGCGGACCGTCGAAACCTTTATCACTTCAGTAATGAAGGTAAAGGACATAGATGGTCGCAAAAGGAAATAGATGTCTTATTTGTAAAATGTTTGTTTATTTATTTACTTGTTTTGTTATACTTTTGTATTTTTTTAATATTTAATGCTTTTCCTTTATTTATTCCTCATATTTACAATTTTATTTAATCCTTTACTTAAATGACTGCTTTTTGCTTATTATATTTATTTTGTATTGTATTTTAATTAAGTTTTTGAATTTTCGTGCTTTTGTCTCTATTTATTATTTTAAACATCTACGCAGGATATACCGCAGGAAAAAGACAAAGTCGCTTCGGCGACAGAGATGGAGCGCCATCCATGAAGGCTAAAGTCTTTGACGGTTCCGTGGGTGGACAGTGGCTCCAAAACAAGGGTTACTGGGTTTTAGTGGGTCGGGGCTGGTAGTAGGTCGCCAGCTTAAGAAAAAAAAAGAAGAAAAAGGACCAACCCCACATGGCATCTGATTGCGGTGTCTGAGGTATCTGTACGCAGATGTCCCAAAAATCCCCTAAGCAAAAAAAAAATAATAATAATAATAATTTTTTTTTGTAATTTATTAAGGGAAACGGTAAAAAATACAGAGAATTATACATCTGTTATTCCGGGACGGATGCTCCACCTATTCTTTCGTCCTACTAACTACTAAAACACAGGGGTGAGGGTTGAGTAATAATACTGGGATTCACTTGAATTAATTAGTTTATTTATTATAAGAAAAATGAAATTAGTGGTTAATTCTGTATTATTAGATTAGTACAATATTATCAGTATCTCTCTATACGCCACAATTCTCCGCGTGTCTTTATTTTAATTTAGGTATTCTTGAGAGGTAAATCGCTTCACCACACAGCAGCCCGTGCTCAGGTATTCGTGCGATTCCCCCTCCCTTCACCTATACGAACACCTTATTCTGTAGCGTATTATCGAAGACAATGGACGATCAAATTAACTCAAAAAAGGGGGACGGTAATAAGATATCAATAATTTAACATTTCAACACGAACAGTAATCCGAACAATTAATTGTATATAATTAGTAGTCAATTGCACAATTGTTTTAATTATCGCCACTATACACTCCGCGACACGTGGGGGCTCGGACGGCGTCTCCCTTTGTACTGACTCGGCTCAGCCCGGTCATTGACCCTTTCCCTCTCCCGTCTTCACTCTCTCTCTCCCTCTTTCGTAAGAGACTCTGTCTAGTCTTCTATCCCCTCTCGATCAGTAATACTGTCCTTGAGGGCCTTAGCTCGCCAACAACATCAGTACACTGTAATGTCATAATTACAGTGTACTGATGTAAAAAAAAACGTCCCTTATTTCCTCTTCGCCTCACAAAAACTTCCGGCACCGCTTTCGCATTCCATCAGAAGTCGGGTTCATAGGCGACTGTTAGCCGTACATCAGCTCTCTGTCAGTTTCCTTCTTGGATGTCGTTCTATTTGTCTAGGTCTGTAGTCAAGATTAGGCTCTTGTTTTTTGTCGTACTCAAGTTAAAATTGTTTTTCCTTTTTTTAATTTATCGAAGTCCCTCTTCTTTCGTCGGAGGACAGTCTCTACATATATTGCTATTTCATCCCAAAATTTTCTGCATTTAATCATTAGAGTCAATATATTATCTGGAGTATTTGATCCGACAGTTTCTTCAACTAGATTTCTGTCATCTTCCCATCTCTTGCATTCAAAAAAAGTATGATTTGCGTCATCTCTAGTATTTTGGCAATAGATGCAGTTTTCACTCGATATTTTTTTCATTCTATACAGATACTTGCTGAATAAGCCATGATCTGTTAGGAGTTGCGTTATAAAATAATTTATCTCGCCATATTTTCTATTAATCCAAATAGGTATTTCCTTTATTATGCGGGCTGTCCACCTGCCTCTTGTCTCTTCATCCCATCTCTTTTGCCATTCGCTCATAGTCTTAGCCCTAGCTATTTTTTTTGCGCAGATTTTCTTATGAGTTGTTTTCATTTGATAGACCATCTGTCTTTCTTTACTAATCATTTCGATTGGTATCGTTCCAGCTATCACCATAATTGCAGGTTCCGACACGGTTCTATAAGCACAGGCTACTCGTAGAGCTCCTGCTCTTTGCACTGATGCCATAGACTTTCTGTACTTTTCATACTTTAAGCTATCCACCCAGGTTTCACTAGCGTATAGCATGATAGCCTCAGCAGTACGTAAGAGAAGGCGTCTCTTACTTGGTAATGAGCCATTGGTGTTAGTCATTAATCTGCTTAGCGAAGAAGTTACCTCTGCAGCTTTTTTGGTTGCATTATTAATTTGATCCCAGAAAGTTAGTTTTCTGTCAATCATAACTCCCACATATTTTATAGCTGTTTTGACTTTTATTTCAGTGTCATCTATGTACATAACAGTAGGATAGATTAATCTTTTTCTCGTTATAAGACATATCTCGGTTTTCGATACAGCTAGCTCTAAACCACGATCCTTCATCCAGGAGCGTATCCGTCGCATCATCTGATTCAGTTTCATTTGAGCTAAATCTAGGTCCTTTGCTATAATAATAGCAGTAATGTCATCTGCATACCCATTTAGAAACGTTCCTTCAGGCATATTCATCCGCAGTATGCCATCGTATGACATATTCCAAATATCAGCACCAAGCACAGATCCTTGTGCTACCCCGGCTGTAAGTTCCTTCTTCTTCTGTCCATCTGGTGTATCATAGATAAGATATCTATCCTTCAAATAGTTCTTCATTATTCGAAGAAGGTTTCTCGCGAGAGCAAAATCTGTTTCCATTGTTTTAATTGCGTCTGTCCATCTCACTGAATTAAATGCATTCTTGACATCAAGAGTCACCAAAAGACAAATTGGTCTGGAGTGATGATTTCCCCTCTCGATGACTTTCGCCGCAGATAATACCTCATTAACAGCGTCTATAGTTGAACGGCCCTTTCTAAAACCATATTGCCGTTCTGCTAGGTCACCAGCTTCTTTTACTGCTTTTTGAATGCGAGTTCTCAGCATTCTCTCTAGGAGTTTTCCTGCAGTGTCCAGCATGCACAACGGTCTGTAGGAACTAGGTTGGTTCTCTGGTCCTTTACCCTTGTTTATTAGCACAAGTTTGGCTTCTTTCCACTTTGAATAGAATATCCCATTCCTCAAGCAAGCATTGTACATGCTAAGCAGCAAATCAGAGTTATTTATTGCCACAGCTTTTAGAATTTCAGATGGAAAACCGTCTGGTCCAGGAGCTTTCTTTGATTTCAAGGACTTTATCGCCGTGGAAAGTTCTTCCATCGAGAAGGGGTCAGTTTCCTCCAAATCCGTGAGAGCATGTTGATACGATACTTTCGGATGAGTTGGAAAGAGTGTGTCTACAATATTCGTGATTGTTTCAGTGTCCATTAAAAGGCTACCTGCAAATCCTCGTAGTTTTCGAGTAACTATCTTATATCCGAGTCCCCAGGGATCTCTATCAACGTCTTGTATAAGCTTTTTCCAGCATTCTTGTTTGCTGTTAGCAATGGCACGACAGAGATCTTTTTTTGCTCCTTTATATCTTTCAGCCTTTTCTTGTAAGTTTTGATCGTTCTTCTTTGCTCTCTGGGCTACTCTTCTAAGTTTTAGGCAATTTTTCCTAAGATTAGAAATATCGCTATTCCACCAATAGGCAGGTTTCTTGTTTATTCGTGTGTTTCTCTTTTTCACGGCTACTTCACATGCGTCTCGGATGAGTTTCATAGTACGTCTTACTAATATTTCAGCTTCTGCAGGCGACGTGGTGTGTTCCATATCTAGTTTTATGTTAGATGCTTGAGTATCCAGATACCCTGTCAATTTCTCTTGATCAATCTTATTGACATTCCACATAATTCTGCGATTTCCTTTTTCACTATTGACAGATTTAATTATCTTACTTTGTATGCTAAAAGCGATATATTGATGATCACTAGCTGAGAAAAATTCTGTCACAGTCCATCTTTTCACCTGCGTGGCCAGCTTTTGCGTTGCAAATGTGATATCGATTATTGTCTGTCTATTTCCTGGTCTTCTAAACGTAGTTGACGTTCCCGTATTCATTATTACCAGATCGAATCTGACCACCATATTGATTACTCGCTTTCCTCTAGAGTTAGACCTTATTTCACCCCATTCTATTGCGCTGGCATTAAAATCTCCCGCTAATAGTATCTCTCCTTCAATATCGCGCAGCGTGTCTTCTAAATCATCTAGTTTTGTTTGAAAATCGCTAATCTTTTCGTTAGGAGTAAGATAACAACTCACATACGTAATGTTTTGACTTTGGATCCACACAAAGCCATTTCCACTTCCAGATCTTGTTATGGAGACACGATGAGGCTGTGTAATCCATATAGCTGCTGTACCTAGCGTGTCAGAATACCAACCTTTATCTCTACTTTTATACTGTTCACTGATAATAATAATATCAGCATTTTGTTCACGGGTTATTTGATCCAGTAGGTAATGAGCAGTTTTGCTCCTATTCATATTGCCCTGGAGTATATTTAGAGCGGCTGTTTTAATTTTCCTTTAATATCTCGGTATACTTTGCAGAGGTAGGTACCCGCGATATGTTTTCTGTCAGTTGGTTCAGCGTCTTCACATAAAAAGCAGTGTGGATCAAATGTGCAACTTGCAATCTTGTGATCTTCTTTTCCGCATCTGTAGCACATATTGCTTCTGTCTGGTCCTTTGCATTCCGTTTTTGCATGTCCAAATCCTAGACAATTAAAACATCGTATTACACGATCATAATGCCTTATTCTGCAGTTCACCCATCCAACTTTGATGTGGTTGTTTTTCAGGAGTTTCATAGCTGCTTCTTGTTCCATTCTATTTGGTTTCGTCAGTTTTATGTTCATGATTCCTTGGTACCCTTCCACATTCTTTTTGATAGCAGATTCTACCTCTTCTAGTGACGTATAACTGTCCATATCCCTTATTTCCAAAGACACTTTTGGGACAAGAGCTCGAACATTACCTTCCTCACCCAGTACCGATTCTATTGCAGCCGTAAGACTATTCTTTCCTTCCTGAGAGGTGTTTGTCAGTTCGAGGAGGACATCTCCGGTTTTTGTACTTCGTATAGATTTAAATTCTGCACCGAAATCTTGTGGTTTAACGTTTTCTCTAACAACTTTAAGAACCTCTGCAAAGGATTTTCCTACTTCAGATTTCACGAGAATCGCCTGCGTTCGCATTTTAACTCTAGGTTTACTGTTCACATCTTTTTGGGAATCTGCTTTCCTGGTTTTGGAGCTGTTTTTGTCAGTAGACTTTCCTCAATATTTGACTTCTTGCCATTCTTCTGGCTTGGTCTGTGAGATTCGTGTTTTCTTCATGATCCATCTTACTTCCTCTGGGCTAACAGATAAATCTCTCTTATTAGCATTCGTCGGTGTCGTAGGGAGAGCTTTTTGTAATTGCACAATTGATTCTTTCTGTTTTAGCTTCCCTACATTCCACTTCTTTCTCTCATATTCCAGAACATCTATAGATTCTTCAATCTCAGTTAGACCAACTTTTATGTCTTTACTGACGTTAGTTTGCCTCAATGTTGCGCTTTTCATTTTATCGAGAACACGCCTTATTTTGGCAATCTCTCTATCTTCCTTCTTTCTGACATTTTCGAAGAAGTCCTCAAAAATATCGCTCGTTCCACTTGATGCATTAACATTGACACCAGCCAAGTGATCCACCGTTGTCATGTTTCCTTTGTTACAGTCGTTCGATGACGACGTGGTGGGGCCTGCATTTGCATCCCTTCCCAGCGCCGACCCTGGGCTTCCGACACCCTGTGGTGGTAATTTATCTTTCGTGTTGTTTAAAAATTCCATTATCGTATTTTATGTCGGGGTTCCTTCCCTTAGGTCCTAAACCAGTCTTGCATATAAGTGTGACAAAAAAAGGGTAAATGAGAGTGTTGTGAAAGGTCTCCGCAATGAACTGCCCCGCGAGGCAGGGTGCGCGGAAGTTAGTATGAGTGTGTGAAATTGTGTGAGGCTTATATGCAAGTGTAAAAGTGTATGAAAGTGTAAGTGTTTTTGTGTGTGTGACCCGTAACGTGGGTTGGTCGAGCGTTAACTGGGTACTACCACCTCGCCAGGATGGACCCAGGACCGCCTCCATTGGTTACACAGACGTTATAGCATTGCCAAGGCATTGATGCGACGTCTGTGCTATCCAGTGTCAGGTGAGCTAAGAAACTTGGACCTCAGAGGACGATGCATCTCTCACAGAGGACAAGAAGTAAACTTCAGGTCATGATCACTGAGTCCATGGGAGAGATACACCGACCTTCGAGGTCCGAGTTTCTTAGCTCACCTGACACTGGATATCATAGACGTCGCATCAATGCTTCGGCAATGCTATAACGTCTATGTAACTAACGGAGGCGGTTCAGGGCCCATCCTGGCCAGATGGTAGTACCCTATTAAGGCCCGATTGTCTCTCGATACGAGACAAAACACCAAGTATGAGCGATTGTAAAAACAAGGAAGAGTACCTGCGGAGTAATGCTTCGGCTGAATCTCTCACTGGTTCCGATCGTCAAGCGCTTTCGAGCGTGCGGGCGGTGGCCAGTGGCCCAAGGATGCAGGAGGGCAACAACGCGTTGGTAGTGCCACAGATCATCGTGGACAAGGCGGAGAGACGAGGGAGTACGAGCAGCGTGACGAGTCAGGCTAGCTGCATTTCTGTCTTCAGTAATGCTTCAGCAAAGGACATTGCTAGCTGCAACAAGGACCGAGATGAATGCATAAAACTGCGGGAAGAAGAGGCGGTATGCATTCTAGCAATAGAAGAAGAGGTCAGTAAGATGATAAAGTCCTGCGAAGTCCAAAGAAATGTCAATATGACAATCAAGGATGGACTTAAAAGCATAACATCGCTCATACAGGAGACCAAATTGAAGCACGCAGCAGCTACAGAAAAGGACGAGAGCTTCTACCAAGGATTGACCTGGTCGGAAGAAGCTAGACAAGATCGCAGAGTTAGAAGAGATCGTTGTAACGCAATCGTGTTGAGAAACGTCGTCTTGGATGCTCAGAAGCGGAAGAAAAGTGATCCTGAGCCTGCGAAGGATCCAAAAAGGAAAAGGGAGGAGAGACCTAAAAAGACTAGAAGCAAGGGGATCAAAACGGTTCCAAAGCCACATCAGGTCAAGAAGGAGAAAGCCACAGTGATCGTTAAAGTGGCTGAAGGAAAAACTTTCGCCGAAGTACTGGCGAAAGTTCGAAAAGAGGCTGACCTGGAGGCCAGTCAGACAAGGGTTGTGGGAGCTTTACCCACTAAAACGGGAGACCTGCTTATTAAGATTGGTGGGTCTTCAAACAAGAAGCTGTTCACCGAGGAGGTGACTAAGGTGATCGGTGACCTGGGTAAGGTGCAGATGGCGGACCGGCAAACTACGCTGGAAATCCGCGATATGGACAGCCTTACTGAGAAAGAAGACGTCTTGGGTGCCTTGGATCAAGTTTCTACGGTACCAGCAGGAAGCAGGAAGGTGACGGTCCTCGGACCAAATAAGCGAGGTATGAAGCTCGCGGTCGTGGTCACCACCCAGGAGGACGCTGCCAGGTTGGAGAAGATGGGGCACATTAAGGTCGGTTTTGTGTCCTGCAGAGTGAGTAGGAGAGTTATGGTCACAAGGTGTCACAGGTGCCTTGACTATGGCCATGTAGGCAGAGACTGCCAAGCAGTAGATAGGTCAGCTGCGTGCTTCAAGTGCGGAGAAGCTGGCCATAAGGCAGCAGATTGTAAGAAGCGCCCATGCTGCTTCTTATGCAAGGCGAAGTTCGGCGAGAAGGAGAGTATCCAACATGTCGCCGGATCAGGAGGATGCAAGGTCTTTAGATCTGCCCTAGAGGAAGCCAAGAAGACTTTGTCAAGGACAAGAAGAAAATAATGCCAGAACAAGAGCGGCACGGAAGAGTCGCGACAGCGACTAAACGGGACCATTCATCTACGAAGTCAGAAGCCCCTAGGTAGTTCCGTAGGTGAATAATAGGTCTAATATAAATGGGTTTTTAACATGGTATGGTCGATGTGAGTCCTGATGTCTAAAACAAAAGGCAATCGATTGAGTCCTGTATGATTCAATTTAAAACAAATTGTTTCTCTATAAAAGATTTTACTGTTTTCATAACCTTTCCAATTGGATTTATTCGGTTGTAAAGTTTATGTTAGCTACCCGCCAGAATGCAAAAAAAATAAAAAATAATAATAATAATAATAATAATAATTTTTTTTTCATTCTGGCGGGTAGCTAACATAAACTTTACAACCGAATAAATCCAATTGGAAAGGTTATGAAAACAGTAAAATCTTTTATAGAGAAACAATTTGTTTTAAATTGAATCATACAGGACTCAATCGATTGCCTTTTGTTTTAGACATCAGGACTCACATCGACCATACCATGTTAAAAACCCATTTATATTAGACCTATTATTCACCTACGGAACTACCTAGGGGCTTCTGACTTCGTAGATGAATGGTCCCGTTTAGTCGCTGTCGCGACTCTTCCGTGCCGCTCTTGTTCTGGCATTATTTTCTTCTTGTCCTTGACAAAGTCTTCTTGGCTTCCTCTAGGGCAGATCTAAAGACCTTGCATCCTCCTGATCCGGCGACATGTTGGATACTCTCCTTCTCGCCGAACTTCGCCTTGCATAAGAAGCAGCATGGGCGCTTCTTACAATCTGCTGCCTTATGGCCAGCTTCTCCGCACTTGAAGCACGCAGCTGACCTATCTACTGCTTGGCAGTCTCTGCCTACATGGCCATAGTCAAGGCACCTGTGACACCTTGTGACCATAACTCTCCTACTCACTCTGCAGGACACAAAACCGACCTTAATGTGCCCCATCTTCTCCAACCTGGCAGCGTCCTCCTGGGTGGTGACCACGACCGCGAGCTTCATACCTCGCTTATTTGGTCCGAGGACCGTCACCTTCCTGCTTCCTGCTGGTACCGTAGAAACTTGATCCAAGGCACCCAAGACGTCTTCTTTCTCAGTAAGGCTGTCCATATCGCGGATTTCCAGCGTAGTTTGCCGGTCCGCCATCTGCACCTTACCCAGGTCACCGATCACCTTAGTCACCTCCTCGGTGAACAGCTTCTTGTTTGAAGACCCACCAATCTTAATAAGCAGGTCTCCCGTTTTAGTGGGTAAAGCTCCCACAACCCTTGTCTGACTGGCCTCCAGGTCAGCCTCTTTTCGAACTTTCGCCAGTACTTCGGCGAAAGTTTTTCCTTCAGCCACTTTAACGATCACTGTGGCTTTCTCCTTCTTGACCTGATGTGGCTTTGGAACCGTTTTGATCCCCTTGCTTCTAGTCTTTTTAGGTCTCTCCTCCCTTTTCCTTTTTGGATCCTTCGCAGGCTCAGGATCACTTTTCTTCCGCTTCTGAGCATCCAAGACGACGTTTCTCAACACGATTGCGTTACAACGATCTCTTCTAACTCTGCGATCTTGTCTAGCTTCTTCCGACCAGGTCAATCCTTGGTAGAAGCTCTCGTCCTTTTCTGTAGCTGCTGCGTGCTTCAATTTGGTCTCCTGTATGAGCGATGTTATGCTTTTAAGTCCATCCTTGATTGTCATATTGACATTTCTTTGGACTTCGCAGGACTTTATCATCTTACTGACCTCTTCTTCTATTGCTAGAATGCATACCGCCTCTTCTTCCCGCAGTTTTATGCATTCATCTCGGTCCTTGTTGCAGCTAGCAATGTCCTTTGCTGAAGCATTACTGAAGACAGAAATGCAGCTAGCCTGACTCGTCACGCTGCTCGTACTCTCTCGTCTCTCCGCCTTGTCCACGATGATCTGTGGCACTACCAACGCGTTGTTGCCCTCCTGCATCCTTGGGCCACTGGCCACCGCCCGCACGCTCGAAAGCGCTTGACGATCGGAACCAGTGAGAGATTCAGCCGAAGCATTACTCCGCAGGTACTCTTCCTTGTTTTTACAATCGCTCATACTTGGTGTTTTGTCTCGTATCGAGAGACAATCGGGCCTTAACAGGGTACTACCATCTGGCCAGGATGGGCCCTGAACCGCCTCCGTTAGTTACATAGACGTTATAGCATTGCCGAAGCATTGATGCGACGTCTATGATATCCAGTGTCAGGTGAGCTAAGAAACTCGGACCTCGAAGGTCGGTGTATCTCTCCCATGGACCGGAAGTAAACTTCGGGCCATGATCGCTGAGTAGACACCAATAATAATAATAATAATAATAATAATAATAATAATAATAATAATAATAATAATAATGTTATTAATAATAATAATAATAATAATAATATATTTTTTGTGTTTTTGTAAATTTTTTAACAAGGAATATGTTTTACCACTAGGAGAATGTTATTTTCGCGGTATATGGCTGGGACTTTTTTTCACAATCTGACTACCCTTTTTTTGGTAAAAAGAATTCTTTTTTTTATGAAAATAGTCCATGGTTATTGCCATTGAATGCATAATCTGCAAAATGGAAATAAATAAAACTGTTTCAAAGAAAGAAATTATCTAATCTTCTTTGAAGAGTGATCAAGAAATAAAGTAATATTGGGAAGAGGATATGAATCTATTATTGTATCATCATTTGAACGATATTAATTATTAACCATTCGACAGTTCATATCTTCATTCGGGTCAGATTTTTTTTGGCCCAATCAACAAAGTTGATGATTTCTATCTTGAAATAGGGGGTAATTTGTCACACTCCTTTCTGCAATTATATTTATTGTGTTTTTGTAAATTTTTTAACAAGGAATATGTTTTACCACTAGGACAATGTTATTTTCGCGGTATGTGGCTGGGACTTTTTTTCACCATCTGACTACCCTTTTTTTTGGTGAAAAGAATTATTTTTTTATGAAAATAGTACATTTTTATTCATACTAAATGCATAACCTCCAGAATAAAAATTTTTATATTTCGGTGAAAGACATTATTCCTCCTAATAATACTAATAATACTAATACTAATACTAATAATAATAATAATAATAATAATAATAAGAATAATAATAATAATAATAATATTTTTTTTACAAGGGAAGTGGAAAATCTGCTAACCCTTGGAGGCCTACTTCCAAGGCAGATACCTGGAGCCCGCACTCCTAGGTTATGTGGGGGTAACCGCTCTTGTTCTGGTCGACCCACTAAAAACCACACCCTTTTTGAGACATATCTCTCCTGGCGGAACTGCCGTCAAGCTTGCATCGCCAGTAGAGGTCTCCTTACCTACTTCCAGATCTGAAATCCTTAGCTAAGCGCTATCGGAAGAGGGAGGAGATCCATTTAAGGTCTCCTCCGTCTTCCGTGAGCGCCCAACCGAGCCGCAGGAATTCTCCGTTGTTGTTGTAACGTCCTTCTGTCGTTCTCCTTCTCCTGCATCACCTTGATGATGAAGGACTCTATTTCGCGCCATGAGTCTGCACTCCGGGTTGCCCACCAGATTTTTGGAGAGCTGGAAATTTTCCTGCCTTTCCAATGCCAACAAGTCCATTGGCGGTAATCTAGCAAGCACCCGGAGGGCACAGTCAGACACCGTTCTGAAGGCTGACGTTATTCTCCTCGCTGGCTCTCTTTGTGCCGAAAGGAGCCTGTCAGAGATGCTGTGGATCTTAAGGGCTGAGGCCCATACAGGGGCAGCATATAGCTGCTTTGATTGAACCACAGTCGCCACCAGTCTTCTTTTATTTTCCCTGGGGCCACCGATATTGGGCATCATCCTCGAAAGGTTTCCCATGCATTCAGTGGCATTGAGCGCTGAGATGTTAATATGTTGGCCAAAACTTAAGCGTTTGTCCAACCACACTCCCAGGTACTTAAGCGTGTTTCCCCATACGACTTCAGATCCTCCTATCTCGATTTTTGGAGTTTCGTAAAATCTCCTGTCCGTGACGAGCAAAGCCTCGGTCTTCTCAAAGGCCATTTGCAGGCCCCTTTGATATAACCAAAACTCCGCCCGCCGCAGACTATCGTCAAGTTTTATTTTCAAAAGTTCTAGACACTCGTCATAACATACCAAAAGCACGTCGTCCGCGAACCCGGACATGGACGTATCTTCAGGTAAGTCCAACCTCAGAAAATCGTCGTACATAACGTTCCAAATAGTTGGACCCACCCTTAATCCTTGGGGAGCTCCGCATGTCATTTCCTCTTTGATATGCCATGCATCGCTCTCATACACAACCCATCTGTCGCTAAGATAGTTTTCTATCATCCGCAGCAGATACGCCGGTACCTCTTTACGTCTCATTGACTCTACACAATTATCCCATCTCGCACAATTGAACGCGTTCCGGATGTCTATTGTAACGAGCGCGCAGAAGCCCTTTTTCCGCCCTTCCTTAACCTTGTCTTTAACTTTTTTCGCCTTTTCGAGAACCGCTAGAATCGCGTCAACTGTCGATCGGCCTTTCCTAAAACCGAATTGATTCTCCGATAGGCTATTTTCGCCTATCAAGATTCCCTGAAGTCGTTCCAAAATCATTCCCTCTAGAAATTTTCCCATCGTATCCAATAGGCATATTGGTCTAAACGATGAGACTTTATCCAAAGGTTTATCCCCTTTTCTTAGGAGGACCACCTTCTGTGTTTTCCAGTCATTGAAGAACACTCCACTCTCAAGACATGTATTAAAGACGTCGAGTAGTAGTTCTGGATACACATCGACAACCTGCTTGAGGATCTCGTTGGGTATTCCATCCTTGCCTGGCGCTTTGCCACCTCTTAACGTCTTTGCCACCTTTTTAAGCTCTTCAAGAGTGAAGAGCTCGTCCCTCCGAACCACACAAGAAGTATAGTTCTCCCAGGGGCCCGATTCCACATGGGGAAACAGCGCCTTTATAATTTTACGGACCCAGATCGGATTGTCAAGGCCAGGAATTTTTTGCCTCGATACTAATTTCTTAGTAACGACTTTATAGGCTAAACCCCATGGATCCTTTTCCGCTTCTCCGACAGAGCCTTCCAACACGATTTTTTGCTACCCTTCACAGCTCGCTTAAAGAGAGCCTGGCTTTATGCCACTCTTCTTGCAGCAGAAGGTCTCCCTTAGAGTGGGTGTATTTCCTTCTTGCTGCATTGCATTCTTTTCTAAGGCGGGCTAATTCGTCGGTCCACCAGTACAGAACTCCCTTCCTAGTTCTTATTTGTTGTTGCCGGCGAGGCATCGAGTAATTGCACGCTGCAATAATTATTCGCCTCGCCTCTCGCACTTTGTCATCCACAGAAGTTGGCTTTGTCATCCAGCCCAGCTCACGTATAGCTCGGGCATCAGCTAGAGACTCTGCCAACTTCTCCCTATTTAGCCGTCTGAGGTTCCAAAAGGGTCTCTTTTGGCCAACTTGCGGGCTTTTGTACCCTCTCTGATTTTCCTCAGCGACTATAAACTCTATGTACTGGTGATCGCTCATGGTCGTTTCCCCTAGTACCTCCCACCCCTTCATTCTGCGGGCAACGCGAGGTGACGCAATTGTCAAATCAATGGTAGACCCTGTTACCCCGCGTCTAAACGTAAACTCTCGACCCCGGTTCATCACCACTAGATCGTTTGCTGCAACCAAATCCGATACCAAGATTCCCCTCCTGTCTAAACGAGTCTCTCCCCATTCCGGCGACTTACTATTGAAGTCTCCCGCAATGAGGACATCCCCGCCGAAAGCCTTGATGCTCTCGTCAAGAGCCTGAATCTCGGCATCGAACTTTTTAATGGGATCGTTTGGAGAAAAGTAGCAGCTGTACACGCGTACCCCCGCCACATTCACCCAAACGAACCCCATCTCTGTCTCCAGAAAGTCACCAATGGCGATGTCCGGGTTACAGACTTGGATACCGGATCTTCTTGATGCATCCTCAAACCAGACAGTGGAGTCCGGCTTCTTATACTGCTCACTGAAAAGCAGTATATCAGCACTCCTCTCTCTGGCAGTATGCATCAAGAGATCTTGCGCGACACGTCCCTTCCTGAGATTTATCTGGAGAAACCTAAGCTCTGGACTTAAGATCTAACAGCATCTTCCAGTACACCGGACAGGCCCTGCTCCCTGAAGAGTGCTTTGTGTCCTTCAACCCACGATCAGAACAATCAATGCACCTGGCTTCCCCTGTGCACTGATTCTTCCTGTGGTCAGAACTGCCACATCTCCAGCAAGCCGCTTTTCGATCCGGTCCTTTGCATCCTCCAGCCAGATGTCCGTAACAGAGGCATCTAAAGCACCTCTCTACTTCCACCCTGGCATGGACTCTGCAGCTGACCCATCCGATCTTTACCCGCTTGGTCTTCAACAGCGATTCCGCCTCCGTTTCCGGGAGCCGCAGAATCGCCATTTTCGAATTTCCATAGCGAGTAAAGATTTGGCATGGAACTTCCAAGCCAGGCCTGTCCAGTGCATTCCGGACCGCCTCTATCACTTCCTCTTTGACTATGGTCTCATCGAGGTCCATAATCTCTATCGACCTCGTCGAGACAACAGTCCTCACCTCCGCTTTTCCCATGAGCGCAGTGGTCAAGGCACTGCTGAAACTCGAGAGACCCTGTCCCCTCTTGAGAACCAAAAGGAGATCATTTCTCTTGGTCCTCCGAACAGACAGTATCTCCGTCTGCGTTTCTTCAGGCCTGACCGCTGCCTTCATTGTTTTTAGTATATCCGGGTCTTTCGTGGATATCACTATCGCATCGGTCGTCCTCTCTTTTCTTTTGCGGGGGGGAGGGGTCGAACAGTCTCTCTGTTCGACTCCCTCTCCTTTTCTTCCTCCTTTTTCTCTGTATTCTTTTTCTTTTTATTCTTGAGCTCTCTCCAGTTTCATCCTTTTTTTGGTGAAAAGAATTATTTTTTTTATGAAAATAGTAAATTTTTATTCATACTAAATGCATTACCTCCAGAATAAAAATTTTTATATTACGGTGAAAGCTATTATTCCTCCTAATAATAATAATAATAATAATAATAATGATAATAATAAGAATAAGAATAATAATAATAATAATTTCTTATTAATAAATTTTTTTTGGCAGGAGGAAAAAAGTTTAATTCTATTGGACGAATTAATAGAAGAAATTTTTAATGAAAAAAATCATAAATTTTCTGAAAAGAATGATACACAAAAAATAATAAATTGTATTAAAAGAAATGAAAAAAGTGAAATGTCAAAAATTGAAATCCTAACATTTCTATTACTGTTATATGGAAATATTGTAAAAAAGAAAATGGTAACAATATTATAGAAAATAAACATTACAATGATGTATTAAAATGTTATAAATTTTATACAATAAAAATATAATAATTAAAAAAAGAAAAATAAATTCTCTTGTAATAATCATCATGCTTTGCATAAAATAATTATTGACCATACCTTCGAACCATACTGAAAAAACCATGTAGATCACCACATCCCAGATAGCGAAGTGCACGCACTGTGCCAGACACAGTGCTGGCATGCGTGCGAAATAATTCGCACCGCGTGCTATCACTGGACCACACAGATGCGTCCTCATATGCGTCGCATATGAGTCGCACGTAATGATGGTCGCATATTACTTGCATGACAAGATAGTACAGCGAGTAGCTAACCTATAATAACAATCAAAGTACCTTTAAAAAAATAATTAATGTTAATATTATAAATTAATGCTGCGGAAGCCTAATGCAGGACTGAACAAGACTGCTTTCACTATTCTAAAATTTACGCGTTGCTCGCGTTCATTCAATATAATATAAATTTATGAATTGTTAATAATTATAATAATAAATATTATTGATTGTTATTATTTTAAATATTATATTATTTTCAGGTCAATAAAAAATTACCAACAATATAAATGTAATTTATAATAGTAATTTTAAAAAATAACTTTAGTAAAAAAAGATAATTTGTGTTAATGTGGTAATTTTTTAACAGAATTTTTAATATTATTTACAAATATTTTCAGAAGTTTTTATTCGCAACAATTATAATTTATAAAGACTAAATAATAATTTTATTATCTAATATAACGCTTTGGATGAAAAATATCCGCCTCGCATGTAGGATCGAACTCACGTCCCCCCGCCCCGACGCATACCCGAAGCATATAACACAACGCATTTAAACCGCACGGCCACTGATGGCTGAATAAGAACTCTTCTAATCTATTATATCAATGCTAGTGCTGCACGCGTTGCGAATTATGTCGCACGCATGCTAGTACTGTGTCTGGCACAGTGCGCGCACTTTGATATTTGGGGGATTTTATTACTAAAGCAACATAAAACATCATGCATTTAAAAATGTGTAAATTGATTCAAGTTTGAATCAAGAAAATCTATTTTTGATTGATAACATTACAGATTCATAAAAATTTAAAACTAATTTTAAAAATTATAGGTAAATTAATAGGGTCAAAATTCGTTGAATTTTGAATAAAAATGAAAAAAAAAATTTAATCGAAATGTTGTAAAACATTTCTACTTGGCCTTAAATATTTTTAGAATTTATTTTAAAATAAGCATCTAAAGAAAACTCATTCATTCACGATTTTAAAATGTAAATAAATTTCTTTCAGAAAAATGAATCATGGTTTCCACAACATATAAATATAAAATTCCAAGCTTTTTCCATGTTTTTCCAGGTGAATACTTATATGAAATTCAAGTTCAAAATTTAAATAATTTCTAGCTGGATAACAAAGCTTTGGCTCTTAAAATTTAAAAAAAAATCCAAATACAAAAAATTTAATAATAATTACGATCTAAAATTTTTTGCTTTAGTAAAGAATTTTATATGACGATAAGACAAAACATTTTTCAATTTTAAATTAAAATTTTGGTAAAAATCTTGAAAAACAGTCAAAATTCCAGATATTTTTTTAAATTCCATACTATTTCCAGATTTTTCATAGCCTTTTCTAAATTCCATACCTTTTTCAGGTTTTCCAGGCTCTGTGGCAACCATAAAAATTTAATATTTTTAAATAAAAGAAAGAGTGACAGTTATTACGACCTCATATATATTTTAGATTCTTATTTTACAATAAATACTAAAAAATTTTTTTTAACAAATCCGTTTTGTTTGATGATCCTAATTCCTTTAAGCTATTTCTCCGACTGCTACTGTTGAAAACATTGATTTTCGATACATTTTCTTCAAATTTTGAGAAAATGTTTCTACGAGTGCCTTTTAAATATGGTAGAAATTTGAAAACCCTCTGCCATGTCAAAAAACGAGATATTGTGGTTGAAATTTTTTATTTTCAACATAATCACATGTAAAAGATAAAATTTGCATTTGAATAACTCAAAATTTAGCATCGCAAAGGTTTTTTAAATTTTTACCACATTTAAAGGGCACCCGAAGAAACATTTTCTCAAAATTTGAAGAAAATCTATCGAAAATCAATTTTTTCAAGAGTAGCAGCCAAAGACATACCTTAAAATCATTCTTGCAAAATATATTTTTTTAATTAGTCGGCATTAATGGAATGATTCAATAGCTAATTAGTTTTTAAGAAAAAGAAAAAAATTATTAATGACATTTTTTGGGACGTTTAATTACTTTACTGAATTTTGACTTTTGGATTTTGAAGTAAATTTTTAATTTTTTGAATATTAAAAAATTTAAAACTACATATTTTCCAAAATTTTTGAAGTCTGAAAAATTTAAATTTCATTTTTTATACACGAACTTTAAGATCAACATTTTAACTAACAATATAAAAGGCTCAAGGCGATTTTTTAAATAAGACTTAAAAATATTTTGTCATAATCCGCATATATACTACTCATATGACTCGCACTTATGTTCTCATCAGTGTTGACTGTCATGTGCGAACGCATCGTGCGATTGAGTGTGCTACAAGCATACCGTGATGCTCAGGTGCGACTCATATTACTCTCACCAGTGACTGCATCACAGGTGACTGCTAAATTGCACGCAAAATGCTATCACCAGTGCGAATCGCATGTGGTGCGAGAAACGTGCGACGCACGATTGTTATCTGGGATAAGTCACTACATGGGATCCAATGTTGTAAAGTACCTATAAATATAATAAGATTTATAAATAATTTCAATTATTAATTACAAAAATTCTCTAACGTAAAACGAAGGAGGCATAAGAATGAATTCAGTAGAATGCATCATTCCTCAAAAACACTTAATTATTTCAATATTATTGAGGAAGGAGGCATCACAATCAATTCAGTTGAAATAAGCATAAATAATTTTTTTCTATTATCTTCATCTTCGGTTTAAGAGTTGCAGGTTTTTGAGAAAAAAGATTTTCACGTAATTTTTTATTAAACTTATATCTCAGACAAAACTTAATCAAATTCAACTTTATTATAACAAAAATTATTTTTTTATTTTTTAACGTATTACAAAAGTCTATGTGTACGTGAATTTTCAAAACCATTTCTATTTCGAGAAGAATGGTAGATACATGCTGTATTATCCTATGGAAAAAGACACTTGACATAGTTTTTAAATTCTTTCAAAACTTTTTAGGTTAAATATATGATTCTTAATATATTACTGGGACTTATTTTAACAACATGACTAACCTTTTATTTTTTTTTAAACATCTCTTATTGAAAAAATAGTTTATTGTTATTCTACTTAAATGCATAGTCTCTAAATTTGAAAAAACGTAAATAATGTTTTGGAGAAAGCAATTATCCCCTATTTTGAAGAGTGATCAAAGATTAAAGTTATATTTAGAAGAGGATATGCATATCTTATTATTTTCACATTTAGAAGACAATAATCAATAACAATTCGCCAAATTATATCTGAATTTGAGTTCAGAATTTTTTTTGGCACAATTAACACAATTGATGATTTGTACCTTCAAAAAAAAGGGGGGGGGGTAATTTGTCACACTCCTTTCTACATTTTATACTTTATTTATTTTTATAAATTTTTTAACAATAAATATGTTTTACCAAAAGGGAAATGTTATTTTCCCGGTATATCGCTTGGATTTTTTTTTTCATATGACTCACCTTACTTTTTTTTGTTAATAACATCATCTCTTATTGAAATAAGTGCATTGTTATTATCATCAAAAGCATTATCCCCAAAAAAATTTTTTTTTTATTTTTCGGTGAAAGCAAATAATTACTCCTTGAAGATAGTGCATTGGCATTCCTATCAAATACATCATCTGTAAAATAAAAAATGATAATTTTGTTAGAACTGTATATATTTTATTGTTAATTTTTTTGTTAAATCAAAATTTATAGTTTAATATAGTATATTTCGTAACTTGTGCGAGCAGTTGTCAATTTTTGAATGAGCAATTTTTTGAAATTCATCATTATGAAGAAGCAATAAGACAATTAAAAACAGAATATAAAATATTGTTAATAAAATTATTTAATTTTTTTAAGTTATTATTTTTAATATTAAAATTTTGAAATATATTTAAACAAAATTTACATTAATACGAAAATAACTATTAATCAAATTATAATAATTTTTATAGAGTGCCTATTTGGCAAGAGAACTGGCATAATAATCTAGTTTGCTTATTTGGCAAGTGTATTAAAAAAAGGAAAAAAACACAATTAATATCTAAAACTGGCCAAATAAAAAAGGGACCCTATTTGGACAGTCAAAATAAATAGTTTTTAATATTATTATAATTCATCCTTACTCCATAATACTTTATTAAATTTTTTTTAAAAATTTCTTTTCTTTTTTTTAATGCATGAGGAAGGAGTAATCCACCTTGAGTTTAAAAAAAATATATTTTTTATTACTAAGTGATATTTAATTCTCATAAATTAAACCTTCCAATTCTATAACTCGCCCGACGCTCGGACGCACGCTCTAATACCAGTCGGATAGCAGTGATAGGCCCAGAGGCGCTCACTGCTACCCTTTTTGGCATTAGCGCGTGCATCCGAGCGTCGGGCGAGTTATAGAATTGGAAGGCTCAATTGTTTTCTTATTGAAAGGAGTTATCAACATTGATTTTTTGAAAATTAAATATCACTTAGTAATAAACAAAAACATATTTACAACCCAAGGTGAATGACTTCTTCATCTTGCAAAAAACAAAAAAAACAAAAAAAAACAAAAAAAAAACAAAAACAAAAACCAAAAAAAAAGATAAGAAATTTACAAAAATTTGGCAGCATAATTTAACCATCTTATTATGCCAATTTTTTTTCTTTAATTTATAATCGCCATGTATTTTTCGTCACTTGCCAAATAATTAAACCACCTTATTCTGCAAGTTTACTGGCCATATAGACGTGGTCTAATTTTTAATATTATTTTTTAAAAAACTTACCAATAATATCCTTTGATTCGTTAGACATGTTGAAAATTTTTTCTACATATATTTTTTGATAAATATAGAAATTAAATAATATTTTGTTTGAAAAAAGGTTTTTTTCTTGTTTGTTTGTTTGTTTGTTGATTGGTTAGTTGATGTAAATACTTTTTTGAAAGTAAATTAAACAATAAATATAAAAACTATTTTATTGCAATAAAAAACTACCTTTTCTACCATAGAAAGAAGAAAAAGAAATAGAATAACAATCAGAAAAAGTCGAAAAATGAAAATTTTATTAAACTCGAACTCGAAATTAATAATCTCGAATTGTAGTCGAAAAAATATCGACTTTTTTAAATTTCATATTTTTCAAAAAGAAATAGGAAAAAAAATTTAATGTATTTTATGGGGAAAATACATAGAATTTAATTTTTAATTCAATTATATTATTCTTCTCAATGAATTTGATTGTATTTTCTTTTCTTTTTTTCCCCAAACAAATAAATCGAAAATAAAATTGAAGGACACAAACTATAACAACAGATAACTCAATCACGATTGGTCAAGTTAAAAATATAACAGCTATTAATTTTATATTAGATATTATTAATTATTTTCGGCAAATAATTGTTTTTCTTTAAAAATTATTTATAATAATTAATAAGTAAAGGTACTGTTAAATTAATTTCTCAAATAACATAAATTTTTTTTTTTTAATTTCCTTTTTACATTAAAGTATAAATGACATCTCATTGGTTAAACGTAAATTATAGATACAAATAAAGGTGCGGTAACACCTCTTCTGGCAGCCTGTCTGTTTGCTTGTTGTCATGGTAATGTACAAGAGTAAGAGAGTCAGTGACTTCAAACTTCTCCCTTACTCTCGTTGCTCCTGCATGCAAAAGCAGGCAGCCTGCAGAGGTATGGCCGCACCTTAACAACATTATGAAAGACATGATTTTTCAAGATGCATGATTTACCCCTAATCGGCAAGTGGTCGAATGTTCAAATGATAGAAAATAAAATCGTTGAATCGTCATTTCGTCGGATGCTAAAAACGTCGAATCATCAAGTGATTGAATGCTCAAAACGTCGAATGCTCAAAAAGTCAAAAAGTTAGAAAATATAAAATGAAATAAAATAAAAAAAATTTACTTTGTTTAAGTTAATGTTAACTGAAATCAAACAAGTTTTTCGACTATTTGACGATTCGACGTTTTGAGCATTCGACCAAATGACGATTTGACGATTTAAAAATTCGACTACTTGACGATTCGATGTTTATAGCAGTCGACTAGTTGACAATTTGACGTTCTAAGCCATGAGCAGAATAAAAGGGGAACGGAACTGAAACATGAGATAGAAAAGGATAAAAGTATATTTGTTCTTTTCTATCACATGCTTACGTTCATGGTAATGTTTTTTTCTGGCATTGGGCTTTAAAAATTTGACAAAATGACGATTCGATATTTTTAGCATTCAAATACATAAAATGGTTTGCCGAAAGACGCAGAACAATTAATTGTTTCTCTAGACGCGATTATAGTTCGGTCACAGCTTGGCTGCCTGCCTGCAGGTCGTCATGACAATAAATAAGAGTAAGAGAGTCAGATAATTTAAATTATTCGTCTCCTCTCTCTCTCTCTCTCTTACTCTCGTGGCGGCTGCCTGCGCAGGCAGGCAGCCGAGGTGTGACCGTGCCATTAGGCTGTTTCAATACATCGAGATATTTCGAGTTCGAGTATGTCGTCATATAGCTGACGAAAATTTTTTAAATTATTATTATAGAACGGCGCTAAAAAAGAAATGTCTTTAATTTTTGATTATTCTATGTTTCTTTTTTTAATTATTGCCAAAAGAATATAATAAATATTTTAGAAATTTATGAAAACAATAATGTTAATTTTGTTAATGAATCTGAGAAAATTGATATATTCATAATTTGCTTAATTAAAAGTTAATTGCTCTTGGTTTAAAAAATTTCTAATTTGATTTCAAATTTTTCAAAAGAAGAAAATAGTAAGTCATTAATTTAGTTTTCAAAAATATATTGAAGAATTGTCAAGTATTAAATTTGTCTTGAATATAATTCAAAGTAATTAAGTTTCATTGAGAAACGAAAAAACAAAAAAAAGGATCAAAAAAGGACAATGTGTATTTTTTTAATTAAGTAAATGATTATAGTTTTGTTGAATTAATTGATAATCCCATCAAGTATCAGTCTCAATTGCTTAATAATTTTCTTTAGAGTTACCTATAATGACAATAAATTTTTACTGGAGCAGATATGTGTAGTAAGATGAGAATAGATTCTTCATCAAGACTACAATCTACAATCTGACCATCTTTCTTCTAATCATCAAATTCTGTTTTCGGTGTTACTTTTTCTACTCAAGTGGGAATTCACCAGTATAATTGCGTTTCAGATTATATTATATTGGAAAGGAAAATAAATTATTAAAAAGCGATTGAGAATTTAGCTCAGCATGAATTAATACTAAAAGATGAATATTTTAAATTCTCTAAAATTTCTCAATAAAAAGAAAGAGAACATTCAGTTCGAGAATATTCTTGAGAATATTCTCATGCTCGAGAGAATTTCTCAGAGCACTTAAACCATTTAGAACTCTACTCCTATATAAAAATTCAACAACTTTGCGTTTAAGAGAAAATCATGCGTATCGAAGAACAATATCTGCCAATTTTTTTTTGCACTCATGATAGGTCAACGTATTGTGCTTACATAGGACTACAGCCACATGATTAAAAAATTTTTAAATAAAAATTTAATAACAAAATTCAATTATTTAAAATGAATTTTAATAAAATTAATATCAAGAATTGAATTATTTTCAAAAGTAATAAATTCTTCGCCAAAATTAAATTCTGTTCAAAATTTTTTAAGAAATTTTACTCAAAATTTCAATTATCTTTATAAATAATTTAATTTTGTTTCGAAATTGAATTATTTTGAAAAATTTTAATAAAATTCTTGGCAGAATTTCAATTAATTTTAATATATTTTATAAAATTCGTTTCATTAAAATTTCTCGAAAACTGAAATTATTTTTAAAAATTTTATTATAATTTGTTAAGAGAATTCAATTTTTATTTAAATTTTTAGAACAAATTAAATTTTTAAAAGGTTTTAAATTAAAATCTTTTTAAATTTGAATTTTTATACTTTTAACGAACAATTCTGTAGAATTAATTTTTTTAAAAATGTTTAAATATTATTATTTAAATACAAACAATTTTATCAATAAATTTTTAAATAATTGAATTCTCTTGATAAATTTTAATAAAATTTTTAGGAATAATTTCATTTTTCGAGGAATTTGATGAAACGAATTTTATAAAATATATTCAAAAGAATTGAAATTTTGCTAAGAATTTTATTAAAATTTTTTAGACATGTTTAAATGTCGAAGAAAAATTTTATTAATTATAAAAGTAATTGAAAATTAACGAGATTTTTTGTTAATTTTTTTATCGCATTTGAATTTTTTTAAAAATTTATATTTCTTTTCAAAGTAAATGAATTCTTGAGTGGAATGTTATTAACATTTCTTATTAAATATTTGGATTCTTTTGTTAAGATTTTTTGAAATAGTAGACATTGAATATAATTGAATTTGGACAAATTATTTTGAAAAAAAATGAACAAAATGTAATTCTTTTAAGAATATATTTAAAAAAATAATTGAACTTTTTAAAATACCAATTTCTATATGAAAAAATAATAATGATTAAATATTTATTTAAATATGAAGTTATTGATGTTTTCGATTAAGTTTCTAATTAATAAAAAATTGGTGGTTTTAAAAACTTGAAAAACATGAAAAAAATCAGGAACTTTGAAAAGAGCGAAAGCGAGGCAACTCTGAATATTTTTCATTTTTTTAATTCAAAAGTTTAAACGAAAATACTATTTTTACAATTTTTATGGTTCTTATTGCATTTCACAGTTTGATTAAAATCATTATTTAAATAGCAAGATTTAAATCAAGATTAAAATCATAATTTAAATCAAGTTGATTTAAATCATTGCAGCCCTGTATATCAGAGTTGCCACAATTTCTTAATTTTGAATTTCCCTGACTTTTCCCGGTTTTTCAGGTACAAAATTAACTTTTTCGCTGACTTTATAGATATTAAATTACAGATAAAATAAAATAGTCGCAAAACATATATGCTTTTTAAACTTTAGAAGCAACATTAATAACTATTATTAAAATAAATAAAATCAAAATTTGTTGAAAATCTATTATTAAAAAAAAAAATTTAACACAAAATAAAAGATGCGTAAATATACTTTGTAACCATTTTTTTTTAAATTCAAATTAAATACATTTACATTTTTAAAATATATTTTTAACAATTTGAGCGTTTTATTACAATACCGTCCGACGATTGTCAGTCCAACGATTTTTACAGGAATGACAAATTTTTTTTAACATAAAATTTATAAAAACTAAAAGTTTTTTCGGATTACATTTTGAAAGACAATACAATTTTAAAAATAATAAGACCTTACAGAAGTAATTTGGACAAAATTTGTGAAAAAGATATTCTTAAAAATCGTCATTTTCAATGTTTTACGAAATTTTGAATAACTACTAAAATAAATAACGCTTTTTAATAATCTTAGACTTATTTTTAATGTCATTTTCTACGGAATAGGAATTACTTATAGGCATTAGCCTGTAATTTTTTGCGTAAAATAAACATGACGTCAAACTTGGACAAAAAAATTGGAAAAATATGAAATAATTTTTTTGTACTAAGAACTATTCTAAAACATATATAAAACATGATGTGATGTAGATTTTTCAAGAAAATTTAATAAAAAAAATTTATTTAAATTTTACAAATTATAATACACACAAAAATTGAAAAAAAGAGATGAAAATCGATTTAAAGAAGTTCAAATTTAAAATAAGTTCTTTTTTTTAATTTTTTAAAAATTAAATATCTTTTTAAAGGATATAAATAAAAAAAATGCAATAATTGTAAATGAAATAAGCTAGAAATGAAGGGAAATGGAAGGGAAAAAAGATTTTTCAAGAAACAAAAATTGGGGAAAAAAGAGATGAAAATCGATTTACAATAATTTGTAGAAAATGTATTTAGAGAATTAAAAATTTTGAAATAAATTCTTTTTTTTTTTTTAAATCAATTACGAAAAACTAAATTTTGTGGCAACCATAGAGTAGAGACAGTCTATCGAATAATAAATTTCACTTCTAAATACGTGTCTATTTATGTGTCCCTATTTGGGAGCTGTCTTCCCCACCTTTTTCGAAAAATGCGTTTGATTGGTTGAAAAAATTGTAGAAGGGATTCATGGAAACCACGATGGTATAAAAACCGGCACATTTCCTGAAGACAGCATATTTGGGGCTCTGCCACCCTACCGCAATTAACACGTCTAAATAAAACGTACATGCGCCTACTCCGTTCTGCCTTAAATTTTCCCTGGTTTATCCGAAACCAACAAATCCTCAAGGAAACAAACCTTCCTTCCATTTTCACAGCCGCCCAAACCTACTCAAAAAACCTTCGCCTCTCCATAGAAAACCACCCAAACCCGACTATCAACTCGCTCGCCCAGTATAAGAGCAAAAAGACCGATCGCTATAGAAGGCCTTGCCTTCTTATTTCTCCCTCTTCTTAAATCTCTCTATCTCCGTGCTTCGCTATATGCGTCAACACCCTTGTAGCTTTACAACTACTCTGGGTATCCAATTTCTTTCTTGGTTTATAACCTCTGGTTGATAACCACTGTGATGAGTTTTTAGTCGGTAGGCACTTCTTCAAGTGAATCCGACACTACCCAAATCTTCTGGGTGTCTTTAGAAGATTTTCTCATCACAACCCGTTTCAAAAAAAAAAAAAATGAAGACAGTGTTACGGTCTAATTTATTAAATAGACACAATTTACTTTTATTCACTTCAGAGAGTGACAATTTATTAATGAAATTAATAATACACTTCAAAGGCAGAAATAAGACTGAGTTGCAAATATGTTTTGCAGCTCATGTCGAATATGAAACAATACAGGTGGGGATATATATTTTTGCTGACTATAACATCCCTCTCGCTAGATAGGGTTTAGTCCCTAAAACCTAAGTTGTACATTTTTATTTAAATAAGGTTTAATATTTAATTTTGAGTTTCTATGTGGTTGTCTTTCGTAGGATATAACGACGTGAACATTACTCATTTTATTGTTACACATATTAGACCCAATTTTTCAACTTAAAGATTTACATATTGTTTTAAACAATTAATTTAAATGTGTGACTGTCACTGTCATTTATGTCTGGAAGTAAATCGTAGCTTACATTTTGTGTTCATCCTATCTAGTTTAGGAGTACAGTTAAGAGATACAATTTTGGTTTTTTTTCTAACAGTGTATTACATTTAAATCTTGTATTAACCTAGTGTGTATGATGTAATAGTATTATTTGTCGTCGTAAATACTGTCTTGTATTATTTGTCTGTAATTTTAGTTAACCATTTTTCGTGCTTCTCTTTCCATTGATAAATTAATTTTGGATACTTTAGAATTGGTGAAATCAGTTTCTTATCTATAACTTCTTTAACTTGATCGTTAAAATATTTTAACCAGTTTTCTTTTTTGAATTGGGGTAAATCTTTTGTTATCCTTGTTTTACATATTTTTCCTTGAGTGTTAGGTTTTATTGTAAGATGTACAGTTTCTTTATTCTTTTTCCATTTTACAAAATTTTGTGTTAGAACATCTGTTTTATCGTATTGTTTGGTTTTAATATAATTTTCATTATTTCTCGGCTGTGGAATGTCATCAAACCTCTGTATATCGGGTGACATATATTCTTCTTCTTTCGTTGAACTAAGTTCATTGTCTTTTGAATTTTCTGCTGGTGTGGCTTTTTCACTCTTCTCGTCTTGTATTGGAAATAGCATTGAAAGACAGTCAGCTGCCTTATTTTCTTTTCCTTTTACATATTCTATATCATATTGGAACTCTTCTAAACGTAATCTCCATCTTAATAATCTGGAACTAGGATCTTTTACATTATGTAACCAAATTAGTGCTTTGTGATCTGTCTGAATCGTAAATTTACGTCCTAATAGATATTGTCTGAGCCTTTTTGTAGCCCACACGATTGCCAATAATTCTTTTTCTGCAGTATTGTAATTTTGTTCTGCTTTATTCAATAGTCTGGAAATATAGGAACAAGGATGTCCATCTTGAAAAAGAACAGCTCCGATTCCTACATTACTGGCGTCTGTTGTCAAAACAAATCTTTTATTAAAATCTGGATATTTTAATACTGGTGATTTACACAATAAATCTTTTAATAGTTTGAAGCTTGTACTACAGTCTTTTGTCCAATTGAAAATAGTTCCTTTTGCTGTTAATCTTGATAATGGTTTAGCTATGTGTGCAAAATTTTTAATAAACTTTCTGTAATATCCAACTAATCCTAAAAATGATTGTATTTCAGTGACGTTTTTTGGTTCTTTAAAATTTTGAACTGCTTGTATTTTTAAAGGATTTGGTTTTACTCCTTTATCTGTAATAACATGTCCTAAGTATTCCAATTCTGGCCGAAGATATTCACACTCATCCGGTTGTAATTTTAATCCCAATGTTTTTATTCGTTCCATGAATTTGGTTAAATTTTTATTATGTTCTTCTATTGTAGATCCAAAAAACGATGTCATTTAAGTATAAAAAACATGCATCACCAATTAATCCTTGAAAAGCGTGGTCCATCATTCTTTGAAATGTGGCAGGTGCATTGTTTAAACCAACAGGCATTCGGATAAATTGATAATGTCCTCTAGTTGAGCTTAATCCTGTATATTTTCGACTTTCTTTTTCCATTGGTATTTGGAGAAATCCGGAAGACAGGTCAAATGCTGAAAAGAATTTTGCTTTTCCTAACTGTGAAAGAACGTCTTCAATCACTGGTAAGGAATATACTTCTCGATCTGTATTCTCATTTAATTTTCTAAAGTCATTGATTATTTTTCCAGTTTTTAATACAATTTTGTTACTAGTCGAATTTGAGCAGGAAATTTCGTCGTTATCTTGAGTAAAATTACTGTGATAGTTTTCGATTATTCTCCAAAGATCTTCTTTTGTATTTTTATCCAAATGAGATAATCTTGTTTTATTTTTTAAATCAATTAATCGTTCAGATAGTTCTTCAGCTTTTAATTTTCTTT
This sequence comes from Leptopilina myrica (nomen nudum), assembly GCA_032872475.1. Classification (NCBI taxonomy): domain Eukaryota; kingdom Metazoa; phylum Arthropoda; class Insecta; order Hymenoptera; family Figitidae; genus Leptopilina; species Leptopilina myrica (nomen nudum). The sequence continues at coordinate 109,770 of CM065461.1, read as the reverse complement.
TATTTTTGAGTGTTTTATCGTTTGTGATATCGTAATTATTTTTCTCTATATGTATTCCTTCAATTTTGTTTGGGACTTTTAAAGGTTGATTAGAATAATTATAAACAGGTGCCTTCATAATTCCGTTTTGTATTTTATAAACTGCGGTGGGAATATTAGGGTGGTCTTCTATTAAAATATCACTATCTTCTTTATTCATTATGATGTTGCATATCCGCATTTTATTTTGTTCTACAAAATATCCATCTTCATGTAAAGGTGTCTTCCATTTTTCTATAATAAGGAATTTTGGAGTAATAGCGTATTTTTCATATTGCTGTAAAAATGGTAATCCAATTATTCCATCCTCGGGTAATGGGAAGTTTTCATCGACAATGTGAAATAATTGTTGTCTGCCGAAATAATTTAAAAGAACAATATATTCTGATTGGTACTTATCTTTACCCATATAAAAATTCTTTTTCACTTTAAAAGTCGTGTAATTGTTTTTAGGTATTTTATTTTCCTTTATTATGTTAACTGATGCTCCTGAATCTATTAATAATCTGTATTGTCCTCCGTTATCAGCTCTTCCGTATACAGATTGTAGTCGTCCACACAAGGTTGATACTCGGTACTCTTTTCGTAATCCTCGTGGTGTTGAATTTCTTCTTCGGTCATTGTCTGAGAGTCTAAAAATTCTTGGTCTTCGCGTGTCATTCTGATTGCTTGTGGAGGTCTCTTTGGCAACCAGCCGTCGCGAAAATTTGCTGATGTTGTACATTCTTTAGTCATATGTCCGGTCTTTCCACACTTGTAACATGACACCGGTCTTGTCGTTGATTCTTGTGTTGCAGGTGTATTTATTTTATTTGTCGACTGTCTATAATTTGTTAAAGGTTTCGATGTTATATTTAGTGTATTAGGCCTAATTGGAAATCTTGGTAAAATTTTATTTGTTAATTGTGTTTTATGCACGTTACTTTCCTTAAACCATAATTCTAATTCCATGGCTTGCGTTTGAGCTTCATTCAAGTTTACCGGTCGTTGAGCCTTTATCTGTAATCCTATATCTCGACGAATGTTCATCATGTATCTTTTTAAAATTTCTTTTTCCTCGTTTTCGATTGCAACTTTTCGTGTAATAGGCTTTGTGTATTCTGATTGAATTGCATACTTTAATTCGTGACAAATTTTTCTATATCTATTGTTGAAACTTTGAATATCTTCAGTAGAATTTTGCTTGCAATTTAATAATTTTGATCGAAGCATTGACACTGAACCAATTTGCGTTAAATTTGCACGTAAAGCATTGAAAAGTTTTGCATAGCTGTCTAAATCTATGTATCGTATTGCTCTTTCTGCGTTTCCAGTAATTTTTTCGGAAATTATAAAATCTAATAATAGGTCTGGTTGGTAACATTGTCCTTTTGCTCTTTTAACGTTTTTAATAAAATCTTCAACTCCACAATCGTCTTGTCCCGTTAAAGTTTTGATAGTTCTAATTATATCTTTTGCTGCGATTTTTCCTAAATTTTGATTTTGTAACGTGTTTTGATTTATTCTATTTGTTTGTTGTTGAACATCGGATTGCGATTGGTTATCACCGAAATGACTTTCGTTATGAGATACATTTTCTGATTCGTTATCTGTTTCTTCCGTAGGATTTAACCCTAATTCTCTGCCTAATTTTACTATCTCATCTTTTCTGTTATTATTTTCATGAACTAAACTCGTAACTCCTACATTTAATCTTGAAAGTTGATTCACAATAGATAAAAGAATCTGCTCCGTGTTTGGCGTTGTTGATGTTTCAGGTGGATTAAGGGTAGTTTTTGATTCGTTCACCATATTTAAACTTTCGTCAGTCGAGTCAGAGTTTGTGTCAGATGTATAGTTTATGTGTTTAAAATACCTATGTGTGTAATATGTCAGAATGCTAAAGTTTAATTTACATTTGTCGGGTGTTTCGCGTAACAAAAGTTATGTGTTTTTAATTCTCTTCACTTGTTCAAGTGGCTACACACTTACAACAAGGTTATTCAGAGAAATAGTTTATTTTGTTAAGGAAACTAAGACTTACTAACACGCGTAGTCTAGTTACCATTTAATTAATCAAACATATTCAAATGTAGTTTATTCGTTGAATAAATCTTACGTATTTCTGCTTCTTCTGGACCCTGGTGATGTGTGAAGAGTGGCCGTAGTCACTGCTGCAAAGCACCCCCAAGTAAGCGGCTGACGTATCTGTCTGGATCTCCAAATGGATGAAATTCCTCCAGAAGTCGTCTTCTTCTGAGTCTTATTGTCTAGGTCGACAAGCTCAAGTAGTTCAATTAATGTCAATATTAAATTTCTCGAAGGTATCCGTAGAACACCCACGGAGCCTTTTCTCCTTTGATTGAACTCGAATATTTTCCGTAGAAAAACAGGTTCACACTCGAAGATAGAACAGTTTGACGAATTATTTTTACGTCGTTTGTTGCTATCCTGGCAGGATCGCCAAAATGTTACGGTCTAATTTATTAAATAGACACAATTTACTTTTATTCACTTCAGAGAGTGACAATTTATTAATGAAATTAATAATACACTTCAAAGGCAGAAATAAGACTGAGTTGCAAATATGTTTTGCAGCTCATGTCGAATATGAAACAATACAGGTGGGGATATATATTTTTGCTGACTATAACAACAGCATCATTCCAAATTTTAATTTTGAATTATCAACTGCACGTGTTATAAAAATTATGAAAATGGATAACCAATGGAAGAAAAGAAGAGGAGAAGGACGAAGAGGATTAAGAAGAAGGAAGGACAAGGACTGCGGAGTCAATTTTCAATGTATTCGTTGTTTAGCAAGAAAAGGAGGAGTCAATCATTTAACTCGTTCAATATGCAAATTAATGCGTTGCATATTAGTAATATATATGGAAAATGTGATTCGCGACGCGTTGACGTACGCAAATTATTACCAGAGGAATAGAATCATAGAAAAAGATGTAATCTTTGCTGTACAACGCAGAGGTTATACATCAAATAAATTTTAAAATATAATTTCTTATAGAAATTATAAAGAAAATAATGTTTTTTTGAAACATTATATAAAATAATAAAAAAATTTTAATTTAAAATTAAAATTACTCCAATCAGCCCTTTTCAGGGCCACCAAAAATTTATTACGTAAGAATTAATTTTTTGTTAAAAACATTTTAATTTATTAAAGAAAAGAAGAAAGAAAATAATTCTTTAGGGATCTGAAATAATGACGTCATAAAGAAACATGACGGTCGACAACGGGGTCAAATTTAAAAAGAAAAATTACACAAATGTTTAAGACTTATTTTTAATTATTTTTTATTATCTATTATAAATATTTAATTAAAATTTAAAGTGAAAATATAGTTTTCTTTGTCAAGAAAAGTAAGGATTAATCGAGTTAAAGAATAGTTTTAAGGTTATGTTTTAGGTTATGTTTTGTCTCTTGTTTACCAATCTTAAAACATTAAAAAAATATGTTGTAGGAGACACAATGTAATTAAAAAAATAATTATTATAAACTACTTTTAATTTAAAATATTGATTAACTGAGAATACAATTCATTAAACATATTTAAATAAATTATTTATTGTAACAAAAAAAAGTGGAATGTTATCCCTTTTACACAAATACTTATGTATATCTCAAAATATTAGGAACATTTTTAATAAAAATGAAATTAATAAGTTTTTCGAGGTCGCTGATTACGAAATACAAACTGTATACAAAAATTTTGAATAAATTTAAATTAAATTTAAAGGAAGTGGAAGAAAAAAAAGATTTTAATATACACAAAAATTGGAAAACAAAGGGGATAAAAATCGATTTAAAGAAGTTCAAATTTAAAATAAGTTCTTTTTTTTATTTTTTAAAAATTAGATATCTTTTTAAAGGATATAAATAAAAAAAATGCAATAATTGTAAATGAAATAAGCTAGAAACGAAGGGAAATGGAAGGGAAAAAAGATTTTTCAAGAAACAAAAATTGGGGAAAAAAGAGATGAAAATCGATTTACAATAATTTGTAGAAAATAGTGAAAATGTATTTAGAGAATTAAAAATTTTGAAATAAATTCTTTTTTTTTAAAATCAATTACGAAAAACTGAATTTTGTGGCAACCATAGAGTAGAGACAGTCTATCGAATAATAAATTTCACTTCTAAATACGTGTCTATTTATGTGTCCCCATTTGGGAGTTGTCTTCCCCACCTTTTTCGAAAAATGCGTTTGATTGGTTGAAAAAATTGTAGAAGGGATTCATGGAAACCACGATGGTATAAAAACCGGCACATTTCCTGAAGACAGCATCATTCCAAATTTTAATTTTGAATTATCAACTGCACGTGTTATAAAAATTGTGAAAATGGATAACCAATGGAAGAAAAGAAGAGGAGAAGGACGAAGAGGATTAAGAAGAAGGAAGGACAAGGACTGCGGAGTCAATTTTCAATGTATTCGTTGTTTAGCAAGAAAAGGAGGAGTCAATCATTCAACTCGTTCAATATGCAAATTAATGCGTTGCATATTAGTAATATATATGGAAAATGTGATTCGCGACGCGTTGACGTACGCAAATTATTACCAGAGGAATAGAATCATAGAAAAAGATGTAATCTTTGCTGTACAGCGCAGAGGTTATACATCAAATGAATTTTAAAATATAATTTCTTATAGAAATTATAAAGAAAATAATGTTTTTTTTGAAACATTATATAAAATAATAAAAAAATTTTAATTTAAAATTAAAATTACTCCAATCAGCCCTTTTCAGGGCCACCAAAAATTTATTACGTAAGAATTAATTTTTTGTTAAAAACATTTTAATTTATTAAAGAAAAGAAGAAAGAAAATAATTCTTTAGGGATCTGAAATAATGACGTCATAAAGAAACATGACGGTCGACAACGGGGTCAAATTTAAAAAGAAAAATTACACAAATGTTTAAGACTTATTTTTAATTATTTTTTATTATCTATTATAAATATTTAATTAAAATTTAAAGTGAAAATATAGTTTTCTTTGTCAAGAAAAGTAAGGATTAATCGAGTTAAAGAATAGTTTTAAGGTTATGTTTTAGGTTATGTTTTGTCTCTTGTTTACCAATCTTAAAACATTAAAAAAATATGTTGTAGGAGACACAATGTAATTAAAAAAATAATTATTATAAACTACTTTTAATTTAAAATATTGATTAACTGAGAATACAATTCATTAAACATATTTAAATAAATTATTTATTGTAACAAAAAAAAGTGGAATGTTATCCCTTTTACACAAATACTTATGTATATCTCAAAATATTAGGAACATTTTTAATAAAAATGAAATTAATAAGTTTTTCGAGGTCGCTGATTACGAAATACAAACTGTATACAAAAATTTTGAATAAATTTAAATTAAATTTAAAGGAAGTGGAAGAAAAAAAAGATTTTAATATACACAAAAATTGGAAAACAAAGGGGATAAAAATCGATTTAAAGAAGTTCAAATTTAAAATAAGTTCTTTTTTTTATTTTTTAAAAATTAGATATCTTTTTAAAGGATATAAATAAAAAAAATGCAATAATTGTAAATGAAATAAGCTAGAAATGAAGGGAAATGGAAGGGAAAAAAGATTTTTCAAGAAACAAAAATTGGGGAAAAAAGAGATGAAAATCGATTTACAATAATTTGTAGAAAATAGTGAAAATGTATTTAGAGAATTAAAAATTTTGAAATAAATTCTTTTTTTTTAAAATCAATTACGAAAAACTGAATTTTGTGGCAACCATAGAGTAGAGACAGTCTATCGAATAATAAATTTCACTTCTAAATACGTGTCTATTTATGTGTCCCCATTTGGGAGTTGTCTTCCCCACCTTTTTCGAAAAATGCGTTTGATTGGTAGGAAAAATTGTAGAAGGGATTCATGGAAACCACGATGGTATAAAAACCGGCACATTTTCTGAAGACAGCATCATTCCAAATTTTACTTTTGAATTATCAACTGCACGTGTTATAAAAATTGTGAAAATGGATAACCAATGGAAGAAAAGAAGAGGAGAAGGACGAAGAGGATTAAGAAGAAGGAAGGACAAGGACTGCGGAGTCAATTTTCAATGTATTCGTTGTTTAGCAAGAAAAGGAGGAGTCAATCATTTAACTCATTCAATATGCAAATTAATGCGTTGCATATTAGTAATATATATGGAAAATGTGATTCGCGACGCGTTGACGTACGCAAATTGTTACCAGAGGAATAGAATCATAGAAAAATATGTAATCTTTGCTGTACAGCGCAGAGGTTATACATCAAATGAATTTTAAAATATAATTTCTTTTAGAAATTATAAAGAAAATAATGTTTTTTTTTGAAACATTATATAAAATAATAAAAAAATTTTAATTTAAAATTAAAATTACTCCAATCGGCCTTTTTCAGGGCCACCAAAAATTTATTACGTAAGAATTAATTTTTTGTTAAAAACATTTAAATTTATTAAAGGAAAGAAAAAGGAAAATAATTCTTTAGGGATCAGAAATAATGACGTCATAAAGAAACATGACGGTCGACAACGGGGTCAAATTTAAAAAGAAAAATTACACAAATGTTTAAGACTTATTTTTAATTATTTTTTATTATCTATTATAAATATTTAATTAAAATTTAAAGTGAAAATATAGTTTTCTTTGTCAAGAAAAGTAAGGATTAATCGAGTTAAAGAATAGTTTTAAGGTTATGTTTTAGGTTATGTTTTGTCTCTTGTTTACCAATCTTAAAACATTAAAAAAATATGTTGTAGGAGACACAATGTAATTAAAAAAATAATTATTATAAACTACTTTTAATTTAAAATATTGATTAACTGAGAATACAATTCATTAAACATATTTAAATAAATTATTTATTGTAACAAAAAAAAGTGGAATGTTATCCCTTTTACACAAATACTTATGTATATCTCAAAATATTAGGAACATTTTTAATAAAAATGAAATTAATAAGTTTTTCGAGGTCGCTAATTACAAAATACAAACTGTATACGAAAATTTTAAATAAATTTAAATTAAATTTAAAGGAAGTTGAAGGAAAAAAAGATTGTTAATATACACAAAAATTGGAAAACAAAGGGGATGAAAATCGATTTTCAGAAGTCAAAATTTGTAATAATTAAATTTTAATAAAATCAATTAGATATCCTTTTAAAGGATAGTAAACCAAACTAAAAGAAAGAATTTTGAATAAAATCGGCTGAAAATTAAAGAAAGTGGAAGGAAAAAACTACTTTTTTTAGAGACTAAAATTGGAGAAAACGATAAAAATCGATTTTCAAAAGTCAAAATTTGTAATAATTAAATTTTAATAAAATCAATTAGATATACTTTTAAAGGATAGTAAACCAAACTAAAAGAAAGAATTTTGAATGAAATCGGCTGAAAATATAAGAAAGTGGAAAGAAAAAACTATTTTTTAGAGACTAAAATTAGTGAAAACTCTGAAAATCTATTTTCAGAAGTAAAAATTTGTAATAATTAAATTTTAATAAAAACAAATTAGATATCCTTTTAAAGGATAGTAAACCAAACTATAAGAAAGAATTTTGAATGAAATTGGCTAAAAATATAAGAAAGTGGAAGGAAAATACTATTTTCTTAGAGACAAAAATTAGAGAAAACAATGAAAATCAATATAGACAAGTTAAAATTTGTAATAATTAAATTTTAAAAAAACCAAATTAGAAATCTTTTTAAAGAATAGAAAAACAAACTGAAAGAAAGAATTTTGAATGAAATCTGCTGAAAATTAAAGAAAGTGGAAGGAAAAAACTATTTTTTTAGAGACTAAAATTGGAGAAAACGATGAAAATCAATTTTGAATAGTTAAAATTTGTAATAATTAAATTTTAATAAAAACAAATTAGATATCCTTTTAAAGGATAGTAAACCAAACTAAAAGAAAGAATTTTGAAGAAATCGGCTGAAAATATAAGAAAGTGGAAAAAAAATTATTTTTTTCGATACTAAAATTGGACAAAAGGATGAAAATCGATTTTCAAAAGTCAAAATTTGTAATAATTAAATTTTAATAAAATCAATTAGATATCCTTTTAAAGGATAGTAAACCAAATTAAAACAAAGAATTTTGAATAAAATCGGCTGAAAATGAAAGAAACTGTAAGGAAAAAACTATTTTTTTCGATACTAAAATTGGAGAAAAGGATGAAAATTGATTTTCAGAAGTAAAAATTTGAAATAATTAAATTCTAATAAAATCAATTATATATCCTTTTAAAGAATAGAAAAATAAACTAAAAGAAAGAATTTTGAATAAAATCGGCTGAAAATTAAAGTAAGTGGAAGGAAAAAACTATTTTTTTCGATACTAAAATTGGAAAAAACAATGAAAATCGATATAGACAAGTTAAAATTTGTAATAATTAAATTTTAATAAAAACAAATTAGAAATCCTTTTAAAGAATAGAAAAACAAACTGAAAGAAAGAATTTTGAATGAAATCTGCTGAAAATTAAAGAAACTGGAAGGAAAAACTATTTTCTTAGAGACAAAAATTAGAGAAAACGATAAAAATCAATTTTGAATAGTTAAAATTTGTAATAATTAATTTTTGTGAAAACAAATTAGAAGTCCTTTTATAGAATGGAAAAACAAACTAAATGCAACAATTGTGAATGAAATCTGTTGAAAATTTAAAAAAGTGGAAGGAAAAACTATTTTTTTCAATACTAAAATTGGAAAAAACAATTGAAATCGATATAGACAACTCAAAATTTGTAATAATCATTTTTTGCAAAAACAAATTAGAAATACTTTTAAAGGATATTAAAACAAACTAAATGGGATAATTTTGATAGAAATTGGCTGAAAATTGATTGAAATATAAAGGAAAAATGATTTTTTTAGAGACAAAAATTAGAAAAAAGGGTGTTATCTGTTTTTTTTGTAATCAAAATTGAAAATAAAATTATTAGTGAATAAAGTATTTATATCTTAATTTATAGAAAATATTTATTTGAATTGAAAACATTGATTTACAGGTTACATTAATATGAATGAATACTTTTAATTAATGTCAAACATTGTCATTATCATTGTGAAAATTATAATTTTCACCATTGTGAATATTTATATGCAAATTCTGATTATAATTATCATTTTCTTTAGGCAAATTGTTATGATTGTTTTCTTCATCGAATATTTGTATTCCTACATCAATGTCATCATCATCATCATCATCATCATCATCATCATCATCATCATCATCATCATCGTCATTATTAGAAACGTCCTCTTCGTCTTCGTCATTATCATCATCGTGAACATCGTCGTTACCATTAACCTCCTGTACATCTTCATCATTATCACCATTATTATCATATTAATTATTATTAACACCATTTATTTCGTCATCATTGTGTTCATTGTTATCCTCATCAGATGAAGAGTCGCTGATAAATTCATCTAAATTATTCAAATAATAGATACCAAGCATATTCCAATGAATATCAGATGTATATGTTACAGATCTTCTATTCTGGAAAAAAAATTAATTATAAAAAAAAGATATTAAATAAGTTAAATATATAGGAAAAGGTAAATAGAAAAAAAATGTAGTAAATTAAAAAATACAAACACAAATATTAACAAAACAAAGAATAATTATAATTGTTAATACAATTTATTGTTTTGAAAATTTAAATGCATATAAAATAGAGAAAGAAAATATTATTTTGTAAATTTTATATATGCATTCAAATATTGACAACAACATCCTTCTTGAAAAAGTTAGGTTAGAAAATATAAAAATCTTTAAATTAATATTGTATTAATAAGTTATTAAAAAAAATAAATAAAATATGCAAGTAATAAAAATGTAAATGACATTACCATGATTGTGTGATCAGCGCGGAAGATTTAAATAGCATATTAATTTTAATTCAATTATTTTAACGATTTTTCACATAATTCTGGATAAACATGTTTCATTACAAAAACAGTGAGACTAATTTTTAGTTTAGAATTACAATACCATTTGGAACATGTCTCAATATTTCTAAGAATTCACATAAATCAAGTACAATAACAAGAAGAAAATATTCTTTATTTTTATTTATTTCTAAGCGTAAATAACGCAATTCCGCTCGTAACAAATTGGGGGCTCCTCACTAGGATCTCGATGCGGGAAATTTTGAAAATTTTTAGAACAATCGCGAATTTTTAAATCGTAAAATCATAGTATGATTTGTGAACTTATCTGTGAAGTAAATATTTAGAACAGTATAAAGCCAGTTCTGAATTCTTAATTAAAACATGGAACTTTAATTAAAATTAACAAAATTAAAGGTGAAATTATTTTTGCACAATAGTGGAAAAGCTAAATAATTTTCTTCTAAACCTGCTGAACATTTTTGTATTAAATTGGCAAAGTTTACTGTTCCTGTGTTCCCGATCTTCTTCTCCAGCTGCCAAATTCTGTACCTGTTTCAACTAGTGCAGTCACCATATCTACTCCAGGAAGGTGAAAAAGTGTATGTGCGGGTGTGAAATTCCAAAATTTTGAAAAAGGTTTTTTTTCTTTCGAAGTGATTTAAGTTTTTGTTTGTAAAGATAGACTATTATCGAACACACCTTACATCATCAAGGTGTGTTTAGTTGTAAAAATAATATTCCAATTAGATAGTTTATTCAAAATGTATTGTAAATGCTTTAGATCTCAATGTTGTTCATTGTCTTTAAATTTTTCTTGATTTTAAAAATATAATTAAAATAGAGAATATTTAATTGATTTTGGGAAATTTTATTGAAATTTCAAAACACGAGTACAATTAAAGAGGAAAAATGTTTAGATATTGACGGGATTTGTTTTAATTTTTCATAAAATAAATTAACTTGATATTTGATTTGTTAAATTCAAAAAGTAAATAAAATTAAACATGGAGAACTCAGAACAAGCGAATGGTAGTAATAGGATTGATGATACATTTGTGCATGATTCTGATGATAACTAATCTCTCGCCACTATAGACGAGATAAATGACAACATTGGGGTCAATGAAGCACGAATTGGTGAGAGAAATGACATCCCTTCTGGATCAAATATTAATAGAAGTACTGCAAGGAGGTCCCAAGATCACGCTATGTCAAATTTAACCGAACTCGATATATATATATATATATATATAATATTGACGAAATGTTTCGCAAAAGAATACAGGAATAGGATGATGTTAAACGTAGAGAAAATATCGACAGCCTTTCATCGAATAGACCTTTGTCTCAACCTCGTTCACAAAGCTTAAATTTCAAACAAATCAGAGGTAGTGACATTGCAACACTTAAGGTCATGATTGACCTCATACCCACTTTCACTGGTCTCAATATATCGGTTCAAACCTTTGCTCGCGAATGTAAGGTAGAGCAATGGAATTGTTTTCAAAAATGATTAAACTAACCGAAACACAATCTAACTCGGATATCGCTAATTTCAAAATAAAAGAATATTACATAGAAACTTCATCGTGGTTTTGCCGCGGGTTGATAAACGAATTAGAATTACGCGTACGACAATCTAAACCCAATTCTTTACAGGATGCGATTAATCTTGATATAGAAGCAGAGAAAGAGGTTAGGCAACGAAAAAAATTACACAGTAGAATAGGGGAGGGACAAAATAAAGGGCTTTAGGACGAAAAAAAAATTCCGCGAAACATTTTTAAACCTGTAAATAACGTCACTAAAGAAAATGATTCTCAAAATAAAAATGAACGTTCTTGGGTTAAAGATAAAACGTGTTACACTTGCGGATAATTAGGACATATATCTCGAAGTTGCCCGGCTCGCTCTAAAAGAAATGGACAAACATCAAAACCCAAATGCGATTATTGTGAAAAAGGGGTCACTTATCTTCCTCGTGTCTCTTAAAAAGAGTTGAGGAAAACGAGCGACGCATGCAAAATCTCGAAAAGTCGTCTTCGTTAAATTTAAACTCCCAAATTGCTCATCGGCCGACGGGAACGATGAGCAAATAAAACACCCCGTCCTCATCATAAACGAACAGCAGTTATTAGAACTTCCTATACTCATAATAAAAAATGATATCTTTCAAGGAGAAGAGGGTACATTTTTGGTGGACACTGGGTGTTCTCTGAACCTTATTAATGAATGCTCTTTGTCACGCATTTTAAATAATAGTTTTGACGGCACTTATTATTTGAAGGGCGTGGGAAAGGGTTTTTATGAAACATTATGTTCCGTTGTAATCCACATCTTTGAAAGGAAAGCTATATTTCATATTGTGTCGGAAGATTTTGGCATTTCAACATCCGGAATTTTGGGAATGGAGTTTTTGCATGAAAATTCCGCTACCATGAAGTTCCGGAATGGAGAAACTGTTCTTGATCTACCTCCCTTAAGACATACTAATGATGTTATATACTCACTGCCTCCGAGATCTAGAAAGGTTATAAGTCTTTCGGTAGAAAATTATAAGCTCAATGAAGGTTATATAGAGCGCATTATAACTGATGAAGGTGTAATAATACCCGATGGTGTTGTCTCGTGTGTTAATGGAAAAATAAAAGTAATTGCAATTAACCCCACTGACCATAAAGTTGACGTGAAAATTCCCGTTGTCGAAATTCAAGAATGCGATTTCCTTAAAGTCAACCATGTCGACGCTCTCGAAGCCGATGCGACTCCTTCACGGGTACGTTTAAATCGTCTTCTCGAAGTTATAGATCTCGAGTGTTTATCTCAAGAAGAAGAAGATAGTCTTCTTCCATCCCTTGAATAATATGGTAATTGTTTATTTTTAGAGGGAGACTCTTTAAAGGCCACTGATTAATGTTATAAGTCATTAAAAATTATTTTCAAGTGGAATAATAAATAGGAGAAGACAATAATTTTAATTTTTTGTCTAGAATTTTGAAAATTGAGAAATTTTATGAAAAATTTCAAATTTCCTGAATATTTTAAATGAAATTAAAAAGTGGTTCAACTTGAAAGTATAATTTTTTTTATGAGATTTTAATGAGATTATTTAAGATACTCTCCGAAGAAAGATGAGGAGCAAATCTCTTTAAATTAAAAAATTTACTTTAGTTTAGAATTTTTCACAATTAAAAAATTATTTTAAACATTTCAATAACATTTTATGAAACTAAAGTTACCTACGTTTATTCAATGAATATGACAATTTTTTATTTTGATAATTATTTAATTGTAATGTTAGAACCACTTTAGAAAATTTCCAAAAACGGAAGTCGGGGAAAATTTGTAATTTTGATGTTTTACGCGACTTTCAAAAACCATATTTTCAACAAAATTATTATTTCTTCAGGTCACAATTAATTTTTTCTTTTACTAATTATTTATTTTAATGTGAGAAATCATTTTAAAAAATTGTAAGAGTATCTAAGGCAAGGAAATCAGTGATTTTTAATTATTTTTTTCGTGAATTTTCCAAATATACGGAAATTTTAACTAAATTATTATTTCGTCGCTGAAGAAGCAATTTTTTTCTATTGCTAATTGTTTATTTCTTAATATGGATGCACTTGAAATTTTTTAAAGGGCTTCTTACATTTAAAAACAATTAGCAAAAGAAGAAATATTCATTACATAAATGTAATAAAAGTAGTGAAAATTTGGATCTGAGAAGATGAGACATTAATTGTTTAATTATCGTCGATCAAACATTAGTAGCATCATTTTCATCTTGGCAACGATTCTCTCTACTGAGAATATTAACATTTTTAAAAATATTTCTTTTAAAAAATTGTTTTTTAAAATATTTGTAGTGAAATAATTTAAAAATAAAGAAAAGAAAAAATTTAATTATATCATAAAGAAGAAGCCAAATTTCGCTCAATTTTTCAAATCTTATTTAAATAACTTTGATAAATGATAAAAATAAATATTAGCACAGAAAAAAAATATAAAATCTCCAAAACACTTTATCTTTCATATTACTCAGGGTGTCCACTATTTTTAAATTTTTCGTCTCACGGTTTCCTCCCGATGAAAATAAGCTGTTTCTCCCGGTTTTTAATTATAATTTGACTATGTGCAAAACATTAACTTTATGTAATATGTAATTGTAAATTATATAAATTGGATTATATAAATAATTTGAATTATCTCTTTATAAATAATAAAATTCATCATGGACATTCAATTATTTTCAAAAGTAATAATACACTCCGTAGAATTTCAATTGTTTTCAAATTTTTTTAAATTTCTCGTCAAATTATCATTATCTTCATCAATAAATAAGAAATATCATCATGGAAATTTAATTATTTTCAAAACTTTAGATAACATAATTCGCAGAAATTCACTTATTTTCAAACTTTTTTTTTTAATTCTCCTCACAATTTCAACTATTTTTTAAAAAATATGAAAATTCTTCTTCAATATTCAATTATTTTTAAATATTTTGGAAAAAAAGTCTGTTCGAAAATTCAATTACCTTTATAAATAATAAAATTCTTCTCTATAATTCAATTATTTTCAAGGAATTGTAATTATCTTTATAAATAAAACAAATTATCCTAGAAATTCAATTATTTTCTAATATTTTTTTTATAAAATCTTATAATATTAAATAATGATTGTATTACTCAGTCACCTTTAATTATTATAAAAAATGAAGACATCGATTGCTCCGAGTCGAATTATTATTTTATAATAATTTTTTATAAGTAGTTAAATTTCAAAATGTTTGAATTTGAATCTTTTCATGAATTTTAATTCTTATGGAAAAATAATAATTAAATATTTATTTAAAAATGAAGTTATTGATGTTTTATGGAAAATATGAATGAAATATGTAAATAAACTTATCAAAAAATTTTATTGAATAAAACTTTTTCCTTTAACTTTAATTTTCTGAAATCTTTAAATGTAAAATTTTAGTTCCGGTTTTTTACCGATTAAAATTTCTGTCCCGTCTTTTTTCCGGTTTTCTCACGATTGATTTTTCTCCAGGGGTTTTTCCCGGTTCTCCCGGTCGGATGGCCACCCTAATTTACTTTATAAAGAAATTAAAAATTATGTAAGACAAAATTATTTAAATAAGACGTTTTCTTTTTAAGAGATTTCACCTTTAAATGAGGGTAAATTCTTTAACAATTAAAATAGTGGTAAAATATATTTGAAAATGCAAAAACAAAACTATAAAGATTCTTTAGAAAAAAAATTAAAAAAAGAATTAAGAACAATTTCTTGAAGTTATTAGAATTAATGTTTAATAAATTGTTTTATAAATTAGTAATTGCATGCAATTGTTCAATTGAAAGTACTAATAAAAATAAAAAATAACATTAAGTTTAACAATTTAGTGCTTGAACCGTTTTTATTCGTTTAATTTTCAGTTTTAATAGTTCATTTTTATTTAAAAACAAATTGAATTATAAATTAAAATAATTGAAATACTGAAAATATCTAGGACAACAAATTTTTTTTTGTATTTTATTTTTTCATGAACCAATTTACTTGTAAAATTAATTAAATTTAAAAAAGAAATTAATTTATACATCTAATTATTTAAATAATTAAACAATATAAATATAAAATTGAATAAAATGGAAAGGTTATAAGAAAAAAATGAAGGATTAAAATTTTTTTTTTAATTCAAAGCAAAATAAAATATTTTATTAAAAATATTTAAAAAGAACATTGATTCATAATGTAATGGAAAAGAAAAATGTTTTTCATACAAAAACAATGCAAATAAATTTACTTTTGTTTTTTACACCTGTCAAATAGACTTTTGGTAATAATGACATTATTTTTTCGTTTACGTTTAGAAGGAAGTTGTTTTAAAGATAAATCATAATTTTCTCGTTGTTCTTGTGGTCCTGGTGCTTCTTGTTGTAGTACATTACCATTGTCAATTCCAATAATACTTGATTTCAATTTCTTCAAATCAGCAATTTTACTTTGAAGATCATGTCGTACTTGCATTAATTGAAGATAAAACATGAACAAATTCTGTCTTTACAATGTTTTGTAGTGTTTCACACTTTGTTTTGACGCACTGAAAAAGAAAAGAAAAAAGAAAATTATTATTTTATTAAAAAAAGTTAATATTATAAGTAATATTTTAAAAAAGAAAAAGAAAAAAAAGTGTTTTAAATTATGTACATATAGTAAATAATAAATTTACCCCAGTCATTAAAATTTGCGAACAAAAAGTGAGTTTATCCCACATGTGCATTTGACGATGACTTAGTAATGTAATTTTGCAGAATTTAAAGAAGGTGTATGCATTGAATCCCTTTTCCAAAATTTCGTTGCCATCCTGGTTTTCCTTGATGTATAAATTTTCTTCTTCCTCAATATCAATAATAAAGTCTTCGGTTAACAAATAATTTTTATCGAAAATCGAAAACTGATTTGCTAAACATTCTCGTAAGTCAGTGCACAAGGTCAAAATTTCCATACTTAAATTACTGATAAATAATGGATTTACACGATTCAAGTTGTCAGTTCCCCATGATTTACAACACTGATAAGTTTGAGCACATCTTGCCTCATTCATCGAGCACGACGTAAAAACTATGATATTTTCAAAATTTAACTTTTGCATCATGTCATGGAGGAAGAAACAAAAGTATTCATTTATGTTAATCTCTCGAGAAAATGAAAACGACTCCTTTAAACACTTCCGTAGAATGTAATTTCGAAGAATTCCTTCTGTTTTCGAGTTGGGCAAAATAGTTGCATTATTTTCATTTTCAGGAATATAAAAGAAATCATCAGCATCCTTGGTTCTATTATTGTAGTACAATATAAATTGCCTACATTCAGAATCAAGGAATGCTTGATATGTTGCAAAGTTGTTGTTCACAATTTTCGATTTTATAAATGCCTTTTGCTCATCCGAATGCTCCATATACTCTTTGCACTTCATGAAATCAAATTTAATACAACGAGATGGATTTTTGCATCCTGCGGAGCATGACGGGCATACATAAAAAAAATTTTTGTCCCTTTCTTTGAAGTTCATCAAGTTCTTCCTTCTCAAGGTGTGGTCAACAAATTCCAAATAATTTAAGTCGACATTTACAAAATGACATTTACATTCACATTTCTTGATCTCTTCATAATTAAGAAGAACTTCATGATTTGGATGTTCTTTTGGAATTGTTGCGATGAATGTGTACGGTTAACCGTCAACTAAATTGTCATCGTCCAGAACTTGCAAATATTCAACTTCATTTTCCGGAATAATTCTCGGTGGCGGCGGCGGCCTTTCTATCTTAACATTTGCGTTCGCCATTTTTTATAAAATCTAAAAGAAAAATAAAAAAATTATTATTTTACAGATAACCGTCTGCAAAATTTTTGAGTTTATAATTTATTTTCAAAATAATTTTATGCACAAATTAAATAAGATATTTGTAATAAGAAAATTATTAAAAAGCATTTCTAAAACCTGATAAATTTTATATGATTAATAATGAAATGTCAAAAGTTCATGTCACAAATTGTGAAATTTTTTAAAAATCGTGCGTCTTGCGTGACATATAATTTTATAACAAGATAGTAATACTTTTGTAAAGAAAATTTTAAACAGAAAAGCAAAAAAAATTAATTAAACTAATTTTTATAATCAACATAAAAGATATAGTTAATATACTAACACCTGTTTCAATTATAATTTATTTAATAGTAATAAATATTTGTCACATCAATGAAAACACTTTTTCTATTTGTAATATATATTTTTTTAATAATAATTATTTACAATTACAATTAATTATAAGACTAATGGTAATTTTGAATAGAATTTTTTGTAAAATTAACTTTATTTCCCTTTTTAAATGCCTTTTAAATATTTTCCTTTAATTATTTAAAAATCTACATAACTATATTTGTATTATATTATATTCTTATAAATTAAAAATTTTGGAAAAAAATAATTAAAAAATTGATTTTCTTTGTATGGAAAAAAATAATAATAGTAATTTAATGAACATGTGCCGTGAAATTTTACGCTGCACATTAGAAAAAATAATCTACAATTATTTGAATAATCTTGAACAAAATTTATAAATAAATCATTAAATAAGAAGCAACAAATGAAAATAAACAATTATTTTACAATATTTTTCATTAATACAAATAAAATGTAATGTATAATAGAATTTTTGCTTACCGAAATAATACAATTTACATCACTTTGAACGGAAACAATACACGAGGTGGATAACGAATAACGGTTGGGAATGCGAAAACAAATTTTTTAAGGTTTTGTTTAAAAAAATATTATGTACCATAAAGTACAACGCACAATAGTGTCGAAAGTTTTTTAGCGAACGAGACGAATGGGATAGACAAGGACAAAAAAAATATATCTCTGTCCTTTTTCTACCTAATGCTGTGCGTTCGCAAACCTATTATGCTTAGGCCTTATAAATGGCGCAAATTTTTGAAATTTAAAACAAACACAAAATAGGTTAGCGGAGCTAACTTGTTAAGTAGACGCAATATATAGAAGAAAAAAAGAAACAAGTATATTTATATGTATATGTGGATGTCCTTTACGAACACATGAATTAGGCATAAAATTTTTTTATTATAAGAAAATTAAAAAATAAATTATTTAAAAATTAATGTGTTTTAATAATTTTTTTTCTATTTTAAATAACAAAAATGTGTAATAAGAAACATATTAAAAAATTGAAATATTGCTTATTTTACTCGAATTAGCTCTTTTTTAGTCTCTTACTCGAATTAAAGATTCTAGAGTAAGTAAACAAGAGCTTTAAGTAGAGTAACACAACTCAGTTGCATGCCTGCCTGTAGGTTGTCATGGTAACATAACAAGAATAAAAAAGAAACAAAATTTTAATTTTTCAATTCTCTTAAATTTATGTGTTACAATTAGAGCTGTGCAAAATTCGAATCGAATCGAGTTAGGATCGGTTTTACGGCCCCAAAATGTCGAATGTCGAAAATTCGACATTTGAGTTGGCCTAGTTCGAATGTCGGAAATTCGACATCCGAATTGGCCCAGTTCGAATGTCAAAAATTCGACATTCGAGTTGGCGCAGTTCGAATGTCGAAAATTCGACATTCGAGTAATTCGAATGTCAAAAATTCAACATTTAAATTCGTCTCTCTTTACTAAATTTAAAGTATTCATAATAATATTTTCTATATTTACTTTTTTTTATAAAACACTTAGCAGAATTATAATTTCAAAATCGACACTCAGAGTGTTGTTTAATTAATAAATAATAATGTTCCGTTTTTATACTTCACCGTGGAATTATATAAAAAATATAAATAAATAATAATATAATATAAATATAAATATATAAATAAATATAAATTTTTTTATAAAAAATGTTTCCCAAATAAAAACTTTTACTTTAAAATTGAATTATATGTTTACATACGAACTGAAATACAAATATATTAAATTTGATTTCAATTTTTAAAACAATTATTTGTAGGAAGGTTAATTAAGTGAACTAACTAATGAATAAATTAAATTAAAAATTTATTTTAATCATTGTTCATATATATTATTTACAAATTAAACTATTTATTTGTGCTAAGGGCACTAATGTGTAGTAAACTTTCTTTTACATAAATTTTTTTAAATAATTCCTTAACACAATTTCATTATTTATTTGTATTAAGAGCACTAATTCGTTGTAAATTTTCTTTGATATAAATTATTTCCTTTAGAAATTCTGGTCGCAACAGGTCCTTTGTCTTAGAAGAATCTATGTGATTAAAGTTCAATGCATGTTTAATTGTAACAGATGTTCCCGGTATTTGTAAATAAGCCTGTGCCAGACATGTTATAAGAGGATATGATTTAGAACCTTGATTTTTCCACCAAGTTAATGGATCTTCATCCAGTTCAATTGTAGTTTCGGATACATATTGACGAAGCTATAGAAAATAAAAAAAATTGAAGTAAATATTATAAATGAAAAATTTAATACGTTTTAAAGTATAAAAGACAATTTCTAAAACTCTGCTCACCTGCTGAAGAACGCTAGATATTATATTATTAGAAGTATTCATTTCATAGTCACGTTTTCTTCTCTTTAAAAATTCCCACAAACCCTTTTTGGATCCTTTTGCATTTATATCTTCATTTTCTGTAAAAATTTTATTTTTTTATATTAAATATTCAGATTTAATTTTACTCTAGGGTCATTTTTGTAGTTTGATTTTAAATGCATCTCCAATTAAAAATTTTCAAAGTGAAAATAAATGTGAAAGTTAAAGAGTACGTCACAATTAAAATCAAACTCGAATAAAAAATCGAAGGCAAATAAATAAAGATAATTAACATCTATTAATAATAACGTAATAAAAAGTTTGGATATTGAATTTATATGGAATACTTGTACTTTACCAACAATAGACGACATTGTTTCGCTGCTCTTCTCTCCTGGTAGGATCATTATGCATTCTTTAGACAGATCTCCTAAAATCTGTTCAAGTGACTTCGGATTAAGTGTTAATGTTTTATATCTCGGATCTAATAAGGTGGATTTCACAAACAAAGGCGTTGAATTAAAGTGCATCAAATTATCTTCAATTGCTTTTCCAAATGAATTTAAAAACAAATTTGCGGTTGCGGTATTGATTCTTAAATCTGAGGCAATTCCCAAATCATGCGTTACTTCGTTTAACATGGGAATGAGATCAGACAGTAACGCATACTTGTCTCCATTAATACTTTTTATAGCATCGTACGCCACCTCTAAAATTAAAATGATCTCGTCCATTGTCTCCCAATTTCTTCTAAACATATCTTCTAAATCGTACTGTTTCAATTGCAAAAGCGAACTGCATATGGGACTTCTCATTAATTGTAAGCTTTTCAGACTTCTAAACAGAAATATCCAGTTTAATCGCCTTTCCTGGAAAATTTAATTGCAATTTTTATTACATTTATCAGGAAAAGTGTATGACAGGCATGATGTAAGTATACCATACCAAAACGTCCATTTCAAACAATTCTTCTCTCTCAATTTGCATCGATGAACAAGATGAATCCAATATCTGTCTAGCATTATCCTCCCAGTAAAATAAATTGTTAATCTTATGATACTGAAAAAGTACAAAATTTAAATTATATGACAAATTTAGTTAACAAGTAATATTATAGTTATAGTACCAGTAAGAAATATCAATCAAATTTTTTAAAACCATTTAGATTTTATATAAAATAGTGCCTCACGGAACTGTTGCCTTCTTTATAAAGACAATATGTTTTTAAAAGGTGTTAAATAATCCTTAATTATTTAAAATTTTTTGAATAATGACGATAATTTCTGAATTAATTAACAGTGAACAAAAAAATTGATTTGACTTTTCTGAAAAGTGTTCTTTAACGAAAAAGTCGAAAGGTGGATTGTTAATATACAGAAAATAAGATGCAATAACTTTTACCCTAGCAACATACCTTACAAATCATACAAATATGTTTTTATATCTAATTGAAAAATCTTTATTACAAATTATTAACAATATAAATTTATAATGTTAAAATAATAATCTGAGTTGCAAAATTTACTCTCAAAATAATTGTATTAAAATTACAATATAATAATTTATTCATTACGAGTAATTTATGTTTATCGAAAATTTTAAAAATAAACGTAATTTTTTATTTTTTTTACAGTATGCAAGGTTATAAAAAATATAGACTGATATTTTAATTCGTTATTGTTATTTATTATTTTTTAATATAAGAAATTAATTTACGTTGTCCAAAACGACGTCAATTTTTGCATCTT
Organism: Leptopilina myrica (nomen nudum); assembly: GCA_032872475.1. Taxonomy (NCBI): domain Eukaryota; kingdom Metazoa; phylum Arthropoda; class Insecta; order Hymenoptera; family Figitidae; genus Leptopilina; species Leptopilina myrica (nomen nudum). The sequence continues at coordinate 87,977 of CM065461.1, read as the reverse complement.
TTATTGCTTTAATTGTTATACAGTTACATAAGTTTATTATGCAGCAAACTATTTTGCAAAACGTAAATTTTCATTTATTTCATTTGCATTGCAAGCCATAGTGATGGAATGCGTTTTTATTTCTGTGGCATCTGTAAAAAAATTAGTTTCCTAATTAAATAAAATTTTTAATATTTTCTATATTAATTTTAATATTTTAAGTTAATTCAATTTTAAGGAACCTGCTAAACGATCAGATAAGTTAGAAATAGTTATTTGAATTGCATCTTGAATATCACCCTGACTAACTAGTGTAGAGAATACATTTCTTTCAAAAAGTTCATTCACGACATGAATTCGAAGAATAAAATATTTTATATTTTTTGCTGATCTCCATTTATCAACGCTAAATGAAAAATTTCGAATTGTTTTTAAATTTTTCAGCAAATCGTCATCAATTATTTTTTTAACTGAATTATAAATTTCAGTTATATCTGAAGCTTTTGTTTCAGATTTTTGGAAATTTAGTTCTGGATTCATTTCTCGAAGTAAATTTATTATTTCTTTGTTTCCGCAATCTAGTAAAATCAATTTGTCACCTAATGTATTTGCAATACGGTGAGCAATGCAATTCTCGTTTTCAGAATGAACATTTTGTTTTTATAATTCTGAATAAATGTCGCCATGTTTCGTCAAGGCGTGTTTCTTTAAAGTTGTCGTTGATCCTTGTTTTTTATAGAATAATAAATAAATAAAATTAATAAATTATAATAAAATAATAAACGATTATAAATAAACTCGAGCTAATTTTAATTGTAAAATTAAATAATGTAAATAATAAATCAATAGCAACTAATTCCACATCAGTATTTTTCTAACTTACATATTATGAAGATGAATTTTTTTTAGGTTATGTTTATAATTTTAAAAATGAAAATTTTGAAAAAAATCAACTGTTAAAATACAAATTGATGTCTTATTACATCTACAATTTTTAATAAAAATTATTTCAGAATTTACATAATTCAAGAGAAGTTTTAATAATGGTAAATCTATCACAAACTTCACCTAAACCTTCAACCTAATCTTCATAATTCGTTTACTTCTCACAAATTACAAAAAAAGGTATTGTTACTTACCAGACTTATTTAATACATACTGGACAGGTGGATTAGTGCAGTGATTGCATTTGCCATATACCTGATCTTCTTTTTTAATTTTAGTGAAACACAACCACACAATACTCTTATTTCTTCTATTGGCTACTTTATCACTCGATGTGTTCATTTCTTTATTAACTGAAGGAACTTCTTTTAATATTAGTACTTTATCACATCACACAATTGCCTCGTGTTATAAATACAAAAAAATTACTTTTTTGTAATTATATTCCTTTTTGCACAGCACGTTGTTCAAATCGTTCAAATATAAACAAATAAGTAATGTGGAACTTTATAGCGGTTGCGAAAAGAGGTAGTAGTTATATGCACTACTTACCGACAAAAAAATGCACAAATTTCATTGGTTGCCCGTAATAAGGATTCAAAAATTGGACAAGTTTTTGGTATATTAAATTTTTTTGCTATTGGTAGAACTGAATTTTATACCTAATGTATTGACGATCCCTTATTCTGCAGGCTGTCAAAATGTTTATTGAGTAAAAATATAAGTAAAACAATAAAAATAATTGTTTTAAGCAAAGTGTTAAAGTGTGAAACTATCGAATTGTTTGAAAACTCAACGATTTGAATAAAGGTAAAGTATATATGTGTATATATGTGGGGCATTTCATGTCAAGTGATCAAGGTGGAGAAAAATTTTTCACTAATCGTAGCAAAACTTGGGGCTTTTGTAGTACTCATAGATAGTAATTTTTCGTAAAAATATTTTTTTACCAAGTCCAATATTTTCCGAGGGGGAAGGGGTTAAATTTTTGTGTTTTTCAGTATAATGTTTATATCAATAATTTTTTACTCTTAAACAATTAAACATACAAATTTGACAAAGTACATTTTGGAAAGGTTTTTTCATGCTCTTTCGATTGGAAATAAGCATTTTGAAAAAAAAAAATTTTTGACCCAAAAAAATCAAAATTAAAAATAAATTTCAATTTTTGGGGGAGAAAGACCCAATTTTTTTTATTTTTTTTTTTTTTAAACGAAAGCTGAGGTTTTTTCCTAAAAGGACATATAAATGGTAAAGTGGGACTAGAATGTTTAAACATTGAAAAAAAGAATTTTCTCCTAAACGGAGCTAAAAACCGGGTTTTGAGCGCTCCGGCGAGTAGAAAACTCTTTTTTTTAATGTTTAAACATTCTAGTCCCACTTTAGCATTTATATGTCCTTTTAGGAAAAAACCTCAGCTTTCGTTTAAAAAAAAATAAATAAAAAAAATTGGGTCTTTCTCCCCCAAAAATTGAAATTTATTTTTAATTTTGATTTTTTTGGGTCAAAAATTTTTTTTTTTCAAAATGCTTATTTCCAATCGAAAGAGCATAAAAAACCTTTCCAAAATGTACTTTGTCAAATTTGTATGTTTAATTGTTTAAGAGTAAAAAATTATTGAAATAAACATTACACCAAAAGACCCCTTGATCACTTGACGCGGAATCCCTCATGTATATATACGTCGGTAAAGTAAAAAACTGACCGAAATTACCACTTAGTACAACTATGGTATCGAAAATTTCAATTTTATTCACCGCGGCGCTGACAGTTTACAAATGACAATAACCTCAAAATGTCAAATCATAATGTTTCGAATGTCACAATATTTTACAACAAACAGCCTTGCTGCTGAAATTCAAGTAAACGAAAGTTTATTGTAAAATACACAGAGGGTATTTTAAAAAAATTTCATCTTAAAATTATATGCCCTTTCTGCCTCAAAATAATTTTTTTTTACTTTAATATAAAGGAAAAGATTTCAGTAAATACTACTGATAAAAAAAAGGTTATATTGAAAAATAAAATAATACATTATATTATAAATATATTTATAATTTATTAAAATATTTTAAACTGAAATAGGTAATAAACAATTATATTATTCCTATAATAAATCGTAAGTATAAAGTATATATGTTCAAATATATAAAGGCCTCGGATAACATCATTTTTTCGACCTTTTCTACTATTTTCATGAAAGGCGTATTTTTCGACTTATTTTCGAAAAAAGTATCCTCTAAAAAGTATCTTATATTTTTTTCAAATAAATAATAAATAAAATTATCACTGATTAAAATAAATTTTAAAACTTTATTTTCAAATATTTTCCAATATTTATTTTGAAGTCAGACCATTTTTATTTTTTAATGAATTTTGAAAATAACAAGGGTTGCAACAGGTCGAAGAAATTAAAAAATATATCCAACGTAGTGAAAATCTTAAAAAACTTTTGAATTTCTCTTTTAGACTTAAAAACTTTTAAAAGAACCATGCAGGGTTACTATTTCAAATTCTGTAAAAAATGAATTATCAACGAACTTTCAAAAAATTATTTTAAAAAATAATTATAGAGAGGAATTTTATTTAAAACTTGTAAAAGATAATATGAATTTTGATGAGTTTTTAGTTGGAATAGTTTTTTGTATTTTTTTTATTCCGAGGCCCTTGAGTACGAATAGAAGATAAATTGAAATTTCCTTCATTTCAAATATGAGTGTCATGTCGTATATTAAATGTTATTTTACTATTATACAAAAGAATTCTAAATAGTTATTCCACAACTTTTAATAAATATATTTTTTCTAGAACATTGATAAAAAATTTTCTAATATTAAAAACTTTTATGAACAAAAAATAAATACTGATTATTAAAAAACGATTATAAAAAATGATAATAAAGAAATTATATTTTTTGTTATTATTATTACATTATAAAAATTATACATTATTATACATTATTATTAAATTATATTTTTTTTATTATTATTACACTCGACTCTCGGATCTTTTGCATTCAGTTCTTTTACACTCTCGCTTCTTTTGCAATTTTTCTCCCGCACCTTTTACCTTTTATATTAAATAAATAAATAACTATCAAATTGTCAAAACATTTATTTCGCTATAACTTTGGTTATCTAAAGCAAATTAAAACAATTCCTTCATTATGTGATTAAAATTATATTAGAATTTTAATTATTATTAATGTAAATATTAAAACTAAAACATAAATATTGTCATTAATTTACATATTTGGTTATACATATTGTTTTGTTTTGCGTTACCATGGCACTTGTTTTGGTAAAAGGTTTTGGTCCCATAAGTGCAAAAGATCCGAGAGTCGAGTGTACATTAATTTTTTTGTTAATGTGCAAAATAATATTTTTTTTAATGCAATTTGTTTTTAAATAGATTTATAGGATTTTAAACTTCAAAAAGAGATTTAAATTTGTTTTAGACTCTATACTATGGATCGCAATGCTATAAATAAATCAATCGGAAAAATGATTGCCTCAGATATGCAGCCATATAATGTTGTCGAGAATAAGGGCTTTCAAGATTTAATAAATAAATTAACTTTTAATAATTATAAAATGCCTTGTAGGACAACATTTTCAAGAACAATTGTACCACAACTATTTTCTGAAATGAAAACAGAAATTAAGAATGAGCTTTTTTTTCATGCACAAACTGCTTTAAGTATTTCATATACTTCAGACTGTTGGAAGTCTCGCGGAAATGACCACTATATTCCGTTAACGGTTCATATAGTTAGTGAAAATTTTGATTTGAGGACATACGTAGTTGGCAACGATGAAGTTACAGAAAGGCACACAGCTCAATCGTTGAAAAATTATTTGTTATTCATAATAAGTGATTGGAGTTTACCAGGTAATTATTATATATTATATTTACAGTCAGGGATGGCAACCGCAATTTTAACGGTTTCGGTTTCCTCTTTTCGGTATTCTTCTAAAAAAATTCGGTTTCGGTATTTCGGTTACGGTTTTGTTTTAAAGAATTAGGGTTTCTGTATTTGGGTTTCGGTTTTTAAAGTGAATAATTACGGTTACGGTTTCTTGTTTTCGGTTTCTTAAGAATTTAGGTTTTTTGGCTTAAAGGTTTCGGTTTTTGGTTGTTTTCCCCGGACAATATATGAATGAAAATATTTGTGTGCATTTTAATTACTTAAAATGAAATATGAGTATTAATTACTCATAATTTATTTATAAATTTGTTTTATATTTTATAAGATGGCCATAACGTTGTCAAGGAAAAACTAGAAATTTTTTGAAAGAACGTTTTTCTCCCTAACTTCTACATTATTTAACCTAATTACCTAAAAATTGGTACACTAGTGTATTTTTACAGGTTGATCACACATACTTAATTTAAAAAAAATTTTTCTGATTTATTTTAAAAAAATTTTTGTTTTATTTTAATTAATTATTTGTAATCTGCAAATTTGGTTCCTCTACTTATTATTTACAACATTAGACATACCATAATACTTCAATATTTCTTTTTCATTTATTTTTTTGTATCAAAAGATTTTAATTTTGGTGTAATATTCAATTTTACTTTTATATTAAAAATCGAAAAAACAAAACTTAGGTTTTGAAATAAAGGGTTTTATATTTTTATAATACGGGTTTCGGTTTACGGTTTTCTGTTTCAGATAATTTTTTTTTCGGTTTCGGTTTCTAGTTTTCGGTTTTTTAAAAATTTCTGTTTTTTCGGTTAACGGTTTCGGTTATCGGTTACGGTTGCCATCCCTGTTTACAGTATATTAAAATAATGATCAATTACTAATAAAATTCCTTCTTCCTTAGTTAAAAGTAGTGATGCAACGCAAGTCTTTATATCAACTGATAATGCCCGAAACGTGGTTGCAGCGATAAAATTACTTCCTACTTGGACCCATATACGATGCTTCTCACACACACTAGATTTGACAGTCAACAGCGCAAAAGCAGAAAACAAATTAATTCAAAAATTGTTCTTAAAGGTAACTCATTTTATTTCTACATTAAAAGAAGAAGGTGAGGTGCAGCACTTTTTTATGTCATGTTGCGTCACTCAGCCCTAAAATTTTGATATACATATTATATTTTATGCCTTTTTAAAGGGCTCTCGAAGACTCGAAAATGTGCGGCACTACACCCTTTTTGTGTACTACTACTTAATATATTTTAACGTTTTGCTGACTGACTTAAAAATTTTTACAGTGTAAAAAAATCGTAGGTAAATTAAATCAATCTGATCCATTAAAAAAACTAGACGAAGCTCAAAAAATTATGGGAGAAAAACGACCATTAAAACTTCTTCAATTGATAGAGACAAGATGGAATTCAGAATTTCTAATGGTCGAAAGAATTGTAAAATTGAAAATTTCATTATCATCATTAATGGAAGATGAGTCTTTAAAGTTTCAGCAAAAACTCACTGAGTCTGACTGGTGCTTATTAGAAAATATAATAATCATACTACAACCATTTTATGAAGCAACTGAGTGTATGAGTGGAAGTAAATACCCTACTTTATCAATGACTATTCCTGTTTTACTTTTTATAAGAGATGCTCTGGAAAATTTTGAGGAAAAATCAAAAGATGATTTACCGTTGATAATTCGTTCGTATATAATATCATTAAAAAACTTGCGTAATCGTTTCGATCTGATTCAAAAAAGCGAATTATACATTAAAGCAATGGTATTGGATCCACGTTTTAGACGCTTATTATTAAATGACTCAGAAACAGAAACAATAATTGAAGCTATTTCTTCGGAAATTTTTAAACATAACAATGTCAATAAAAATAATAATTCTGAATCGTTAACAGGTAAGCTTGAAACTTTTACTTCAAAAAAAGCAATTTCAGGTAAAACATTGAAATATTTATTTTTTTATATAGATGCAGTAACAAATCCGCAAAAGCCGAAAAGCCTTTAAGGTACTTATTTCAAAAGTGGAAGAAAAACAAAAGGAATTATTTGCTAATAATTTAGAGCAAATTAAACAGCAGGTAATAATAGCAATTGTGTGTATATATATGAGGAGTTTTCACAGATAAAAAGTAATCTTACAACAAAGTTATCGATAATATTATTCATTTTTCACAAAAAGCTTGTAATTAAAATTTTGAAGAAGTTAGTTTTTGAAAAAATTTTATTTAAAATTTTAAAAAGTTAGTTTTGAAAAATTGTAATTTACATTTTTTGGAACTGGTTGAATTTTTAAATTAAATTGTAAACAAATGATAGATTTTAGAATTATTTTAGGAAAACTTTTTTTTCTCAAAAATTATTAAAACAAATTAATGTAAAGAAAAATTTTACATTTTTGGAAAAGTTACAGTAGCGAATCTCATAAATTATTAAATTTCAGAAGTTTTGAAATTGGAAATTTTTGGAAATCTTAATTCTTATTTATTATATTTTCTTATACATTATTCATTAAGTCAAAATGAATCAATTTTTTAAAAAAATTTTAAATTGCTCTGAAAATTTTTTATAAGTCTGCTTGTAAAGGAATGATATGAAATTACAGACGTTTTCATCTCTTAAATCTAGAATCAATAGTTTTCGTCGCTAACTTCAGGAATATTTTTTTTGTGTATTATATCTAATCATTTTTAAAGATATTTTTTAATGACAAGGGAATGATTAAAATTCTGTATATAAATTATGTAAAAACAAAAAAAAATTTTGTGGCAACTTATATGTTAAAAGTGTGACATTTTGTTACTTAGAAAAACTATTCGCCAAGTTGGTTGTGAAAAATTGATAATAATAAATTAAATGTGCTTAAAATTACATGCTATTATTCATTATAGTTTGAGAATAAATGTCATTTTTTATGTTATCTCAAGCATTCAATGTTTTTATTTTTAGGTAATTTTGTATGTTTACGAGGACATAATCAACATTGACGAATGTGCGTATACTTGGTGGAAATGCAATTTGCGAAGATTTCCATTTGTTGGTAAGATAGCAGCCAAATACTTAGGAATTCAAGGAACCTCAGTCCAGAGTGAAAGATTATTTTCAACATCAGGAAATATAGTCAATTGCAAGAGGACTTCTTTGAAACCAGAGAATGTTACTAAATTATCGCTTTTAGCAAGTAATTATCGCTTTAACATGTTTCAGGGATCACAGTAATTATTTTCTGTATCTTAAGTAAAACAAGGGACTTAATTTTTTAAAAATGGGATTAAATAAATAATTATTTTTCTTTTTTCTAATAAAATAATTAAAAATTTTCAAATATGTTAATAATTTTGATTTGTAATAAAAAAGATGAAAATGTAAAAATACGCAGCAAATTATTTCCTTTCTCAGTGTATATTGTTACGTCAAAACGAGAAACCTTTAATAAATATACCTAACGTTCCTCGTTTTAAATTAGTTTCAAATAAATTGAATCTAATTTGGGATGAGGATAAGTCAATGAGCCTACTAAATGTTGTGAGAGAATAATTTATTTAAAACCCAACAAGAAAGAAAAGTATTGACAAAAATACAATGAGTATAATTTTAGTTTATAAATCTTACTTTCAGAATAACGATTAGTGGTGGTGAATGAGCTGGTGATAATAATCTGTTAATCCAATCTTGAGATGGTCCTTCACAAAGTGGGCCTCCGACAGTTGTCCTTAGTGTGGGATTTTATCACTGTTGTTTACACTAATGTGATAGTGTATTGTGTTTTGAAAATATTTGCTTTCTTCCAGACGTTTGTCAGCAGTTGAGCAAATTTCGATGGTTCGAAATTTGGAATGTCTTGTTTCAATATAGATTTTATCGAAACTTGAATCTATCTCCCAAATAATAATTTTTGAGAATTATTTAAAGTTCTATTTTAAGAACAGGGGAAAAAAGTCTAAATCGAAGTTCGTTTTAACTTAAACACTTGGAAAAATAATTGTGTTTACTTCAAATTATATTTGTTGGAAATTTATACTTGTTAATAAACTTGGGTTGATTTTAAACACTTGGGAGTTCACTTTAAACTTTGTACTTTTAGTTCACTTGTAGACGATGTGTTCAACTTGATGGTTCGATGACTATAACTTGGTGTTTCAAAAAATTACTCTCTGAATGTACAGAGCTAGTGCCCTTTATATATAAAACTTCCCCCATAAGCTTTATGCCTTTGGTGCTAAATGGAATTGTGAAGAAATGGTTATTCCTTATTGTTTTTCTAATTTTATGCGTGCCTCTGGAGTTATCGCATGTATTGTAAGTGGGGATATGTGCCGCTGGTTCAGTTAGCTGTTCCTCACAGGTTAATCCCTTGATAGATTATTTCTTGCTCGTTTGTTGATTTCCTTGCTTATAGGAAGGTCGTTGAAATGATGCCTAATCGTTATTCTGATTATATTATTCAAGGTTAATATTGTCTGTGGCAAAGGTTTTACATACTTCTAAATATTACTCTTCTTTCTTGTATTTGATACAATTTATATATTCGCTGTAAGACATACATTATAACAATGACCATAAAAATACTGAATATAATGCAACAATATGTAGAGATTGTATTAATACAATAACAAGCATTCTAATAACAATAATAATATCTTACAATATATAGGTAAGATTCAATATTTAAAAAGAGAATAAACACGTAATTATTATAAGTAAATGTAGTATATTAGGAATAAGTTACGGACGTAACACCTCCCCCCTTAGATTGAGCATGGGAGTGAAATGAAACATGCTCAAACTAATAGAAAATTTATAATGTAGAGAAAATGTTATGACCGTTTACGCATATATTCAATCCACACTTCTTCTACATTCAGAAAAATGATTTCCATTCAAACTTATTCTTATCTTTTTCATCTGAAAGTACAATAATTAGTTTTTTGTTATTATCATTTATGCACATACTTAGTTCACAATTTTTATTCAAAATATTTTTCATCTGAAAGTACAAAAATTATTTTTTCTATGACCGTTTATGCATGTATTTCGTTAATTTCATTCGTACTATTTTACTATAATAGTTTTGCCGGAATCCAAAAAAAAAAAATTTTGTAACAATTTGTCTGAATGGTGAGTTTATCTGTCTTAAGTTTAGCATCCCTTGCTTGTTTGGTTTTCTTTATCACTCTAGGTACAACCCACCTACCTATATCTGAATTTTCAATTGGTTTCTTATGTTTGGAAAAAAATGGTAGGGATTTTGAGTAGGACATAGTTGTTTTTCCTATTTTGAAAAAAAAATTAGTTTCGTATTGTCTGTTTTGTGTAATTGATCGTTTCTTTTGTGTGACATCTTGTGTTTATAACAACAACAAAGAAAATGGATTTTGAAAGTTTTGATTTTGATTTTGATTTAGACAGATTTTTCGATGAGGAGTTTACAGATTTTAATAATTTTGAAAATATTGATATTAGCGAAGATATCGGTAGTAATAATAAGTGTAGTGTCAGTGACATTTATAATGATGATATGGAAATAGATGAAGAATGTACCACTAAAAATGTGATACTTTTGAAAATAACTAAAAGAAAATCTGCCAAAATTGCTGGTGTTTCAGATACTAAACGATTTTGTAATAATGTGTCTGAAAAAAGTTCCTACAAGGAAGATACAAATGACAGATTTTTAACAATAGGAGACACATCTTTTAATTTGTTTAATTCAAAGTCTTCCTTGAATACTTTGTCTGTTTATGAAAGAGTGACACATTCGTTAAAAGAGTTCGATATCTGGAAACCAAGAGAGGCACCTTTCTCTTGTTTTATTATTTCTGATGAAGGAAAGAAATATAGAGGGATGGATTGGTGGTGTAATCTACCTTGTGTAGAATTAATAAGATTTGCTCTCCACAAACAGTTTATTGCGCATGGAGCTGATGGAGTATTTTTCCTGGAAGGAGAATATTTTATTTTTGAGGACATGAAAATTAAAATTGTAAGTATTTTGTGTTACTTTATTTTTATGTGAAACTATTTTTATTTAATGATTAATAATTGCCCTCTTTTTAACTATGTTATTCTTTTTATTTTTAGGTTGATAAGGAACTTGTTTCATGGAATAATGACAAAAGAATAATTTCAAAGATTCCTACGATAACCTATAAAGATGATATTATGTTGCCTCCTGAATTTGCTTCCAAAAAAGATTCTATTCTTAAATATTATATATCTGTATTTGACAATTTTTATAATGCTAAGAAGGTTTTTGTCCTTTATAATCGAAAAGTGCGATTTATTGGGAATATATTGATTCGAGTAAGTATTTTTATTTGTGTGTTGTTTTTTTTTTTTGAATTTCTTTAGACTTATTGTTATTATTATTCTTTTTTTTGTTTTTTTTCTTTTTTAGGTTTGTGAATATGACCAATGGTACAGGGACGACCTTACCGTACTTGCTCATAGCAGTAGAAGAATGGCAACGAAATTATGTCACCTGCGTTTGGAAGTTCCTTTTGAGTGGCAAATTAACTTCCATTGTACTTTTCATGATGGGGTTACCTGTCTGAAAAGACATTTACTAGAATCTAGAGACCCTTTAGGGTCACCTTTTTTGGCTGGTGGCGTGAAATGGATTATAGATGGTTATAGAGTGAAACGTGTAAGTATACGTTATTTGTAAAATTTCTCCTCTTTTACTTATTTGTTATACAATAAAAATAAACAATCTATATAATTTTTATTTTATAGCACTTTTGACTTTAATATGGAGATTTCCTATTGTATAAAAATTTATTAATTAATAGAAGAGAAATAATTCAACAATTCTTTTTGTATACAATTTTATAGAAAAATAACTAATAATAAAAAAAAATTTATGATAACTTTTGTTTTTCATTTTTTTTATACTCCTGTTTCCCTTACCTTTTCTTCTGTTATGTCTGTGCAAACGTCATTTTTCACATAATTGTTCAGTAAATTATCTATATTTAATTTATTAAATTTTTTCTTCATTCTTAAGTATAATATTAAAGTAAAAGTTAAATTAATTATTATTATTATAAATATTATAGACAAGTATTTATCAATATCAAATTTTTCTGCATGAATGATTTTAGTAATATTTTGAAAACTTATATTATCTGAATTCAATACTTTAAAAATTTCTTTTCTATCATCTTGAATTAATGCTTTGTCCTGAATAATAATTGGTGTTTCTAAAGGTAAGTTAGATATTTCTTCTATTTCTATAGGTAAATTTTGATTATTAAATTTTATTGAACAGTCTAATGGCAATTTTATTATTCCTATATTTTTTAATAATTTAGTAAATGATTTTTTAAAACACTGAATGTCAATTTGTATTAATTTTTGCGTAGCGTAAATCCAGGAATTATGTTTTAATAATGGGGTTAATATTGGTAATTTACTTAAACTTATAAACTTGCAATTAAAATACATTGAATTAATTAGTATGTTGGATTCACAAGTTGGATTTAACTCTGCGTGATTAATAAATGGAGTGAATTTTTCTTTAAGACTTGAGCTTAAAAAATAATTTTTATTATCACTGGAAAGACCTATAATTTGATAATTTGTTTTTATAGAAATAAAAGATTGATTGTAAATCATTGGATACGTATATTCTGTAGTGCTTTGATGTATTTTCTAATTAAATATAATTGTTGATATATGTCATTTGGATTAGTAGACTCTAAAATAAAAATTTGTTGTGTGAAGATATTCTTATCTGCAGTTTTCATTGTATTGTTATTAATTGTTTCTTTTTCCTCTATAAACTTAAAAATGCCATTTTTATGTACCGGTTCTGTTATTTCAGTTATAAGTTTTTTTGTATCATAAATAATATTTTCAAATTCTTTAATATAAATACCAAGTTCATTTCTTGTTTGTATGCAGAACAATATGCAAGTTGTCTGTGTGTCGTTATAAAATTGTTTAAAATTTTTTAATTTACTGAACAATAATTTGTGATTAATATGATAAATAATGTTTACTTCACCAATAGGAAACTCTATAGTTTTTAGAGGTTCATAATATAATCCAGGTGATTGTGTGAATGGAACGTCGTGTGGTATTATTTGGAATGTGCCCTTGTTTATTTCTATCAAAATGGCAAAAATTATTAGGATAATTTTATTTTTAAACTCCATTCCTGAAACAGAATCAAGTATAATTATTTTTATATTTTATGGTAAATGTTCTGTTTGCGATGTCCGCAAAGAGTACATTTTTTATAACTTTTTTCTTCCTTATTTTCATAGGATTTTGAAGTGGAAGGAAAACTTCTGTTTTCAAAGGAATTTTTCTTTTCATTCGCGACTGTCATATTTTCAAAGGATTTAGTTATTACTTTTTCGAGTGAATTTGTATAGTTGTCTATATTATGTAAGGTTGCTAAGGTTATTAATGCGGATATTGCTTTTGCTGTCAAAGCATCACTTGATATAGCGGTTTTTTTAATTTTTCCTACAGTGCAAATTATTATCCAATTTATTTTTGTTTCTGACACGTTTGTTTTGAATTGTTTCTTCGTTGTTTTTATTACCTTCTTTTTTCTGCAGTAGATTAATTTCTTCTGGGGGGGCTAAAGCTTCGTTTTCTTCTTTGTTGTTTTGATTTGATGTTGGTGGACTCTTTGATGTCGTTCCTAAATGTAATAGTACATTAGTTACTGAGTCCCATATGGAACCTAAAAGGTGTAAAGACCAACCAAACACACTATATAATGCATATCCATGTATAAATGTATCAGCTATAAATTTGATTGTTTTCATTGCTATTATTATGCCTATAAATCCTGCGCTTACAGTTCCGAAACTGGTGAATGTTACCCAGATTTTTCCCCACGCTGACTCTGCTATTTTATTTATTGTTTCTTCATCTAGTACATTTGAAAATTTAAGGCCTGCGTTATGTATGGTTTGCCCCATCATTCCTCTTGCGAGAGTATTTAAAATTATGGGCTTTTCTGCTGGTAGCATAATATGATTCCTTAGTTTTTCTAAATCTTTTTGTGAATATAATCCACTAGTAGCTAGGTATGGGGGAACATTATATTTCCAAGTTTCTCGTTTGTCTGGTTTCAATATTGCTGGCTGTACTACTGTCACTAATTTAGGCAACATTTGGAACCATGAATTTCCTATCATAAACATTGATGGTAAAAATGTGTTGCATTCTACTGGTGTCCCTACTTTCGTTAAGATATGAGTTATAGGTGTTAAAAAATATGTTTTATTGTCTTTCATAACCGGCAGTTCCAGATAACATTCTTTGGTTTCTCTTAAATTGATTTCCACTGGTATACCTTTTATCATGTGAATAACTTCACCTGCTAAAACTGACATATAACCTTCCTTTTTCATTAAGTGAAAAGCGAATAAATCAGGTGCTTGAGTGGCTAACACTAATGAATTTCTAAGGACTTCTTGTTCCAGTAAACATCTTTTTGTTAATACATCGTAATATAACTCATGCATTTCTTTTCGCAGATGGCGCTCGATGTAAATAAATTTTGTATTGACATAGGAGAACATGTCCATATTTTGTACTAACGGTTTTTTATTTTTTAAAGGTGATCCACCTGGTCTTGTTTCTAGTATAATTAATTTTGGATGTTCAGTCCTGACATAAACATAACCACAAATCATTTCTCTTGTTTTTTCTGCTAATGCAAATGTGATATCTTGACTTACTAAAGAGTATATTATTTCCTTATTTTCTTCCTTGTTGTCTGCTACGTATGTTTTATTTGCTATTCCTTCAAAAATTGTTTCATATTTTCTTAGATTACATACATCCTCTGGTATAGCATTCCAGAATGTATTTCCATTTTCCCTATCTATACATTTTGATTCTGATAAACTACAAACTGTTCCTGATGGCAAATGAATTTTGTCCGTTTCTAAGTTTACTGTTGCAAAATATTCTTGTAAGGTTATTTCATACGATGCTTGTACTATCACATCCTTCCATGAGCCATAGACATCACTAAAAGATTCACCATCGCAGTCGCCGTCTTGATCAATTGATCCTGCTAAAGTTATGCTACGGTAATTAGTAGAATTTACTTTTAAATCCGCAAATTTTGTATTACCAGAAGGTGTAAAAATTCCTGTTATATGTATTGTGTTGCATACATCATAAGATACTTCGTGTATATATATTCCTTGTCCGTTACTGACGGCTGATGTATGTGAGAACATACCACAACGTTCAACATGGCGAGTTATTTTGATTTTACATTGTATTACTTTAGTTTTTGTAGTACCGCTTAGCTGTATTAATTGTACATAACTTTGTTCGGTTTTTACTGGTTTTTTCTGAATATCGCAATCTCCTACCTGTTTTAATGATAGAGTTGTTATGTTAGGTTCTGTTGAGCCACAGTCAAATCCTATGAATGCATTGGATAGGCTTATTATGATAAACAATAAGCATAGTTGAAGCATTTTCCTTATTCCAGTTTTCATTATCTGGAAATAGATTTTAGTATAAAATTTCCTTATTTTTCTTGCTTAATACGGGAAAGTTTAAGTCTGTTCGTATGTACTATTTTTTGTTTATTTTTATATTGTATTTTAACGTTTCCTTTATTTAATATTTCTAATATTTTGTGTGGGCCTGTATATTGATCAGCAAATTTATGAATCTTCCCCCCATGTAGTAGAAATACCTCATCACCGAGTTAAAGATTTTGTGGATTACAATTTCTATCGTAATAAAATTTTGACTTTTCTTTTGCTAAAATTAAATTTTCTCTAGCAATATTCCTCATTTCATGAAGTCTTGTTATTAAATCTGTTAAGTATTATTCATATGTTTCTAATTTTTCATGTTCGAGTGGTGGATCACTGGAAGGTAATCTTGCTAATTTTCCAAAAATTAACTCGTACGGAGTACACTTAGTGCCTTCATGAATACTTGTATTGTATGAAAACATAGCTAATTCTAACCAATCGTCCCATTCTTCATTTTTATTTATAAATTGTTTTAAATATTCTCCTAAAACATGATGAGATCTTTCAATTGAACCATTAGACTGAGGGTGAAAAGCAGTTGTTTTAAATTGTCTAATTCTAAATCTTTTCGCTAATCTTCTCATTAAATTGCTTAAGAAGTCTGTACCCTGATCTGTTAAAACTCCTTTAGGTAATCCAAAAATGCAAATAAATCTTTTAATAAATGCATCAGCTATTGTACTAGCTTGATGATTTGGAAGTGCAATTGCTAAAGAATATTTAGTTAAATTGTCTTGTATTGTTAATATATATTCACTTCCGTTTTTTGTCTTTGGTAATGGACCAACAATGTCCATTGCTATTTTTTCGAATGCTGTACCTGGAGTATCTGTTATAATCATTGGATCTTTTGTTTTAACTCTAACTAATTTTTTTAATTGACAGTGGAGACAACTTTGAATATATTTTTGAATGTTATTTTTCATATTTTCCCAATAATAATTTTGACGTATTCTTCCATAAGTTTTTGTTACACCTTTATGTCCTCCAACTGAGCTTGAATGAGCTTCTTCAATTAATTTTATATATTCTTCTTTCGTAGGATATTTTGTATATCCATTGCAAATAACAACTCTTACAAATGAGTCTTCAAAAATTGATTTAATCATTGACAGGATTTCGTCCCATGTTACATTGCTTATTTGTGCTGTTTTTGCAACACTGATACTTTTTAATTTTAATTCTTCACATACATTTTTCAATGAAACAATTGAAGATTTAATTCTTTTTATTGTATCAGATAAATTTTCCTTTATTTCATTTTCAATTGGGAGAGCAATATGGTAATACATACCTCTCTTTATTTTTTCTGCTGTTCCTAATTGGAGTTTACCAAACTTTGGTAATTTTTCGCGTTTTGCTAATGATCTAGATCCATTATCTCGAGGATCTCCATCGACTGAAAGGAAATATGTTAGATTATCCCTACGCATTGGTAATTGGTCTCTACAGTCGACAATACATTTTTCTTGTTTAACGTTCAATTTATCACAATTTTCATTTTCCATTATGTTATCTTCTTCATCAGATGATTCTTCGGAGTTTGAATTTTCGTAGCCTTGATCAATTTCTTCATTTTTTGGTTTTGATATTTGTTTAATATACTCAGGATCAGATTTAATTTCATCAGTATAAGCTTCATTATAAAATTTTTGTTTTCTTTCATTATTTGTATTACATACCTTTTTCGGTCTTCCCCTTTTCTTTTTTGAAAAGGAGGTATTCAAACGTGTGCTTTGTTTCTTCGGTCTACCTCTTTTTTTCTTCTTGTGTGCTTTTATTTCATTATCTTCAATTTCTTGTATTTCTTTATTTTCTTTTTTATATATATTCTTTTCTTGATTTCCATTTTCTTGTATTCTTCTTTGATTTCTCGTAATAACGTTACAAGTTTCAATACTTGTACAATAATTTCTTTCATTAAATATCTTTTTAATAGATAGGAGAATTTTCTTTATCTCCATATTCATGTAGCATTCATTGTCATTAATTATTTTTTCAATATATGGGAGACTTTTTCTTATCTCCAAATTCAAATAGGATTCATTGTCCATCAATATTCTTTCAATAGATTGGAGACATTTTCTTATCTCCAAATTCAAATAGGATTCATTGTCCATCAATATTCTTTCAATAGATTGGAGACATTTTCTTATCTCCAAATTCAAATAGGATTCATTGTCCTCAAATAAATTTTTAAAAGATCGAAGAATTCTTAGTATCTCTGAATTTCCATTGGATTCATTGTCCATAAACATTTTTTCAATATCGTGGAGACTTCTTATTATCTGCAAGTTTGATTCATTTTCATTTGCTACATGTTTCAATTTTTCGTGCACACTTTTAATTATATTTTCTTGAATTTCCTGAGTTTCTTGAATTTTCTCTTCTTTTATTCCTTGTACTTTTTCTTCAATTATATCTTCAACTGGATTTCTGGATAAGGCATCAGCATTAACATTTGTTTTTCCAGCTTTGTAGACCACATTAAAATCATATTCTGCTAATTTAAGTTTCCATCTTGTTACTCTTGAACAAGGATCCTTAGAATTTTGGAACCAAACTAGTGGTTTGTGATCCGTGACTAAGGTAAATTTTCTTCCATAAAGGTATGGTCTAAAATGTTGCACACTATATATAATTGCCAAGGCTTCTTTTTCATAAGTATCATATTTTCTTTCACACTCATTTAAAGTTCGTGAAGTATAAGCGACTGGTTGATCTTTGCCAATTACTCCTTGTGATAAAATTCCTCCTATTGCAAAACCTGAAGCGTCCGTTGTTAAAATAAATGGTTGAGAAAAGTCTGGTCTTTTTAAAAGTGGTTCCTCACAAAGTTTATTTTTTAAAGTATCAAAAGCATCTTGTTGTTTATCGGTCCAAAGAAAAGGTGTATCCTTTCTCAAAAGTTGATTTAAAGGATTTGCAATTTTAGAAAAACCGTCTATAAATTTTCGATAATAACCCGCTAGTCCTAAGAATTGTTTAATATTTTTAACATTTTTTGGTTTCGGAAATTTTTTTACAGCTTCTACTTTTTTCGGGTCGGGCCGCACACCATTTTTATCAATAATATGTCCTAAGTATCCTACTTCTAACCTCAAAAATTCACATTTATCTGGTTGTAGTTTTAAATTAGCATAACGTAGTCGTTCCATAAGTTTCGAAAATTTTTCTTCGTGTTCTTCTAAGGTATCTGCATAAATTACAATATCGTCCAAATAAACAAATAATTCTGATCCTTGTAATCCTAATAATACCTGATCAATAAGTTTTTGAAATGTGCTTGGTGAATTTTTTAATCCAAAAGGCATTCTATCGAATTCATAATGTCCAAATGGCGTTGAAAATGCCGTCTTATAAGAATCTCTAGGATCCATTTTGATTTGATGAAAACCTGACGCCAAGTCAAAGACTGAAAAATATTGAGCATTTCTGAGTTGATCTAGTAGGTCCGTAATATTAGGGAGGGGGTAAAATTGACCTACCGTGCGTTCATTTAGCTTTCTGAAATCTAAAACTAATCGCCATTTTTTATTTCCTTGTGAGTCATCTTTTTTTGGTACAATCCATATTGGTGTATTAAAAGGTGAGTCAGAATGTTTAATAATTTTTTGTTTTAATAATTCGTTTACTTGACGTGTCATTTCTTCTTTATGAACAGGTGGAAATCTATATTGTTTAGTAATAATTGGTGTATCATCTGTAGTTATTATCCTATGTTTTATAAGAACTGTTCCTTCCAAATATTCTCCAGGTATATGAAATCTATCGGAATAATTTTTTACTAAATTCATGATGTGTTCTAATTCTTCTTTATTTAAATGTTCGAGACGAAGTAATTTTTTAATTTCTTCAACTCTATCGTTTCCTGTAATGTTGAAAACATTTTCAGATTTAATATTTTTTGAAAATGCATCAATAATTTGTTTAATTGTAGAATCTTCATTTTTATTATCAGATTTGCTTACTGAACTTTCTTGCTTTATTTCATCAAAATCTACTAAATTTAATTCCAAAATTGGGATGTCAATTGATTCGTTTAATGTATTTATAGCCTGTAAATAAGCTAATCCTTCTATATTTGAAACTACCGCATCACCTAAGTAAACACCTTCTTTTACTACTAATCTTGGAATGTAACCTACTTTTTTATTTTTATTTAAAATTTTTACATGAATATTGTAAATTGACCTTGCTGGTACTGTAAAATAATTTTCCGAGTCAAAAGTAAATTTTTGTTTATTAATTTCTAGATTTCTTTCTTCGTAATTAATTTTCACTTTATTTTTTATGAAAAATTCTGTTCCTAATATTCCATCATGTTCAATTGGAACATCATTTGATAAAAGATTAAAAGTTGTTAGGATTCCAAAAATATTAATCTCAACTTGACCTAAAGTGTAAACAGCGTGATCGTTTATTCCTGTTAATTTTAGACATTTATTTTCATCAATTTTTATATCTGATTTTAATGCGCGGATTTTTAATAAATTTGGTCCTGCACCTGTGTCAATCATCATTGTTATTGGAATTTTTAATTCTTGAGTGTCAATTCGAATATATGGTATAGTGTTGGTTTTTGCTAAATTAATGTTCCTGGATGCATAGTAATTTCTTTTTAATTCTTCCTCAGAGCATCCTACTGAAGAGGAATTTTGGAGTTTCCCTGAGTTTGAGAATTTGTTTGTTGTTGTTGTTGTTTATTGCTATTATCCCACATTCTTTTTCTACAATTAGTTGAAATATGTCCTAATTTTTTACAATAGTTACACGTTATACCTTGATTTCTGTTTGCAAAGTTTGATGTATTGTTAGTTCGTGATTCTTGAGAAAAGATTCGTGGTTGATTAGGGAAAAAATTTTGTTGTTGATTTTGTCGTTGGTATGAGGTATGAAATTGATTTTGTGGCGTGTTTCTAAACTGATTTTGGAATTGATTTTGTCTTTGATTCTGTTGTGGATTTCTATAAGTATTTTGACTTTGAAATTTATTAAATCCATGATTTTGATTATTAAATCGATTTTGATTTGAAAAATTTTGGCGTGATCCTGGAGAAAAGGAGTTTTCTCGTCTTGCTCCTATCAATTTATTAAGTTGAAAACAATTTATTGCAAAATGACCCTGTTTTCCACAAACTAAACAAGTTATTACATTATCTTGAGCGATATTAATTTTGGTTGTTTTTGCAAATTCTTTATTATTTTTAGGATGAGAATTATACTCAGTATTATGCTCACTTTTTCTTAATTCACGGTGTGATAATAATTTTCTTTCTATTTCTACTGCTTTATTAACTATTTCTTGAAATGTGTCTGCTGTACCAATTCTTATTTCAATTTCTGGTCTAAGTCACCGAGAAAAACAATCGACAGTTGTTTTATCTAAATTTGTTTTAAACGCTTCATCTACTGCGTTTTCATTACTAAGCCTATGCGCGTCCAATATTCTTTCTGCTGCTTCTGCGATTCTTGAACCGTAAGAAATTACATTTTCGTGCTCCCACATATATATTGCTCCTAGTTCCCCTTGTAATTGATAAACAGATTTTGCTAGCGCGTAAATTTGTTTTAACCTTTCTGTCAACTGCTCTACTGTATTAAAATTATTTCCTATTATAATTCTTCTTGCTTCACCCGAAATTCGACTCCTAATTAATTTTACTAAGTTTGTTTGTACTTGTGCGTTCTCAGGAAGCATAGATTTTGCTTCTAAATAACTTTCAATAAATATAGATAATGGAATATTTTTTCCGTCAAACATTGGTATAGTTTCTAATGCATCGCGTAAAGACACTTGCTGATTATTTGGAAGAGCCATATTTTCTTCAAAACTAATATTATTTGTCGAGTTATCAAAAGAATTGTTTTCAGAATGATCGTTTGTTTCGCGTTCTTCAATTAAAGAATTATTTAAGCTTGAATTTACTTCGGAATGATTTGGTGAATTTTTATCTACTAGAGTATTTTCTAATATAGAATCTTTGCTGTCGTTATCGTCAGTTTCTGAAGAATTATTGTCAGTGTCAAAAAGGTAAGAATTAACAAAACCCGAGTCAAATTCTCTATGTATTTCTTCGGAATCAGGATTTTCTTTAGAATATCTAGGTGTACTTGTGTGTGGTTTTTCTTTATAATAAGGAATTCCTGAATTCAATAACAATTCTGGATTATTTTTTATTTGAGAGCGAGTTAAATGTGAGGAATCGGTTGTATTTTTATTCGAAGAAGACATTAAAAAATTGCATAATATCCAAATTTATAATATACGCAATAATTGTAAAATTGTCAATCTTGTTTCTTGAATATAAAATAAACTTTTCTTTTATAGTAAAATTCTTTTTTTTAAGCTTCAGGACGATAAATTTTTCTAAACACTCAATAATAATAACAACAAATCACAATTTAAAAAATAAAACAAAATTTGGTTTAACACATATTAAATATTAAAAAGATTCATATACGAGACAAAAAATTCCATAAGTCAAGAGGACTCGAACCCCTATTCATCAATATAATACTGGATTTATTTTAAGAATGCACCTTGCAACTTTAAAAATTATAAGTTAAGAGGACTCGAACCCCTATTCATTAAAACCAATATCTGTTAATCCAATATTGAGATGGTCCTTCACAAAGTGGGCCTCCGACAGTTGTCCTTAGTGTGGGATTTTATCACTGTTGTTTACACTAATGTGATAGTGTATTGTGTTTTGAAAATATTTGCTTTCTTCCAGACGTTTGTCAGCAGTTGAGCAAATTTCGATGGTTCGAAATTTGGAATGTCTTGTTTCAATATAGATTTTATCGAAACTTGAATCTATCTCCCAAATAATAATTTTTGAGAATTATTTAAAGTTCTATTTTAAGAACAGGGGAAAAAAGTCTAAATCGAAGTTCGTTTTAACTTAAACACTTGGAAAAATAATTGTGTTTACTTCAAATTATATTTGTTGGAAATTTATACTTGTTAATAAACTTGGGTTGATTTTAAACACTTGGGAGTTCACTTTAAACTTTGTACTTTTAGTTCACTTGTAGACGATGTGTTCAACTTGATGGTTCGATGACTATAACTTGGTGTTTCAAAAAATTACTCTCTGAATGTACAGAGCTAGTGCCCTTTATTTATAAAACTTCTCCCATAAGCTTTGTGCCTTTGGTGCTAAATGGAATTGTGAAGAAATGGTTATTCCTTATTGTTTTTCTAATTTTATGCGTGCCTCTGGAGTTATCGCATGTATTGTAAGTGGGGATATATGCCGCTGGTTCAGTTAGCTGTTCCTCACAGGTTAATCCCTTGATAGATTATTTCTTGCTCGTTTGTTGATTTCCTTGCTTATAGGAAGGTCGTTGAAATGATGCCTAATCGTTATTCTGATTATATTATTCAAGGTTAATATTGTCTGTGGCAAAGGTTTTACATACTTCTAAATATTACTCTTCTTTCTTGTATTTGATACAATTTATATATTCGCTGTAAGACATACATTATAACAATGACCATAAAAATACTGAATATAATGCAACAATATGTAGAGATTGTATTAATACAATAACAAGCATTCTAATAACAATAATAATATCTTACAATATATAGGTAAGATTCAATATTTAAAAAGAGAATAAACACGTAATTATTATAAGTAAATGTAGTATATTAGGAATAAGTTACGGACATAACAATATATTAAATATTTTTATTTGAAATTGCACTGCGTACAAAATTCGACATTCGAGTTAGCCTACTTCGAATGTCGAAAATTCGACATTCGTACTAGGCGAAATCGGATGTCGAATTTTCGACATTCGAACTAGGCGAAATCGGATGTCGAATTTTCGACATTCGAACTGGGCCAACTCGAATGTCGAATTTTCGACATTCGAACTGGGAGAAAATATTCGAACAGTTCGGTTCGAATTATTTTGCACAGCTCTAGTTACAATAACAATCTACAGGAAGAAAAGCAGATTGGAGGATAAACAGGGTGAAAAAGTGAGACGCATAATCTTCCCCTAATCGCAAAATGGTGAAATTTTCAAATGGGCGAATTCCAAAATCGTCGAATCGTCATATGATCGAATGCTTAAAACGTCGAATTGTGAACAAATAAAATGCTAAAAAAAGTAAATTGTAAACAATTCGAATGCAAAAAAATATCAAATCATCAAATGTTCGAATGTTAAAAACGTCGAATTCTCCAATTATGAAATTCTAAAAATATCGAATGCAAAAAACATAGAATTTTTAAAATGATCGAATGCTAAGACAAAAAAAAAAAAAATTCGATCATTTGACGATTCAATGTTTTTTAACATTCGACGAAATGACGATTCGATATTTTTAGCATTCGATTTGTTGACAATTGGACATTTTAAACATTCGAGAAAATAACGATTTGGTATTCGAAAATTTGAACATTCGACCACTTGGGGATAAAGGCCTAAGCAGAATAAAACGGAAAGCGAACGCAAGCATGAGATAGAAAAGGACAGAAGTAGGTTTGTCCTTTTCTATCGCATGCTTACGTTCACGTTACTTTTTTATTCTGCGTTGGGCTTAAGGGGAAAATAACACGTCTCGAAAAAATTACTTTTTAAAAAACTGAATAAGAAAAAAAAGAAATTTGTAGCAACGCCTCTAACGGATATTATCAGAACATTTATTTGAAAATATGTTTCAAATGTCACTAATTTGTGACTTATTGTAAACGCTCCTTAACGTAAAAGTTGTATGTATACCTTAAAGATTTTAAAAATGTTGGAATATTCTAATCTATGTTACAAATTCTTTGCTTTAAATGTTTAAGGTATTAATACCTAAAAATAAAAACATTGAATGATTGAGATAACATAAAAAATGACATTTATTCTCAAACTATAATGAATAATAGCATGTAATTTTAAGCACATTTAATTTATTATTATCAATTTTTCACAACCAACTTGGCGAATAGTTTTTCTAAGTAACAAAATGTCACACTTTTAACATATAAGTTGCCACAAAATTTTTTTTTGTTTTTACAGAATTTATATACAGAATTTTAATCATTCCCTTGTCATTAAAAAAAACAGTGCCTCTCTGTGTCCGATTTTGTTCTAGAGATGTCCAATCGATTGGAAATATTACTGCCTCATGATTTTATTGCAAAAAACCAGTAGAAATTTCTCTTTGATTTAAAAAGTAACTTGCAGCTAGACGAAATAATAGTTCAATGTGATTTCGCAGAGAACTATGCGTACGTTGCACAAGACGCTGCGCAAGCTTTCCATTATAATAATGACCAATGTTCTGTTCACACTGTAGTCTTCTATTATAATAATGGAAAGGAAGTTTTGCACAAAAGTTCAATCTTGCTGTCTGATAGTACAACTCATGATACTGCTGCTGTATACATGATGCAAGAATTACTCATACCCGAAATAAGAAAAGTCGTTCCGAATGTTAAGAAAATTATTTATTTCACAGATGGGGCTAAACAGCACTATAAAAATAAGTTTCAAATGAGTAATCTTGTACATCATAAGCAAGATTTTGGAATTGAAGCAGAATGGTACTTTCATGCGACAGCTCACAACAAAGGAGCTTGTGATGGCTTAGGTGCTATTCTAAAAAGAGAAGCTACTCGAGCAAGTCTTCAGGCAAAATCGACAGAAGCCATTCTTAATTCAATAGACGTTTTTAACTGGGCAAAAGAAAAATTTAAAGAAATTACATTCTTTTATTATGATAAAAAGAAACATCAAAAAACTCAAAGACATCTTGCTAAACGATTTTCAAAAGCTCCACAAGTTACCAAAATTCAGAGTGGCCATGCTTTCAAAGTCCTTTCGGGAAAACAATTACATGTGTTGCGATATTCTTGTGCTGAAACCACCATAAATACTATAAATTATTGATATTAACCCTTTAATGGCCTAGTTTTTTGCCGTTGTTATAAATGTATAATGGTGACCCTAAGGTCAAATAACCACCCTTTCATAATAAAAAGTTTTGTATTAGATTTTTAAAAATTATTAATTCTAATGAGAGCTAATTCTAATGAGACCTTAGCGGAGTTGATCCGTTAAGTTTTAAGAAAGTTATGATTTTTTGAAGTAGGTGGTACGTATGTGTACCACTGGCCATTAAAGGGTTAAATAAAATAATGCAAATGCATATAATATCTGTAACAAAAGAAACAGAAAATCTGACTTTGTATAAATAATAAGTCTGCTTAGCAGAATTTTGAAACTTTTTCGTACGACATATTGCATCTGCCATTTTAAAAATCTAAGAAATAACGCCGGATTCGTTATCAGCGAACCAAAAAACCCCTTAGTGTCAAGTCTCAAGTGATTCCGTTTAATTTTAAAAATTTTGGTCCGCCATATTGGATCCGCCATTTTGAATTTTTGAAAAATTATACGATATTTGTTATCAGCGTCCCCAAAAACCCCTAAGAAAAAATTTGCAGGCAAATCCAATGAAAATTAAGAATTTTTGTCCGCCATATTGTTTCCGCCATTTTTAATTTTTTAAATTTATTATTTTCACTTATGGTATACAAAGTCTATTCGTTAGTGATGAATTTTATGTTAATGTAGAGCTGATTTCTTTATTATATTCGCTTTTATTTATATGTTTGTAACCATTTTTACTGTTTTTTATGCTTTTATAGGTTATATTTCAGCCGCCATATTGGATTTTTCAAAAGGCCACTCATTTTTAAAAAGTACTTATATATACAAATAATTTTTGGGTATGGGCAATAATTTTGAAAGCTCTCAATTTTGGAGAGACGGGTGGCCCGGTTGGCGCGAAACGTCCCATATATATTGTAACGCTTTTTTCTACACGTTATTATAAGGAAACTAAATCTGGGGCATTAACAATAAACAATCGCTTATAAATCCAAAGTAGGTCCGAAACTATAATTTTAACGTTACTGTAGCTGAATTCTAAGACAATTTCACATATTAAGACCTAATTTTAACCACACCAAAGAAAACGTTACTTGTGCAATCTAGTTCTTTATAGATTGTCTAGGCGGTCCCCGGTAGGGCGCCAGACAACTTTTGTATCGCCGGTATTGTCAACCGGACTAAAACGTAACCAATCAAAATCATTATTAAAAAAAAACTTAAATAAGACCGACTAAACAAACATTATTTTTATTTTAACTAGATTATTAGCACGTGCCGGTACTAGTCAGTTATGCTGGTCGTGGAGAGAGGGAGTGGATCCTATTTTTAAGAGAGAAGGTAGTTTAAACTTAACGGTGATTTTATAAATAAATTAACAATCAATTATATAAAAATAATTAAATATATTGTTCTAACGTAATTCAATAAATAAGATACAATATATCAAAAAGCCATTTTTGTTGTGTATAATGAATAATTAATATAACAAAATATCATTAATAAAGTTACTTGAGCGTCCTGAATTATCGCAAAGAACAATAAATAACATAAATAACTTACAGATCTCGTGTCGATGATTAGTTGACTCGTGATAGGGATCATGACTTTATTTACACTTTTAATTAATAACTTGTAAAAAGAAATATTAAGTCCATAATTTAAATTTTCTGTAGCACATAATTTAATAATCTCAAACTATTAAATAAGACTTAGACTGTAGCAATATTAAAACTGATTTTAAATTTATTACATTTTTACTAAACTAAAACTGGGAAAACTAACTAACGATGTTAACACAGCGGGGAATCGATGCCAAGAGAGAGATTCAAAAGTTTGCAGAATTATTTAAATTTGAATTAAGTACTGGATTTTGGCATTAGATGGCTCATCGATATTCTCGATATTTAGGGACAAAAAGGGGGGTTTTCTCCTACCTTGCTTCTCCCAGAATTCTGAATTTTTCTAATAACATAAAACTTAAACTAAAACGACTTTTCCTATGGTAAGAATGCGACCTTTCTAACCATAGGAACCTGTCAATTAACCAAAAGGGGAGCTTCTTTACCAAACAAAGTCGCTTTCGTTTAGTAAAGCCTGCCAACTTACTAAAACTAAACTAATTTATCAAAATTCCTTAATATGGAGCGCCAACATTTCATTTGGACTTTCGCTAAGTGTAGAATAATTAAAAACAGGTACAAAAATATAAAACACAAAAACCAATTATCTTTAACTAAACAATTAATATTGCCAAAAATTCAGATACTGAAAAAATGATCTGGGATTAGTGCTATTGTGACGTTAGTCGTAAAAATAACGTCACAACTCGCCCCTCAACGGAAAGATTAGTGAAAACTAAAGTTAGTGAGTAAATATATGTCCTCTAAAATCGGGACACCAATTATCCTGAAATCTAAAACATTATTTTCATACCATAAAAAGAAAACTCTATTACGAAAACTAAAGTACACGAGGTGCACTCCCGGTACCGAGCTAACGCTCTGGAGGTTAAAAAAAACTACTCTCAATTGACTCTTTAGTCTGCAAAATCTGACTATAATCAAGAAATCTAACAAAATTGTGAGTCAAACCTGACACGCAGTATCTAGTTTACAGTGTGTTGTTTTTCTGACTGGTTTGGGTTTATATTAAGTCATAAAGCTTCTAATTTAATGACAAACAATTCGTCGCGTGAACCAGAAATGGAATGTATTAAGAATTGTATATACCGATGGATGATACTTTAATGATGGCCATAGAACGGAATTACTAATGAAGAAAATACAAATTGATTATAAAGAAGCCCTAATATATGGTAAGAGTTACAAAAAAAAATTGTGAGTGAAGTGAAATGATGAGTTATTAGTGAAGATTATCTTATATTATGATAACAGCGGGGCTTGATCGTCGGTACTTCTTTGGACAACAGAATCCAAATCCAGGAACAGTTGTCGATGATATTATAACCGATCCGGATAAGTATCATTTTCTCATGGTCTCAGCAAAAGCCAACGTGGGCACAATAACGTCTACTTTTTACAACGTTATTCTGGATGCAAATAAGTTGCCTCCTGAGATGTTGCAAAGATTTACCTTTCAACTTACTCATTCAAGGAAAAAACTAATGAAACTTCGGAGTATAAGATACTTTCCAGGTTTCGGTTCAGATAAGACTACACAACTTTTAAATCCGATATTAAATACTTTGACAAAATTTTAGGGAATTGCAAAGGGACAATAATAATGATTAAAGTTATAGTGAAATATGGTGAATTAATTATTATTAAGGATACTTTTATAGAGAGCAAAGTCCAAATCTTTGGAATAAAAGTTATCGTCGTGAATACGACAACGTTGCTTTGAGTTGAAGAAAAAATAATTCTTAAATTTGTTTAAAGTGAGGGTAATAAAAATTATAAAAGAAACATTACTGGGGAAGAAATATGATCTTATGAAGACGGAGCTCAATAGTCAGTACTTTTAAGACAACAAAATCACAATCTTTAGGACAAAAGTCATTATTAAATCATGGGATCCTATCGCAGGAACCAGAGAGGGAATGTGGTAAAAAAATCGTGTACACCGATGGATGTTGTTATAATAATGGGTGTGGTACATGGGGCCGGTTATTAGTGAAGGGATTACGGTGGACTATAAGGAGCCTTAATGTATTATAAAATTTATGGGGAGAGTTTGGTGATTTATATGAGATACTTAAAATATATTTCGTTGTGGTTAATCGCGTGAAAAGGAAAGTTACCGTATATAATTAAAAGTTATAATTATTAATAATATAATGGTGAAAAATTTATTTGGGACTAATTATCTAGTATGTCGCTGTTTCCTATCACGAGTCATTACAGTTTTTTTTTGTTTTGTTCGCAACACAGGGGTGTTCTCCCCCCCCATAAAAATTAAATAACATAGTGAATACACGGTGAAAATATAGTGAAGTGTGAGTAATAATAAATTCATATCAAGTGAATTGTAAGTGAACATAAGTTAATAAAAGTGAATATAAGTAAATAAAAGTGAATAATTCAAGTGAATTGTGAGTGAAGAATGAGTATAAATTCAAGTGAATTATAAGTGAAGAAATGAGTGAACAATTCAAGTGAATTCTAAGTGAAAAATTAGTGAAAAATTTAAGTGAATTCTAAGTGAAAAATAAGTGAAAAATTTAAGTGAATTGTGAGTGAAAAATAAGTGAATGTTAATTATGAAACCTGGCACTATTTTTTATTGACGCCGCCGGTATGGGTGATGTTGGTTCCTGGGGATGTTGGTCCCGTACTTTGGGACGTATGGTCCCATCGCCGCCCATTCTTCCGCGTCTTTCGGGCAGGTCCTGGCCGTGTATCCCTGTCGGCCACACATCTGGCAGAAGATGGTCCGGATGTAGGGGCAAGCCCCATATAAGTGACCTCCTTGGCGGCAGTTCCAACACAGATGGTGTGGACCAGGGGCCGGTCTCGGTCCTGGAGCTGGTGCTCGGCCCCGAGCTGGTTCATGGGCTGGTCCTGGACCTGGTGTTCGGCCTCGAGCTGATTCACGGGCTGGTCCTCGTGACGGGCCTGGAACTGGTTCCGGACCTTTGGTAGGTCCCCGTGACGGGCCTGGAGTCGGTGCTGCTGAGGGGCCTGGTGCTTGTTTTCGTTCAGGGTCCGGAGCTGGTGCTGTTTCCCGTGATGGGCCTGGAACTTGTGCTCGTTTTGGGCCTGTTACGGGTTCACCTCTGGCGTTGATGAAGTCCGTGGGTTCATTCGGGAAAATGCGCCTGGCTCCTTCTGACCTCCTCCAGTATTTACGCCTCTTGGGTCGGATGTACTTTTCCGATTGGTGGCTTGAAGAGTCTTCCTCGGTCCACCAATTGGGTTGTTCATCGGGTCGCCTGGGTTTTTTGAAGGGGTCGAATGGGCCATCTTCTGAGTCCGAAGAAACCTCGTCCAGATCCATCCTTACTTGGGGGGGTCTGGGGGTAGGTTCCGTCTGCATGGGTGTCGATGGCTCTGTCGTTTGTGTCCCGTTCTCGCTTGTTGTGGGCTCAGTTTGATTCGCCTGGTCCGTTGTTTCCGGATCTGGTATTGGCCAATCCTGGATTTCGCTCGGGAGAGCTGTACTTCCTCCCAGGTTTGTCCGCCAACGGATTGGGCACTCCTCATTGTCCCTATGACTGCACCGCAGTACAATTTCCTGTAATGACTGGAACAATCCTGGCCTGTATTGCTCCAGCCATGCCAGGGCCGGTATGTATGGGCGAATCGGGTCCCAGAATGGATCCTCCTCCAGTCGTACCTCCACATCCTGTGGTGGGCCTGGGATTTCGCCTGGTCCTTCAACATCAGGTTCCGGTGGGTTCCATGGTGGTGGAGTTGGGATTCGTGGTGCTTCCTCGGGTTGGTTCAGAGGTGGCTCATCTGCGATTGGGGGTTCTTCTTCCATGTCCCAGTCTCCATTCCTCATTTCTCTCCTCTCATCCTTATTATCGATTATTTCGATGCTTGAGGAGCTGGATGAGTTTGGTGAAGATGGTTGACGCTCTCTACCCTCCTCGTCCTCTAACAAGTAATCGTCGAGACTACCCACCATCGACTGGTCATCTTCAGAGTCGGAGATCTGAAGAATCTCCATCTTGTCCACCTGGCACGTGGAGTCAGGTGGGGGGTACTCCATTACGGGTCTGTAACATTCTTTTATTGTAGTATTCGAATAAAGTCTTATGATCCACCACCTGGACGGTAACAAGACGATTTTACTGTAACGATCACAGACGGACTGTAACGTTTTAAAATACTGGAACACTAGATGATACTGTAACTTATTCTGGACATGAATGTTATGCCAAAATACCACATTTGGAATTGGTGTACAGGAATACAAGGAAGACAAATACAGACAATTACGTAGACAAACGATGAGACTCGGTATTGAACAGGTTGAGTCATAGATAATACTGTAACGTTTTGTATAAGACACATTTTAATTCTGTAACGATCTTTGTTAAGTACTGTAACTAATTTATTATTTTAGGTTAATCTGGATCATCCTGGAGAGGTGCATGGTAAGGTTTTAAGTCTTGTACTGAAATCTTTCCCATTGATTGCCCTTGTAGGTCCTCTAGAACATAAACTACATTTGATATGCGTTTGGTAATTAGAAAGGGGCCATGGAACGCGTGTGCTAGTTTCGCCATAAAGTGTCTGTCTGCGGACGATAGTGCGCGTTGTTTTTTCCAGACTAAATCTCCGACTTCGTATCGTTGATCGCGTCGTTTACGGTTATAATAATGCGATTGTTTTTGGAAGGCACTGTCTAGAGCGTGGACGATACTATTGCGTAATTCGTTCAATTGTTGCATTCTTTTAGACCAAGCTAGTGGAGGTTGATGGACAATGTCCATATCTCTTTCTAGTTCTCGACGCAGGGATATCGCGGCTGATGGTTCGCGTCCGAAGTTCAGAAATGCTGGGGTACTTTGAATCGAGGAATGATATGCTGTATTGTGTGCAAAACGGAATTCTGGGAGGTGCAAGTCCCATTCGCGGTGGCTTTTTTCTATAAACGCAATTATCATGGTTCGAACTACACGGTTTACTCGCTCGACCGGGTCGGCCTGAGGTCGGTAAGGTGGGGTGGTCATGTGTCGAAATCCTACTTTTGCCGCTAGAGCTTTCATGTTGTTGTTAATGAATTCGGTACCATTATCTGTAAGCAAAATTTTAGGTGATCCCCAACGGTTAATAACTAAGTCCTGTAGCGCTGTCGATATAGTTACACCTGTAGCTTTTTTCAAGGGCTGTATCTCTATCCATTTCGTATACAAATCTTGAATGACGAGGATGTATACGTTACCTCTGGAGCTTGGAGTTAAAGGTCCCATAATATCTGTAGCCACAACTGTCCAAGGTTCCTCAACAGTCTTTTTTCCCATAAATCCAACAGGTCGAATTTGTTCCACTTTGGTGCGTTGACAAGTTTCACAGTGTCTGACAAAAGAAACCACATCTTTAAACATGTTTGGCCAGTAATACTGGGTGGCAATTCTGCGATGTGTTTTCTCTACTCCGAGGTGTCCCGATTGTGGTGTTGAGTGGTTTTCTCGTAAGGCTTTTAGGCGACGTTCTCTGTTCAGCACCAACTTCCAGGCGTTTAGGTCTGTAACTTCAGTTGCATCTGTCTGTAAGGTGAATGGTAACTTGAAGTTTGGACATGCCAATGTGGGAGTACTTGTTAACAATAATTTTAGTGTGTTAAAAGCACTCTCTTGTTCTTCTTTCCATTCCCAGGGTTGGTTCTTTTTGACTAGCTTGTAGAGTGGAGCTGCTTTTGTTGCGTATTCAGGGATGAACCTTCTGTACCAGGATGCCATTCCAAGGAAACGGTGTAGTTGTTTCACTGTTCGTGGTTGCGGGTATTCTAGAACCGCCGAAGTTTTTTCAGGGTCTGTGTGTAACCCCTCATAGTTGACTCGAAACCCCAGGTATCGTAATTCGGCACAGCAGAAGTGGCTCTTGTTTCTGTTAATCACCAGGTTTGCCTTTTTTATATTTGCGAGAACTTTGTCGAGCCAGTACAAATGTTCCTCGAAGGTCTCGGTCACAACCACGATGTCATCAAGGTAGGTAAACACGTGAGGGAACATGGCTGGGCCAATTACCCGGTCCATGAGTCTCTGGAATGTAGCTGGTGCGTGTCTTAAACCAAAGGACATCCTTTTGAACTGGAATAGACCTCTTCCAGGTACAATGAACGCTGTGATTGGTTTCGCTCTTTCTGTAAGCGGAACATGTAAGTACGCTGATGTTAGATCCAAGGTGGTGATGAAATTGCACTCCTTTAGTTGATCCAGGATACCAATCATGTTCGGGATCGGGTAAGCGTCTTTTTTGGTGCATGAGTTTACCTTGCGATAGTCAATGCAAGGTCGCCATTTCCCATCAGCCTTTTTGGTGAGAACTGGGGGGCTTGCCCAGTCTGCTTGTGAGGGCTCTATGATGTCTTGTCATAGCCACTCGTCCGTTTCTTTCCACAGTGCCTCGAGTTTTATGGGTGTCATCATGTAAGCTTTCTGTCTACCAGGTTGATGGTCTCCAATGTCTATGTCGTGTACGGCAAGAGGTGTAATTGGTAGTTTATCCGGTGGTGGTGATATTCGTTCGTCTAAACACTTTTTCAAAATTTCGGATTACTCGTCACTTAACAACTGTAACCCATTGCAGACTGTAACATGATCTGTAGAATTTTCTGGGGTGAATCTGAATGTTGCTTTTGGGTCATCCCGATAATACCAACTTTTTGCGGCGAAATCGACTATTAAACCGGCTTGTATAAGAAAATCTAGCCCTAATATACACGGATGTGATAAAACTGGCATTATTAAAAGACTAACTTGAAAGTTTCGGTTTTTCAATATTATTTCGATGTCGATTGCATATTCAATACGGAAGTTATTACCATTCGCGACTGTAACTCTACGGGCAGGAATTTGTTTCGCGGTTAACCCCATATTTTTTATTAATTCAATCCCTGCTTGACCAAGGAATGATTTACTAGCCCCAGAATCGAGTAAGGCTCTGATCTCACGTCCTGCAAGGGTGAAGTCAACGCAGAATGCTACTTGCCTTTTGTTTGAAACCGAGTTCGCAAAATCGATTATTTCTATATTATTCTGTAACTTTAAGCACTGGTCGAAAGGTGGTTTTTTTATGTTCTGTAACTGATTTTCCAACATTATTTCTGGAAGTGATACACTTGTCGGGATAGTGTTCACTGGTGGGAGTTTTCCTTGTTACAATGAGGGCACTCTCGTTTAGTGACACCCGAGGCTCGACAGCCGTAGCAAAATCTTCGCCTGGGTTCTGGACATAATCTGTGGCGATGACCGGCTTTGTCACAATTCCAACATCTAAATTCTGTATCTTTTATTTCAGTTTTAATAGCACATTCAGCGGGCGTCGCTTGACTCGCTAAATTATGTGTTCTAGATTCGTTAAATCTGTTTTGAACACCGGTCCTCACTGTAGGTGTTTTGTGGGGATCGCTTGTTTGTTGTTGATTGTGTCGCTTTGTTAGCAAGGAATCTAGTATGTCGTTAGGTATATCACTGTAACTTTCGGTGTTGTTCTGTAGCGGCACGGTATGATCGTCTACAGCGTGTAGTTGATCAAATTTAGAAAAATGCTGTAACGGTCGAGTTGGTGGGTGATGTACCTTACGAGGGCCTTAGTACGCATACGCTGGACACATCGAGTTTTCTGGTAGTGGTGGGGGGCGATATTGGTTTATACTTTGAAGTGTTTTTTCTTGGCGTGACGCGTAAGTTTCTAAATCGTCCATATTTAGATTTCTGTACAATGGGATCACTAACTTGAATGCCGGTAGCATATTTCTGTGAGCATAGCGGATGCATTCCCACTCTGACCATAATGGGTCTGTTCGGGCAAAAAGACCATTCATACACGCGAGATAATCACCGACAGATTCATTGTTTGCCTGTGTACGATTAGCGATTTCCTCACGTAAGGCTAGCTGATAATCTGGATCTGCATATCTGGAGCGAAGGGCAATTTTAACGTCTTGCCAAGTTCTGAAATGGTGAACGCGACCTCTATACCATGTCAAGGCGGCATCTTTCAATGTAAATGGAATTGCCCTGAGCAAATTCGAGCGCCACCGAATTGTAAATTCCAGCGGTGTATTGTCTGTAACAACGCGTGAGGACTCAATGGGGTTTGTGTGTTCATTGGTGGCCCTACAATATTATACGCGTTGAATTGGTAGTCCTGCGGATTAGGGTGAATTCTGCGCATGTTCGAGTTACGCGGTTCCCTAGAATAATGGCCACGAGAAGTGTTAACGTTTTCGAAATTATAAGTTCCACTAGGATGAGGTTGTGTGTTAGGCTCCTGTGGTATTTGATTTTGGTGCAATTGGTCCGGGTTATCGCATACATTGCCCTCATCATAACCGAAATTTACCTCGTGTAGTAGTGGTAGTAATGGTGATAATTCAGATGTGTCTGATTTTATAGATTGCTGATCGGCCATTTTCTTTCTTTCATTTAATTAAACCCCGATTACAAGAACAAGGGATGTAATTTTTCGTGACGCTTCACCGTAAGATGACGCAATATTAATTCTCTGTAACTATAATGTCTTTAAAAATGAAATTTCTGTAACTATATTCAAGATCGAATTTCTGTAACCAAATTTCTGTAGCCGAATTTCTGTAATTATTTTAGCAAAAACTTGAAAAGGTGTAAAAGTTTACAAATATTTCCACTTCACCGCAATATTTTAAACTTAATTCCCGCAAATTAGTTTTCCGAAATTAAAGAAAAATGGAAATTTTCCAGATCAAGTTTGCTTTATGGAAATATTTAACTTCTGTAATCAAATCTCTGAAATTTGAAAACTGAAAAATTTCAAATAAATTTCACTTTACAGAAATGGTCAAGTTCTGTAATTAATTCTTCCGAAATTTGAAAAATTAAAAATTTTCTAATAAATCTAACTTTATAGAAATATTTAATTTCTGTAACTAAATTTTCCGAAATTTGAAAAATTTTCAAATAAATCTCACTTTACAGAAATATTGAATTTCTGTAATTAATTTTTCCGAAATTTGGAAAATTAAAAATTTTCTAATAAATCTCACTTTACAGAAATATTTAATTTCTGTAATTAATTTTTTCGAAATTTGGAAAATTAAAAATTTTCAAATAAATCTCACTTTACAGAAATATTTAATTTCTGTAATTAATTTTTTTGAAATTTGAAAAACTAAAAATTTTCTAATAAATCTCACTTTACAGAAATATTTAATTTCTGTAATTAATTTTTTCGAAATTTGGAAAATTAAAAATTTTTTAAATAAATCTCACTTTACAGAAATATTTAATTTCTGTAATTAATTTTCTCGAAATGATCAATAATCGAAATTTTGTAATTAATTTCATTTTATAAATCCGGTGTCTGTAACCAATTTTCTCGAAATAGTCGAAAATCAAAGTTTTATTATTAATCACACTTTATACATTCGATTTCTGTAACCAATTTTTCTCGAAATAATCGAAAATCGAAATTGTTTTATTAATGTTATGTTGTCAATTCACGGAAAAAGCAATTCACAGAAAGAAAAGACGATCGGATTTTGGGGCCAAGAGTAGGCGATTTCAATAGAAGGGAAATGATATAAATAAGTTGTAGAATACAGCCTATAGATGTCTCTGCAACATTATTTGTTGAATAAAACGAGGAGAAGAACAAAATTTAATTCCTAATCAAATTAAAACAATTTAAAAAATAATAATAATAATTAGAATTATAATTTAAAATAATATTTATATTATATAATACAATATTAATATTATGTTATATAATATTATAATTAATATAATAATAATTATATATATAAATATTTATATACATGTGTTATAAGAAAAAATTGAATGTGGCAAAGATTTATAATTAAATAATTAATTGACCAAAAACAAAATTAATTAAAGCACTTTCTGTAACTATAAGTGCCATTTAATGCTTAAATTTATTTAATTAATTAAAAAAATTGGTTAATTATTTTTAAAAAATTATTGATGGAAATATTCAAATAATAGAAATAAATTTTAGGAAAAACAAACTCCCTTTTTATTATATTATTTACAGAAATAAAAAGGAATATTGTTTACGATTCTAATTTTCATAATTAATAATACCAACAAATTTTATTTAATTATTAAATTAATTATTTTTCCCAAATGAGTGACATAACGAATCTTTCGACTGCTACGGAAAAATAATTTTCGTATAAAAATAAAAACTCCTATAATTTCAATTAAAAGCCATAAGTAAAATAGAAAATAAACAGTTAATTTACGGGAAATAATTTTTTTTATTACAATTAATTTAATTGAAACAATAACGTGAATTTTCCAGGACGAAGAGGAAATTTTTTAAAAATAAAATATTTATAATTTTTTACAAGAAAAATTAAATGTGCCGAAAATATGTAATTTATTACCTTATTAATTAATTATTTTATTTATTTAGGTAGTTACTACAAATAAAAGTACTATTTAGTGCTCGAATTTTTTCAAATAATTAAACAAAAATTTTAATTATTTGAAAAAATTATTTTTGAAAAATATTCAAACGGAAAAAATAAATTTTAAATAAAATTACTGCCTTTTTATTATAATTTTTACAGGAATAAAATACAATATTGTTGAAAAGAAGAAAAAATATAAATTTCGCATTTTTTAATATTTTTCTCTTCGTCCTGGACAGTTCCGTTATATGAGTGAATCACTTTAGAATTTTTAATTAAAATAATTGTAATAAAAAAAAATTATTTCCTGTAAATTAACTATTTATTTTCTTTTTTACTTATGGCTTTTAATTGAAATTATAGGATTTTTGATTTTTATACAGAAATTATTTTTCCGTAGCAGTCGATAGTGTGGTTATGTCACTTATTGGAAAAAAATAATTAATTTACTAATTAAAAAAAAATTTGTTCGTATTATTAAATATGGAAATTAGAAACGTAAATAATATTGCTTTTTATTCCTGTAAAAATTATAATAAAAAGGCAGTAATTTTTTTTTAAATTTATTTTTTCCGTTTGAATATTTTCAAAAATAATTTTTTCAAATAATTAAAACTTTTGTTTAATTATTTCAATAAATTCGAGCACTAAATGGTACTTGTAGTTGCAGTAATTACGTACGTAAATAATTAAATAAATTAATAAAGTAATTATTTACAAATTTCCGCCACATTTAATTTTTATTGCAAAAAAATAAAAGTTTGGCATTTTTTGAATTTTTCTGTCTGTCTCACAAAATTCACGTTATGAGTAAATCACTTTCTATTTTTTTTTAAATACAATGATTGTAATAAAAAAAATTATTTTTTGTAAATTAATTGTTTAATTTTCTTTTTCACTTATGGCTTTTAATTGAAATTATAGGAGTTTTTATTTTTATACGAAAATTATTTTTCCGTAGCAGTCGAAAGATTCGTTATGTCACTCATTTGGGAAAAATAATTAATTTAATAATTAAATAAAATTTGTTGGTATTATTAATTATGAAAATTAGAATCGTAAACAATATTCCTTTTTATTTCTGTAAATAATATAATAAAAAGGGAGTTTGTTTTTCCTAAAATTTATTTCTTTTATTTGAATATTTCCATCAATAATGTTTTTTTAAATAATTAACTATTTTTTTTAATTAATTAAATAAATTTAAGCATTAAATGGTATTTATGGTTATAGAAAGTGTTTTAATTAATTACGTTATTGGTCAATTAATCAATTATTTAGGCAATCATTGTTATAAGAATTATAATTATGTAATTATTATTATAATTATGTTATACAATAATTATTGTTGTTATTATTATTATTATATTAATAATAATATTATATTATATAATATTAATATTGTATAATATAATATATCACATTTA
The DNA here is from genome assembly GCA_032872475.1 of Leptopilina myrica (nomen nudum). Taxonomy (NCBI): domain Eukaryota; kingdom Metazoa; phylum Arthropoda; class Insecta; order Hymenoptera; family Figitidae; genus Leptopilina; species Leptopilina myrica (nomen nudum). The sequence goes on along the minus strand of CM065461.1, from coordinate 49,203 downwards.
TGGCAGAGCAAATTTGCATGGCAAAGTAAATGTTAAATGCATGCGCAGTAGCTTTCTACGACATCAGGAGCTGCGCAGTACAATTATGTCACCTTCCCTGTACCGGAAGGCAACGTTTATCAAACAACACACATTTTGAAAACAAAGAGTTTTTTTTGAAACTTTTAGGTTTTTTGAAAGTTTGCTGCAAATTTTCCTCAAATTTTCTACAAAATTACCTGCAAGTTTACCATGCAAGTTTTTTGCAAATTTGCTATGCAAACTTGCCACCAAACGGACATTTTGGTATTTGCCGCAAGTTTGCTGCAAATTTGCCAGGTAAGTTTTCGAATTTGGCTTTGAGCATTACACAGGTTGCAGAATTTAATTACTATAATAAAAAATTATAATACTTTTAATTAAAATAATTGCAAAAAACAAGTATAATAATAATTATTATAATAAACATATTATAATAATTGTAATAAATAATTATAATACTTATAATTGTAATAATTGTAATCAATAATTATAATAATTATTATTATTATAATAATTGTGATAAATAACTATAATAATAAATTGGAATACCTATTTATAATAATAATTATTGAAATAATATTATTATTAATTTACCTATTTGTTATTTAGAATTACTAAAATAATTTAACACACAGTTTTCTGAAAAGTATCAAATTGATGCCAAAAATGTGGATCAATTTTT